>JAGXJF010005867.1:0-72265 GCA_019208055.1 Stipa capillata | reverse complement strand
GGCCACCTTCGCGGGCGGAGGGGCGACATCCTCGACTGGGGGCTAGATCTCCCTCTAGACTGACGGCTCAATAGACATCAGAGCAGGACTTGGGCCAGCACCCGAGGCGGGAAGATCATCCTCTAGTGAGGGATCGACCACAACTGTGGGACTCGATTACCTGCAACGCATAAAGTCAAGACACATCTCCCGAGCTCGGGAAGAATAGAAAGGAGAAGGGTTACCTCGCCCTCTTCAGGTGGCGAGGAAGCCTCCTCCCGGTAGGGCTTGACTCTTTCTTTTCAAAAGGGTCAGCCTCGATTGTAGTAGTTTTCATCTCGATCAAAACCTTCTCGGTTTAGACGATGGCCCCAGCAGGCTTCTCCTAGAGATGCAATTAATCGTGTCAGGCAAGGAGTCAACTTTACAAAGGATTTAGTAGAAGATAGAGCCCCGACTAGCATACCTAAAGAGCCTGGAGAGGTGACCCTGAGGGGTCGAATGGTTTTACAGTTCCCGAGACCAAACTTAGAGTCGACCTACCGCCCGTGTCAATAGTCCCCGAGCTCGATCTCTTGGAGCCCTCGGCCTCTGCATGGCCCTTTTGGCGAGGGTCTGACCTCCAGATCAGCAATTCTGTGACCTTCGCGCTGAAAAGAGTACCTGAATGATGCTGCCTCAACATTACTTGTAGGAAAAAAGAAATTCTACAAAGACGGGACTTACCGCAAGAATTGCTTCTCGGTCCTGATGGCGCATCCAAGGGAGCGCCACTGGTACGCCGGTGCGGTCCAACGAGGGTGCCCTCTCGAAAAGGACCTTCGTCCTCGAGTGTCCCGCCAGTTACCCTAGGGCTACAGAAGAGGCTATTCCAAATGAGAAGAGGTCCATTCTAAATACTAGGGTTCTTAGAAACGAAAGTTACCTATCTTGCCTCCCCAGTGGAGTAGTAGTCGCCCGAGGACTCCCAGGCGCTTGAGTCCCTAGCGCATAGAGGACACAAGCCCTGCTTGACGAAGTCCTTGGCGACGTCCCACGCCATCAGACCCCGGGTCTTGAGATTGGCGTTCTCATCGACCAGTGGTCAAATATGACACCTCTATCTCCTCTAACCATGCCGCAGTCTGGTTCGACGCGGATCCCCAAAAGTCAATACCGCCGGTAGCATGCAGTCGGCAGTAGCACTATTTCTTGTGCCACCCCGACAATGAGCTTTTGCCGAGGAAGTCGATGTACTCCCCAGTCTTGCCTTCCTGAAGCCAGAAGCCAGCGCCGCTGATGACCTTGTTCCACTAGTACAGAAAAGGTGATTACTGATAGGCAGATATAGCCCATCTGTGACCGGTGGGCAACCCGTCAGCAATCAACCGTCAGTGATAACACAAGTTACCTCTGACGAGTTCACAGCCCGTCAGAGATAGTACATTATCTTTAACGGGTCGACAATCTGCACCCGTCAGGGATGGCTATGGAGAGGACCACATGATCGACTTGCAGCAGACATCTCTGACGGGTGAGGTCTAGTCGACCGTCAGTCATGACATCTACCTTTGACGGCTATTAGTCACGGCCCATCAGAGATGACTGCTGGAAAGGACCGAAGGAAGTCATCACTGATGGGCAAAAAAAGACGCCCGTCAGTGAAGATAGTTACCTGTGATGGGTGATCCATTCCCACCCGTCAGAGTAGGAAGTTATCACTGACGGGCGACCTGCAGTAGCCCATCAGTACTGAAAGTTATGTTTGGTAGCTCACTTTATAACGCCCGTCAGTGATAACTTCCATCACTGACGGTTGCACCACCAGCGCCCTCAGTGATGACCCTATCCTGGTTCCTACATAAACCTGTTTTGCTGGCTAGCCTCAGGATTTGCTAGCCATGCCCTCTGAAAAAAAGTCCCAGCTATGCCGCCCTAGCTACATAGCCTCTCAGCAGCCCCAGCTGCGAGGCATAGGCACAAGGTATATATCACAAATAATTGAAATAACAACATCACAAAGCATCACAAAATCAAAAACCACATTACAACACATTCACAAATATATGAAATTCACAAATCGAAATGCACATATATTACAGCGACACAATCATTTTCAAATTCACATATATATATATATATATATATGTCGTCGAGCTTCTATGTTGTTGCGGAGTAGTCGATTGATTAACCTCAAAGATATCCTACAGAAATAGCACCATAGCAACGTTGCATTGAAGAGAACAGAGTTACAAATATGAACTAAGTTATCAATAAATCAACATTTTCCAGAGGTGAGGGGCAGCTCTACGCTGGCATAAAATTCACCGCCTGGCCGGATGACATATTGGTTCCAGAAGTATGCAAACACCTCTCATGCGGCATTGATCTCGTAAGTAGTCGTGGTCGAGAGCCAGGTAGTCCTTGAATTCCTTTTCACTGGAAAGTGGGTTGTAGTGATGGATCATCGCGTCCATGTGCGCACACACATAAAACCCACATGTCACGCTATTTGCCGGCTGTTGCCTGCACGGGAAGTCAAACATGTGGCTGAGCCTAGGATTTGACTTTTTCCAGTGCGCCGTCCCTCCCAATGCCCTAAATTTGGCTTACGCCTCGTCAATGCATTGCCGAATCTTGGAGAAGTCCCTAGGGGGTAGTCCTTCTCGATGCCTAAGAGAATCAAGGTAAAATACCTTGTTCCAAGGTACGACTATCACGAGAAGGACCCAATGGTCGCTGCATAGACCAGATGAGATGCATGTAAACACATGCAGCTATTTAATTAAGTGCTTGAAGAAAAAATTGACACAATTAGTAAAGAACTCACAGAGGGTTGTAGGGCAAGATTATCATTTGACTGTCCCTTTGCGCGAGCCATGCCTGTGAGATGAAATCAACGACCAACTCAAATGTGTCGTCGATTTGGCGGTCGTGCAAGATGCACGGATTGATGAACCCAATGCTCACTTTGTTACGCCTGGCCTCTTTGGATTGCCAGAGTGTCCAGACCCTCATTAGCGTAGTGTCTAGTCTCTTTAGGTTATACATGCTCCAGACATCTTCAAAGGCGACGTTGAATGTAGGACTATCAAACTCTCGATAAAAGTGGTAACTTTCTGGCACTTTGAGTTTGATGAAGGATACAAATCGATTCGGTTGACTCGAATGTAGCACAATCATGTCATGCATTAGTTTTGCCTCGGCTCCCAAAGTTTGTATTTCATTGTCTGGGAGGAGCGGCTCACCGGGAATGTAGCTATCTGCCCTTGCTTTCTATTGTACATCAGGAGTTGATGCGTACGACAGGGACTTAGCGGCGCTATCTTGTTTTGCTAACCTATTTGTTGTGCCGCCCCATTTTTGGAGCCTTTTGGGCCGCACTTGGATCACTCTCCATAGGTATTATGTTTTCCTTAGGCGTAGGGCCGGCAAATGCCTCCTTCATAGCTCCGTGAAGTGTGCCTGGAGATAAAGTCTTCGCAGCACCTTGCGCACTAACGGGCTCCGCTAGCAGTAGGGCATTCTTCGGGACCTGACTATGCTTGGAGCACCTTTCTTTTCTCGGTGGATCAGGTGCGTTGACAAGTGCCGGCTCAACTTTCATAATGGTGTCATGTGCCACCAGGTCCTCATGGGCTGGCATCAAGTCTTCATCTCTCCGGTCGAATGACAGATGTGTTTGGCTCAAGGCCAAAGGAGATATCCAGGTTGATGGAGAGGCGCTAGCCAGAGATGTGCGAGTCGAGGCCCCTTCTACAATCACTTGAGCCTTCGGCCACTGGATGAAAGTCACAAAGCATTGTCCTAGCATGGTGGCATCCTCTTCAGGAGGTACAGGGACAGCCATGGCACTGAACTCCGCAACTACCCTATCCACCTGTACCTTCACCATGTCCAGCAATGTAAACTGATGGTGCGTCAGGGCCCCCAAAGAAGCTGGCATCAGTAGGCCGTGTGCGACGGTAACATTGGCGCCCGGCACAGGATAAACCAATCGGCATTTCGTGGCACCTGCACCTGTGAAACAGTTAAAGCTTGGTTCTCAGCCATTAGGGTAGTGTTTAAAATATAGGATGTGTATGAAAGATTCTACTAAGTACCATGAACTTACGTTTACGTTGTCGCACGGATATGATGTTGCTACCCCATCGGAGGTGGCCGCGTTGGTAGAGGCGCAACTACTTCATTCAGGAACATTCGAAGCACGATGCATGGGTGCCAGATCCCCATATAACCTTGCGAACTCCTGTCTTGCCGCCACTCGTGCCGCCTCTTCCGACCGTCTCAGGAAATCCTCGCTGATATCCTGTCTCGTCGCCTCTCTTGCCTTCTCCATCATCACTTCCATTAAAGCATCGTGGCTGCTCCTCTTCCTTCAGTGGGCGGCATCAGGTGATTTGGGAAAGGTTCTATCCCATGTAGCAGCTACAACAACACCCCGTGTATGCCTAGTTTTCTCCGGGTTTCCCAGAGCAACCGATAGAGGCATTTGCCACCTCTCAAAATGTATGGAGTCTTGAGAGGATTCCTGCTGGCTCAACTGTATCTGCAATAGAGATGTTTCATATTTCACTATCAAGCGTTTAGGAAACAAATTACTTACGATGGATTGACAGGATAGGTCGAGTTAGTACCAAATGACTGGACACCGCCTGGACCTCGTTGTTGGGGAACGTCACATCCCCCGTCGTCGGGTTCACTTTCGTGTGACCCCTCGCCCAGTTTCTGGTGCTAGGCTCCAATATTTCCTTGAACGAAACTGGTTTCCCAGCCGCTCGTAGTGCAGCATCTTCTCTTTCCCATTTACCCTTTATCCCAGCGTACCCGCGGCTGCCAACGTTGTGGTTGAATTTATTCCTCATGCGCAGCTCCTTGTTCTTCTCACTCTTAGCCTTGAACTCATCAATGCTCCTCGAGGCGACGAATTGGTCCCACTGCTCATCAGTTACTTTCGACCATCTTCTTCCCGGATGGCGATTTTTCATCATGTACTCCTTGGTCGCAGTGTGTCTCAAGTTCTTGTGAGCATTACACATCGTGATCTCGGCGTGGTGCTTCACCATCTCCTTAAGGTGCTTCGGGACCTCGAACAGGTTAAACAGTGAGGTCAACAGGACATCTATCTCTGATCGGGGCACCTGGTTCCAATCGGGAGTAGTGATCGGGATGTTCTTTCGTACGAGCACCCCACAGGTGTTGTTGAACTTCGACGCCGAGCTCGTTGGTTCACATGGTGCGTCTGTATCGGGGTCGACCCCCGTGATGACTAAGGTCTGCGTCGGCAACTTGTTCCTTGTTCTTGGTTTGCGTTGCCTTTTTGGTGGCGGTACAACTTCAACCTCGACCTCCTCCCCGGGCTTGAACGGACCAGAGCCTCCTTTTTATGTAAATATATTAACTAGATTAAATGAAGATCTAATATGTCCACATGAAAGCCCTAAAATGAGCCGTGGGCTACACCCCTAGGGCTCGGTGACCTCTACAAGAATTCATAAGGGTCTCATTTTATTGAAGGATTTTCAACAGTTTTATAGACTCTTTTCACCGTGGAAAAAGGATCATACTGTCTTTTTGCACACGAAACAAGTTCAATAATTGAAACACCCCTGTGCTGCCAATGAACATTCGTCTGGTTTCCTTTCACACGATTAATTCTTGTCATGTGACTTGTTTCTTGAAATAATGTGTTATTTATTTTTGTTGAATTAGTTTGCAATATCTTGTTTTTGTTGCAGCTAGAAACTTATGGGAGAAACGATGGACAATGGAGGTCAAATCAGCATCTAGTTCATGTAAGTCGGTTCCTATTTCTGGTTGAGAATTGATTTGCAAATTTCTATGTAGTTCGGATTGATAGCCTTATTGCACCATAATTATTTGGACTGATGGACTCAACTTTCATCTTGAGTTGACCAATTATGCTTTCACGAGATTGAGAATTTGACATTTGCATGCCTGCCATCTAATGATGAAATCATGCCATTTGATTTAATTTCATTTGACATGCCCTTTCTGCCACCCACCATTTGACCTTCTGTGTTATAAAACTTAAAACTGATCTAATGAGCTTTGTGAATCATTTGCTAAGGACTTACCCGGCCATGCCGGAGTGGGAGGAAGAGCTGGCGGCGCCGGAGTGCGAGGAGGAGGCAGTGGCTTGCACGGTGCAGGAGACCTCGGTGGCGGTGGCAGCGGCTTGTGTGGTGGAGGCGACCTCGGTGACGTCGGCGGCGGTGGCTTGCGCGGTGGAGGCAGCCCTGACGGCTTGCGCGGTGGAGGTGGCCCCGACGGCAGTGGGCATGGAGCAGGTGGCGGCGGGAGCCGTGGAGCGTGGAGGACTTCGAGTGCAGATGCGTCGGCGGCGGCGGCAGCACTTCGGCAGAGGTGGCTAGGGCTCGCTGCTGGTCCAGGCGGCTACGGATGCGCGGGCACGAAATTTTTCTAAGTGCCTGGGCCTTGCTATATGTAGCCCCAATCAACAGTGACGGGTGACAAATATGCGCTCATCAGTAGTGAATGAGTTATCACTGACGGGTGAAACGGCTCACCCGTCACTCTTAGTTTTGAGTGACGGGCGACAAATATTTGCCTATCAATGTTGACTGAGTCATCACTGACGGGTAAAACGGCTCACCCATCAATCTTAGTTATGAGTGACGGGCGACAAATATTTGCCCGTCGGTGTTGACTGATTCATCACTGACAGGTAAAACGGCTCACCCGTCACTCTTAGTTATCAGTGACTGGCAACAAATATGTGCCCGTCAGTGTTGAATTGAACTCTCAGAAATTGAGTTTCATCTTAGGATGTTTTGACCAGTTTGAAAGTTCTATTGGTTTTAGTTGCAATAACAGAATTGGAACCGACCAATCATAATCAAAATTGCACTTATGGAGTCTGTGAAAGTCTCACACCACGTATATGACACATATTATATATGTTACATATCTATATCACATAAATGACAACATTTATATTAAGTTTCGTCATTCTCGTCATCGTAATCGACTAACTTTTTCCCTTGATATGTCAGTCCTTCGTTATGATCAGTACGTACGTACGGCTTGGCATCATTATCAATATGACGTTTGATCTTTTTCTTTGTCCTCTCATCTTCATCTTCGGTATCCGGATCATCAAATTGGTCATAGTCTTCTTCATCCACTACACCATCCACTCCAACGTTACTCCTTTTTCCTTTTCTTACAACGTGGCGCTTCTTATTAGATGGATCCAGTACGTAGAACACTTGCGCAACCTGTTTAGCCAATATAAATGGTTCTTCTTTGGACCCGACACTCCGAAGATTCACCGTGGTGAAGTTCTGATCTTCGACACAGACGTCCTTCAGGTGCACCCATCATCAATGAAACACCGGGACCTTGGTCACGGTGTAGTCAAGTTCTCAAATCTCTTCGATGATGCTATAGTACCTGCATTTCGGGCCATCAAGACTTCTTTTAGCTTCCATCGTCACCCCGGAGTTTTGGTATGTGCTTTTCCGGTCTTGAGCCTCCGTATAGAATGTGTATCCATTGATATCATACCCTTGCCATGTCACGACGTTTGTCATGGGTTCTCTTGCCAATCATTTGATGATTATTTCTTCTTCACTTGTCGGTTCCCTTCCGAACCAGTAGTCCTTTAGCCAACGGCCAAATTGCGTGTTGTGCGTCTTTGTGATCCAAAAAGGTCCTCTATTGGGGTTTTCTTTGCGCAACAATTGCTGGTGCATCTCTATATAAGGCCCAACCACTGACAGGTGTGGCAAGACCATGAAATGTGCTCTATGGAAGTCAGTTGATCAATCGGTACATAAAGGATCATACTGTCTTCTTCCGAGTGTGCCGACACCAATGAGTCTACCCGAGTGCCACGAACTCGGCACACCTATAGGTCGATGTTCAGCCATGTAATCTGTGCAGAACTCGATGCACTCTTCAGCACATAGCCTTGGATGATGCTTCCTTCAGGCCGATATCTGGTACGAACATAGCGCTTCAGAATGCCCATGTATCTTTCGAAAGGATACATGCTGTGTAGGCCTAGGCTCAGTATCTCCGAAATGATATGTATCATGAGATGTACCATGATATCGAAGAATGTAGGAGGGAAGTACATCTAGTTCACATATGGTCACGACGATCTCTTGCTTAAGTTTCTGAAGGCGATCTGGGCTAATTGACTTCTGAGATATCGTGTTGAAAAAGCTACAAAGGTTAGTGACAGTCTTGCGGACTCCTGGCTCCATTAGGCCTCTAATAGCAATGGGTAGGATCTGTGTCATCATCACATGACAATCATGAGACTTCATACCAATTAATTTCAAGTCTTTCATCGATACAAGTTTCTTTATGTTTGCCGAATATCCGGAAGGAACTTTCACCCCAGCAAGACACTCGCACAATCTCTTCTTCTCTGCTTTGCCCAGAGTGTAACAGGCGGGAGGTAGGTGCGTCTTGACTCTCAAATCACCATTTTTTGTCTTTGACGTTATCTGTTTGGACCATAGCTCTGGTCTGATGCCCATCTGTTCCATGTCAAGCCGTGCCTTGACACCATCTTTTGTCTTGTCTGGAATATTCAGCAAAATACCAACCAAGTTGTCGCACACATTTTTCTCGACATGCATGACATCAATACTGTGACGGGTGTGTAGAACTTGCCAGTAAGGCAGGTCCCAAAATACCGATTTCCTCTTCCAGATGCCCAGTCTTAACTCTTGTGTCTTTCCAGATACAATCTTGATATCCTTGACAATCTCATATATCTGTGCACCGGTCTTCTCCACCGGCTTCAAATGATTTTTCACTTCTCCGTTCAACTTAATTGGGCACTGCCTCCATGGATTGTTTTTGGCCAGCCACCTTCGGTGACCCATGTACACGATTTTCCTCGAGTTCTGTAAGAATAAACTCACTGTCTCTTCTTGGCACGAGACACAAGCTTCGTATCCTTTCACACTCTAGCCGGATGAGTTTCCAAGCGCTGGATAGTCATTGGCCGTAGTGAACAACATAGCTCGTAGCTGGAAATACTCTACTTTATCAGCGTCCCAAACCTCAGCCCCCTGGTGCCAGAGTGTCTCTAGTTCTTCCTTCATTGGTTGCATGTTCACGTCAATATCGTTTCCAGGTTGCTTCAGCCCTTGGATGAGAACGGAGAGGTGTATGTACTTTCGCTTCATCGACAGCCATGGAGGAAGGTTGTACATCCATAGAAGGACTGGCCATGTGCTGTGTCTGCTACTCATGTTGCCGAATGGATTGATCCCGTCCATACTCATCCCAAACCTTATGTTTCTCGCCTCCCCGAAATCAGGAAATGCATCGTCCACTGCCCTCCATTGGCATGCATCGGCAGGGTGCCTCAGGATTCCATCTTCAATTTGACCCTCCATCATTCATTTTGCATCTTTCTTGTTGGCAAAAAACCGCTTCAAATGGGGAAGAACAGGAAGATACCAGCAAACCTTCGCAGGGGGCCCTTCACTTCATCGTCATCCTCGTCACAATCAACCTCGTTTGTAATACGCTTGTAGCGGGATGTCTTGCACACTGGACATCTTCGTAGGTCTACGTACTCTTTGTGGTACAAGATGCAGTCAAATGGACACGCATGGAATTTTTCAACGTCCAATCCGAGAGGGCATATAACCTTCTTCACCCTATAAGTGTTTGTAGGCAAGACGTTCCCCTCCGGGAGAACGTTGGAAAGGAGCTCTAACAATTTTGTGAAACTTGTGTCCGGCCAGTTGTAGGCTGCCTTTATCTTTAGAAGTTCTAACGAGATGGACAACCGCGTATGCTCGAGTTTACATCCAACAAACAATGGTAGTCTCGCGTCTTCCAACAATCTTACAAACTTTGCGAACTCTCTTTGCGAACTCTCTTTCATTCTCCGGGTTTGCAGTCATCTCTTCCATATCATGCAACATGTCATCCAAATTCCCCATGCTATCCTCATCTGAAGATTTTGAATTAACTTCTTCCTCGATAGCCACATGCTCATCCTCAACGAACTCCACCACTTCTGCCGGGTTTGTAACTTCTTTCTCTTCACCGTGACATGTCCAACGTGTATAGCCTTCCATAAAACCCTTCGTCAGCAAATGTAGTTGCAACTCCCCCGTCGTCGATAACATTTGTGTGTTACTACATTTACGACATGGACAACACATCTTCGCTTTTCCCTTGATCGCCATATCCTCTTGAGCGACTCGAAGAAACTCGTTCAAAGCGGTGACAAAACTCTGTGTGACATGATCACAATACATCCAATTTCGATCAATCGATCCCTACGACAACATAAAAATCATTTCATAAAATAAATATATTAAATTAGCCATTTCTTCTCTCACGTCCAAGAAAATAAAGTAATTACCATGTTAGAGGTTCAAAGAGGAGCTAGGAGCGACGGATATCATGGGCCTTCGCGGAGAGGGATATTGACGAGGAGGCAGGGGTCTTTGAGAGGGGGAGGGGGACCGAAGGAGGAGAAAAAGGGCCTTTTGAGAGGGGGGAGGGAGAGGAGGAATTAAGGAGCCTTTGAGAGATGGATAGGATCAAGAGGGCCAGAGAGAAGAGGGCCTTCGGGAGAGAAGAGGGCCATGCGCGGGCCGCGGCAGTTTAGGTGGCGATGGCGGCGCACGCAGCTGGTCCTGGGTACGCGCAGGCACAGATTTGCTTCGAGCTTGGGCAGGATATATATATGTAGGAGTCACCACTGACAGGCGAGGTAAAAGGAACCATTAGAGATGAGCGTAACTTACCACTGACAAGCGGTGCATAATGGCCCGTCAGTGAAATTTGAGTTCAAATGGAACTAGACTTCACTGACGGGCAGGACAAAAGGAACCGTCAGCGGTGACTTGACCAGCCAAGTCAATTTTATGGGCCAAGTCACTACAGACGGGCTAGCAGAGGGCCCGTCAGAGCTATGTACATCACCGCTGACGGGTTTTTCCTCTGACCGTCAGGGGTGAAATGACTGGGGTAAACCTTTCTGTAGCCTCACAACTCTGACGGGTGCATTTACATGACCATCATAGGTGATTGTTACATCTCTGACGGATCTAACTTCAAGCCCGTCGGTGATTACTTTCCTGTGAAATCTCATGTTTCTGCTGAAGTCATTACTGACGGGCTGTCTTTTTGCCCGTCAGTTATGACCAAAAAAGGAACATCTAATAGAGTCACCACTGACGGCTATCCGTGTGCCCATCAGTGATAAGTAAGAAGCATGACGGACTTTTCCGTGCCCGTCAGTGATACGGTATAGCGGATGACCTTTCTTGTAGTAGTGTTCCCCACTCTCCTCAGGTTGTAGAAGTACCTGAAGAGGTCAAGGGAAGGATAGATCCTGAGATAGGCTTCACACAGGTGTGTGAAGACATTCATCATCACAATCAAGTTAGGATTGAGATTGATGAGTTCTATCCCGCAAAACTGGAGCATAGCAAGAAGGAATACGAAGGGGGGAAGGAAGAAGCCACAATGGAAGAAGTCCAGGAAGACCACCAGCCAGCCTGGTTCAGGCGTCGAGGTCTTCATCACCAACGGGCCAGAATTCGACCCCGTACACCGACTGGATGCCTTCGAGATCTTTCGAGCCCTCCAAATGATCGAAGGTGATCTCTGACTTCGCCCATGATCCCTCATTAGCCGAGAATGAGGACCTCGACACACCCTCTGTCTTACTCATCTCCAGACGGAGGTGAAGGCGAGAGGAGGAAGACGAAGGGCTTTTCAGAGAACAAAGGGCAGAACACGCAGGGGATTGTGAACAATGGCAAGTGTGAAAATCCACAAAGTACCCTAAGTCCCTTATACTGTGTAGCCTCACAATGGCTCTGAGCCTTATGCAGGTTGCGCTTTCTGTGGTTCTGTTCCATCGCATTAAATGCGGGAAACCGGGAATCTGACAGGCGCACGACCCCGATAAACACGATATGGTTCGCTTACGTTAGTAGCACAATTGTAGAAAAAAGAGATAAATATTCGTTCACCACCACACGAAATTTCCGCCGCGACGGTGCGAGTTTTGGAAAATCCACTAGCGAGACACGTGTCTGTGATCTACGGACCAGGTTCAATAAAAAAATTAACTAGAACTTCCACTCGGATAGTGACTCGGGGGCTCTCATAGCTACTCAGACGCATTCAATATCCCAAGTAGAAGCTCCGGAGAACATCAACATCTCGGGTGGATGCATAATCTACTCGGAAACCCTAAGGATGGCTACATGGAATTCGCCTGTTCGGATGCTTTCCCTGATTAGGCAGAGTTTCCTTAGAACCGTCGAGGTCTAATTTCACGAACTGATGGGGGGCTTGACGATGAGTAGCATAATTCTACTGTATACAAGACCGTATCCATATAGAATACCCTGGATACCCGGAGTAGCTGACGTGTTCGCAAAGGATTCCAAGAGATATGGAAACCCCCAGAGGATACCGGATAACCCTTAAACTAGGAAGTCTATCCCTACGTTTAAGGATGCTAGAGTCCTAGTTGGAGATGGCTTCGTATTAGATACGGGGTACCCTCTATAAAAGGACTCATCAATCCTATAGAAAGGACAAGATTTTCTACATCCACAATGGGCCTTTAGAGATCATTGTCTAGACACTCTAAGTCTTCCGACATCCAAGAGAAGATCCATCGCCTCCAGGAAGTCAAGCCCAAGCAGATCAATCCAAAGAGATTCCCGACTAGTTGTAGATCCCATCTCGACTCGACACTAACAAATTCTTTGTATCCTACTCGATATTCAATATATACCAACAGGACGTAGGGTTATTATCCTGAGGGAGGCCCGAACCTAAATAAAATATGTTGTCTGTGGTGACAAGGTGCGGCTCAGCAATGGCCCCAGGGGTCTCTACCCTTCAACAAATCTTCTTATCATGACTACCGTAAGATCGGCGGTTTACCAATCATTGACATCACCATATACTATATTTTCATGCGGAGACCTTTCCCTTATGAATTGTGAGAACACTCTTTTCTCTTCAGTCATGTGATTTGTGCATCCACCATCAATCACCCAACTTTTACCGCCGAAGGAGTAGTCCTACAAAACATGTTTAAACTTGGTATTTAGGTACTCATCTGTTCATGGATCTTTGCAGGTTAGTGACAAGAGATTTGGGCACCCAAATTGTGCTCTTCTCTAAGCCACTATTTTTAGGGCCAACATATTTGTCATGGATGCTTCCATCCTTACCTTTCCTAAGCACATAGGATGTCAAAACCACCACCACCAATTGGCTTACTCAATTTGTGCTCCTTTGTCTTATGTCCATCAAAATGCGATGTCTCCACATACATGCCCCTTGGCAAGAGTGAACTTCATCTTGGGGAGGCAACCAAGCCTTGCCATTATCATTGAATTTGGGAGTGAACTCAAGTACCTCATGGTTGAAGTTTTCCACTTGATGACTCAATAGCTCTTTGAGGGCCTTACTACCCTTGTGGCACTTTAATAGCCCAATGATAAGTTGTGCTTTCAACTTGGCATACTGACTTACCAGACATGGTTAATCAAGAGTAGAGTTAGTGGCACATTTAGAGCATGGCATATTTTTGTCCACTATAGAAGCACTAGGCAACTCACTCACAAGAGGAAGTAGATTTGAGCTTCTCATGAGCTTGTCATAGAGCCACTTGGTCATAAGGTACCCTATTTCTAGTTGTTTGTAATCCTCTTTAAGACACTCATAAGACTTGAGCGCTTTAAAGAGTTGTCATCACTAGAATGCTCAAAGAGGGTTCATGATGGAGTTTGCCATAGCGAGGCCCGCAATTCTATCTTCATCATCATCAAAGTTGGGGGTGGAGTCATCGGAGTTCCACTCTTCACCGATGTGAGCTTGGGTCTTGTAGCCTTTCTTGTAGAACTTGTCCTTGTGGTGATACTTCTTCTGCTTGAACCTCCTCTCATTGTCTTCTTTCTTGTCCCCTTTCTCATTGGGACAATTTTTAATGAATTGGCCATGTTCTCCACACTCAAAGCAAGTTCTCTTTGGACGTCTCATTTTGGATTTGCCGAAGAACTTTTGCTTATCACCTTATCTTCCAAATATCCACTCTTCTTGAGCATCTTACTAAACCTCTTCACAAAGAGCGTCATTTCTTGCATCCCTTGATGAAGTTGCTCAACTCAAGTGTCATTTTTTCTTCTTCGCTTAAGTCTTCCTCAACAATTTGCTTGGCCTTCAAAGTTATGTTTGGCTTTCTTAAGCTTGTACTTGGCTTGTTAAGTGTATAAATTTCTTGAGCTTCTTCATCCATCAAGTCATGAGTAAGAATTATTCCAAGAACATAATGTGGTGTAAGATCATTGAAGTTATCCTTCTCACGCATGAGGGTAACCAAGGTGCGATTTTTGGGAGCAATTGCATGGAGCATCTTCTTGACCACATAGTTGTCAGTTATCTCTTTGCTATCAAGCCCCTTGATTACATTGACAAGATTGTTGAGACGTATGTACATGTCATTTGGAGTCTTTTGATCTCCCATAACAAAGCTATCAAGATTGACCTTCAACAAATCGAGTCTTGATTCCCGAACGGTCGAGGTAACTTCATGATTTCCCTTAGAGTGGTCCAAATTTCTTTGGTACTCTCAAGTGAGCACACAAGGTTGAACTCTTCTCCACTCAATGCAAAAAAATATGGCATTGACAGCTTGAGCATTGTCACAAATGAGTCTATAATCTTCAGGTGTGGGATCTCCTTCATCGATCACTATAAAATTACTTTGTAGTATGCACCAACTGGCGGTGTTAATAGATATCAAGTGCATTTTCATCTTGTGCTTCAATAAAGTATAGTGTTTCTCATCAAAGTATGGTGCTCCGATGAGCCACTCACATATGAATGACAATTGTTATAGCTATTAGATGGAGGCACATTTTTATATTTTCAGCCACCACTACCAATAGCTTGCCTACTGCCACTTATGGCTCATCACCCGACATCTTGTTCTCTCTAGGCGGTAAAACCCCAAAAGAGAGACCTTTCTCTTAAAAGGATCAAGATGTCAGCCTAGAGACGAGGAGCGAATAGGCGACTAACAATTTATCAATTTAAATCTTACCTTGCAATTATGTGAAATTAAAGGTTATCTAATGCAAGAGATATATGGGCAACATTAGATACTAGTCACACACAAGCACAATAATAGGAACAAAAGTAATGCTTGCAAGAAGTAAACGAGGAATTAAATAACTAAGAGACACAAATGATTTGTTGTGAGAGTTTGGATTCTTGGGTAAATCCTACATCTCTGTTTGGGAGCTCGATCACTTTGATCAAGAACTGGCTTTCACTCAAGCCTTTATCCCTCGAAGACGCACTTCTTGGTGATCCTTCCATGTTTGGGAGCTTAGAGCATCTATTTGTGTCCGCCTCAACCCTGCCGGCTGCACCACCACTGCCTGTGGCCACTGCGACGCCCTGAGCTCAAAATCAAGTGAAAGCAGATCCCACTCAAGATTCTGAGCTACGATGCCAGCGCCACATCTCGTGCCACCCCATGGAGAGGAACGAGAATAGACCAGAATCTTTTCATGTTCCTTCTTTCGCTTCAAGTGTGGTAGCGGCGTGCCCAAGTTGTAGAAAATGTTTGGATGAAAGTACCCTTACAAAAAAATGACATAATGTAAATAGTTTATAATTCCCTAGAAAATCAACGGTCAGATGAGACTTATACTACTTCCTTCCCCTAGTAGCTACCATAAATAAAACCTACATAACGATCAAAATTCACAAGAAAATCAATTGGGCAATGCCTTGCGCCTGAGCAATGGTGACGTACCAGTGGGCAGCTGAACTAATGACAAGGCCACCTACCTGAACCATGCCCAAGCGCTGATCAACACCCAAGCTAATGCCAATGCCACCAACTTGAGCAACCTCAAGGCACTGATCTTGAAATATGAAGCATCATCAGCTACAAAGTTTCAACAGTACCATCGGTGAACCACAGATGCGGCGGGCACCGTCAACCTCTTGCTGGGGTGCATGCCAGGAGAGTCTTCAAGACATGGAAACTATCTGGCAACAGCAGCTCCTCCAAGAACAGCTCACGCAGGTGGTCATGGTGTTGCGCTTCTTGTTGTTGCACTTGCCATTGCCACACCTCGTCGACTAGGAGCATGCACTTGAAGCCTTGCCACATTTTCTTGGCCGGCAGATCGAGCATGTCGAATATCTTTCGAAGCTGGTTCTTCGCCTCGTCCCTCTTGAACAGCACCTTGCCTGAGAGCAGCTCCGCCATGATGCAACCGAGCTACCACATGTCAATGAGCCCATTGTAGTCCGACTTCTGCAGTAGCATCTCGAGCGCCATGTACCAGACTATACCAGCTTGCACGTATGACAGCTCCGCCTTGGCCATGAACATCGCCCCCCCAGAGTCACAGGTCTTCACGATGTTGGCACCGTTGTCGCTGACGAGGATGTTCACAGGCTTGATGGCTCGGTGAATGATGCGGCACCTGTGCATCGCCCCGGCACTTGTCAGCAACTGTCGCATGACTCGCCGCACATTGGCCTCCAAGAACGGCTAGCTATATTGTTTGACATGCCTGTCTAGGGCGTGGCAGAGGCTCGACCTGACGTACTCCATGACAAGGCATTACTCTTTGGTGGCCACACATGACGCCATGTTGGTCAACGAGGTAAAGGTGGCCGTGGCACGCCATCAGGAAGTAGGCCTCTCCCAGTAGCTCACCAACATCGGGCCACTTCGTGCTGCCATGTGCGTGGATGGTTGTGGCGTACCCGGATTTTAAGCCGGATATTCCCTTGTGATTACTGTACCGGTCCCTAGATCAGTAGCCGGTACGCACAAGTTAACCTGTGTATCATTGTCATACACACATATCATGTTACAATATGTAAATAGACCGTTAAGGTCAATAGTCTGATACCTGTAGCCCAACGGCTATAAACTTGCAGCGAAAAATAAGCGGTGATGCGGCCCGTCAATATGTCATACCCGACAGGCAACTGACTGGGGTTACGCCCTAGCTTTCGCGTTCATATTCGTATCTTCGGAATTTATGTCTCCTTCGTCTGGTCAAATCAACAAGCCAGGTGAGTACATGGAACGTACTCGCAAGCTATTCCCACAGGAGGAAATATACGGCAACATTTCATGCAGGGAATAGATCAAGGAATAGCTCTACCCTATGTTGCTGGTTGTGCGGAAATGTAAATTTTTATCGTAAATACGATAGTAAGTTTCAAAGCTATTTTGAAGACAGAAGCAGTTCGCAGTAACAATCATCATGAGGTAGAATCCGCTACCTCTCTTTTTCCTTTCCTCAGCGTGATAGCTCCGCCTATCACGCCTACCCTTTTTGGCTCCCACTCGCACTACCCCGGGCAGTGCAGCTAGCCTCCTCTTCTGCAATTCCTGGCTACCATCCGTGTAGCGTAAATTGTACTCTGCGGACACATCATGCCCACGTCCTTAATCCCTTTTCCCCAGCTTTCACAAACAAAACTTAGTCTAACTAGTGTGTGGCCTTGCCAGTTCGTGTCCATGACCGAGGACGCGGCTATTCGAATAGTTTTTTAACACTCTGCAGAGGTTGTACGGCTTTACCCACAAGATGTAAGTCACCCTTGTTGCCGTGTGCATACAGATACACTTCACGAGGTGTATCGGCAGGGTTATTACAACAAGACCTTTCGCCCGTGTTCACACTAGAGCCGGACCCGCTAGGAGGGTAACCCAACTTTTGCATTCCGGATGTCAAAAATGGGACTCTCCACCTTTGTGTCGAACCATAATTTCACGTACTCGTGACACCCACCAAGAGCTTTACCTCCACAGCGTGGAACTCATCGAGGGCTTTACCCCCACGTAGTCCCGTGAACATCCTCTAGGGATCCCGGATCCACCTAGCACATCACCCTAACTTCCCACGGTTCCGAGCTCCAGCATTAGACGAGGTACCGAGTCAAGTCCTTCCCATAAAGGACATGTGGACGTACGGTAGGGGAACTGATTCAGCGGCACTTAGGTTCGGTCCTTAACTGATTCGAGCAAGACTCCATGTCCAACCATTTCCTCAGGTAGCAACCGGCTACCCTACCATTCCATGCCTCAGGTAGCAACCGGCTACCCTACCCTTCCCTGCATCAAGTAGCGACCGGCTACTCTACCACCCCAAACACCCTTAGCATTCTTGTCCGAATCCGAATCCTCCATCATTTCTTTTGGGATTTTGGTAAACATTTCCTTTTAAAAAGATTCCCCGGAATGTATAAACAAACCGAGGGTTTTTGTTCCCATACCCATCGTACCGATAAAACTTAGTTTAACTATAGCAGGTCTAAGCAAGGCTAAAGCCTATATTCCTACTTAGTTGGTCGGTTGAATATCAACCGACTAAATATTCCTAGGGCTACAAGGATCGGATTTCAGACCTACGTCACGTGCATCTATTAGGCATAACTACTCTAGCATAAAACGTTGTTATTAACATAGCATGCAAGGTTCGCAAACAAAGTAATTACGTTTCACAAATATGGGATTCAACATGATCAAAGTGGGAATGCTTGCTTGGCAAGTCGAGGTACTGATATTCTTCCTGAAATTGACTCTGGGGAAATCCAGAATCCTCCTCGAGAGAATCCCGTGCGTCAGTAACTACACGTTTAAAAATAACGACGAATAAACGATGATGTCGAGAAATCCAGTAAGAACCAAATGATTCCAGAAATATGTTCATGCTTGTGATTTCATTATCCTCGAGTCTTATTAGGTTTGCGGATCTATTAAGGTTTTGTGTGATTCCCTCCTCCACTTCATGATTTGGTCCTTTTAGGTTTTACCGGTGGCTCCTTAAGAGACCAGGGTTTCATCGATCGACTTAGGTTTTTGAAAAGCTCTTAACCAAGCTGAGGTGAACATGAACTAATGCTTCACTTACTTTGCATTTATTGATGTTTAACATGACCATTCTTTCGTATGGTCTTAACTTTTGGGCACTATTGTACTAGAGTCCCTTGGGTAAGCTGTCGTAACGTTGGTACCTTCGTGGTAGAAAATAACAAATAAGTAATGAAGTAAGGAAAATCCGTCACACCCGCATGAGCACTTAAGATTTGTGCCCTGGACATTGGATGCTTGCCAATGTTTTCAAGGAGGCGAAATGGCATCACATAAAATAAGGATCCTCCTACCGTTAGGGAGCAGGGTGTCCGTGACTAGTACGCTGAGGCCTCTGGTTACTTATTTGGAAACAGAGGTGTTCCAATCACTCTTAAGAGTTTTTGTCTCAAGGATTTGGATGGCTATCGATATACAAGGTTATCAGGAGGACTTTGAATCATCCAAAAATAGTTGTGGCTCTAATGTCTAGGTTTAAAGTATGTGGTATAAAATGTTAGGAGTCCTTTGGTGTTTGCATCTTAAGAATTCCCAGAATAAGAGGCGCTTATGTTCCTTAGTCTGTGGCTGGAGTTTTTGAGATGTCCATAAGGAAAAAGCACTTAACTTCTATTACCTAAAGTCAAACGCATTTTGTTTTGTACTCAAATATGCTACGGAACATGATATATACTGGATTGGATTTAAGAATGTTTCTGAAAAGGCATGAATGGATTCGGAGCTAATACGAAAAGGTATACCTTCAGCATTTGCCTGATATACACACAAATTTTTCAAATGTTTGGAGCGTTGTATTGAAGGATCATTTTGATTTTCTATAGCTACAGAGGAAGGATAGATCGGTTAGGTTGTTATTAGCACTTGCGTTAGAGTCTAACTAAGGAATCAGGAGGGGTTAGTCAGGCTCCATGCTTACCTTGTTGCACCTATCGACGATGTGATGAACTCGGTTCATTTTCCTTTACCTGTCTATTAAATGCGCTCATTAATCCTAGCTCCAAATCGGTTAAAGATGTTGCTTAGCACACAAGCGATATGTAGCTTAAACGGTATGCGGCGGATTTTAGAGGGGAAGCGAGCCGGTGCTTGCATTAGCCGTAGCCGTTCCGTCTGCAGGATTGAGAAATGGATAGGAGTAACCGGCCATACCCGCTTGTGGGGAGAGAAAGGGAATGGAGGTAGCGGCTCACTGGTGGAGATTACCGAGGCGGGTGGCGAAGCTGTGCCGGTGCTCGGCTGGTGGCAAATGGTTGCAGCTCCTTGGCGACGGGGCGCTAGGACGGAGCCCAGCGGATGGGGGCAACTGGAGCGGACCCTTAGCGGTCGCTCCCGCCGGCAGCGAGGCGGAGCGGCTGGCGACGGCGGAGCTCGTCGACTGCGGCAAAGCTCGGGGAGAGCGGCGGCGAAGGAGTGGGCTTGGGGCGGTTGGGCGCTACGTGTCCAATGGCGGGGACCTCGGGGAAGTGGTGACCGAGGCTTGCCGGTGGCGGTCGCGGAGCTCGTCGACTGCCGGAGCTCAAGGCCTGGGTGGGGGAGGAGCGTGCGCCGGCAGCAACCGAACACTGAGGTGCGGTGAGGCAGCTGGTGACACCTCGGCTGCGGAAGAGGAAAACGGAGGGGTCACAAAGGGAGACGGTGATGGCTTACTGGTGGCCAGCTGCGGCATTTCCAATGGCGGCGATACTGACTCGGGCTCCAGCAAGGTGACGGTGCAGATCTGGTCAGCAGCGGTGTGGCTCGGGAGAAAGGAACTCGCCGGTGTGGAGGAAAAGGGGTCCAGCGGCCATGGCGGCGTTTGAGTGAGCTAGGCGGTCTCGGCGACACTAGTGGGGCAGTCCCCGCTGGCGTCGACTACATGTAGGCGGAGGCGCGCGCTGGGGTAGCTCCCGCTAGCGGCGGCGTGCCCGGGTGGTCCTTCGGCCGCGTGAGTGAGGGAGCTGCTCGGCCTTGGCCTGCGTGGCCGAGATGGGCGTGCTGAGAGGAGCAGTATTGGGGGGGAAACAGGGAAGAAGGAGCTCGGTTGGGTGGTTGGAGAGGCGATGGTGTTGAGGGACAATGGGAAGAAAGTTCGGCTCGCAGGCACATGGAGAGAAGACATGAAGCTGCTCAGGAAGGAAAGCAGGGAGAGGATGTGGAGGCGAGCTGCTCGGCTATGCCGGAGTAGAGAAGTGTGGAGCTACGAGGTGGAGGTGCTCAAGGACAGAAGTAGAAGAGAACCAGGTGGGTTCTTCTGAAAGCAATGAGGGGGATTGAGTAGACTTAGGCAGCTTGGAGCTTTGCAGTACGCCGGTGGAGTAGCTCAGGTACAGGAGAGGTAAATAAATGGAGAAGAAGAAGGGTGTAGAGTTGAGGAGTGCTGAGAAGAGGAACGTGGCTGCACATCAATATGTCAGAGTGGTAAGGGAATTGAGGCAGTGCGCCGGTGTATAGCTGTTGATGCATAGTGTAAGTTTGGCACCGATCACTGCAGTGCTACATGTTAGGAAGAATAGTGCCCGCAGTAAAGAGGATGAGGGCGTCGGTTGGTACACAATTTGTGTCCCTAGCATAGACTGCTGAGTAGTTCAACAGCGATTTGGACATCAACATTCAGATATATTTTTTTATTTTTGGGGAAAATTTCTAGGACATAGTAAATAAAGCTTTATTTTAGAAATGGGTCACGAATTCAATTAGGTTGCTTCACACACGTTTTGAAGATTTTTGGAGATTTAAGCTAGTTGGAATTAAGCCACTCTCATAACTTGTTAAAGCTTTATTTTTGAAGAGTTTGAATCTTTTGCAGGGGATGTGAATGGTTGATCCTCGACTTGAGCTGCATATCATAATGGGATGCCTCTAAAATCCTGGGAGATTTTATGAGGCTTTTCGTTTAAGTTCAAAGGTAACTTACAATGAGAATTAATTTGCTAAAATTTATTTTGAATTAGTGGTCCTTACGTGACTGCATATTTGAGCGCATGTATACGTAAACATCCTTTGGGAGTTTTGCTGAGATTGCACTAAGGGACAAAGGAGGTGGGAAGATTTAGACCACCTAGCCGAGCTAGGGTTTGACCTATAGCTCGGGAAGAAGGGGGTTAGTGTGTGTGGTGTGTATGTATGCATATATATATACAAAGGTGGTATACATGCGCACATCTTCGTGATATGTCTCAGGGAAGTAAATGGTGGAAGGTCATGGCATATGGATGAGGTCCATGCCATGTATATGCTCAAGAGGCTTCACGAATGAAAAGATACCAAGGGAAAGCTAGGATCTTGGATGCAACATTTTGTTCGGAAAAAATGATTTGGGGCTTAGGGTGTATGTGCCAACATACACTTGAAGGTTTAAACGTATATGTGGTTGGGGTGAGCTTGGGTGTTTGGTCTAGTGGTATGATTCTTGCTTTGGGTGCGAGGTTGTCTTGGTGAAAGGATAAACGCGATGGAGGGTTGGAACACATGTGCCAATAAGGGGAAGGAATCAGACGGTGGTTATACCGGACGACGATAAGGTTGCTAAAGGGACGACGAGGTTTTGATTAGGTTTATTTAAGAGAAAATTACTATAAGCGCAAAAAGTTTTTATTGGCCCTAATTTTCGGGTTTTGAAAAATCGGGGTGTGACAATGGTCTTGCGGCAACGTTCTGCCCCATGGCGTGATGTTGCGCCTTGATGATGAGGCTGAAGGCGCCTTGCCGAGCGTATGCGTCTGCCTGTAGCAGTGGCTATCATGGACATGCTACCTCCTCCTCCTCCCCTTCTTGCAGCTGCAATCTCCGTGGTGTCGCCGTGGCAGCCGTCAATCACGACGCAGATGGCCCTTGTCCCTACAGCGCCAGCGAAGGGATGCGTTAGCAGCACAGTCGCTAGACTCCATAGATTCTGACAAACACCCTTCCTATTTTTTCGGAGAAAACCTCAAAAGGATAGGGAGCTCTTGCAATTTATATGGAAGAAGAAAATTAGCCCAGCTTATGAGGGAAATCGGGCTGAAAACCTCATAAAGCTCATTAATTAGAGGAAAACCAAGTGAAAACACCCCATAAACGGCAAACCACCTAGCTAAACTAGGTCTAAAGCACCGCGAGATGAAGCGGACACGTCGACAAGCCGCCGAAAGATAGGTCTCTAAGACGATGCCTCCAAGGAGAGAACGGCATCAAAGACGCTGTCATCGTCTGATTCGGCAAAACCAGCTTTAGATTTCACCTAGAGAGCACATGGCAAGGTAACAAGCTCCACCTCCAAGGAGGGTAGCAAGAACAAGGGGTTCACGTACATGGGGCGATCGAGGATCGTGCCGTGTTCTTGTTCGTTGAGGCGTCCCTTTCCCATTCCGTGCCGCGCAGCGCCGGGTTCGAATATTACTTTACTTGGTTTTTTCTTGGGGGGAAACTAATTGAAGACAATCTCCAACAACATGGTCAATTACGAAGTTTATTACAAGAAAACATCAAGGAAACCCAAACATTTTAAACTTGTGAAAAGCCACTGGATTTCTGACTAATCTAATCAAGACCTGACCTAAAACAGCAAGTCAAAAAACTAGACGCCTCTGCGGCCGGACTCCGACTTGGTGAGGCTCCGAAGCCTCCCTAAGATCCTAACTTTGCCCTCCCACCCCGCGAAACCCTTCCTCCCTTTCTTCGTCGGCGACTCCTCGGAGCGTTCAGCTGCTGAGTCCTCCCACTGGAGCTCGTCGGCTGCGTTCACCCTCGCCTTCAGCTCGGAGGCCAGCTCCATCACTGCCGTCTCAGGCTCGTCCCTGTTCCTCAGCAGCACCTCTCCCAACTCGGCCGGCGTCATCTCCGCGCCGTCGGCTATGCAGCCCTCCGCCGCGTCGAGCATCTCGTGGTCCGCGACACCGACGCCGACGTACCGCTCCACCAGCTCCCGCATGGCGTGCGCGCCGCACGGGCCGAGGCGCACGTGCACGTCCATCCTCCCGGGGCGCAGCAGCGCCGGGTCGATGCCGTCCACGTGGTTCGTCGTGAACACGATGATGCGCTCTTCGCCGCAGCACGACCACAGGCCGTCGGTGAAGTTGAGCAGCCCGCAGAGCGTGACCTTCCCCCGGTGGTTATCGGCGCCGATGTCACCAACGTCGTCGTCCGAGTCGGACGAGTCATCGGAGGCGGCATGGAGCCGGCGTCTTTTGAGCCGTCTAGTGGAGGCGAGCCCACGGTCGCCGGTGAGGTGGAGGGAGCAATCGATGTCCTCGATGACGATGAGCGAGCGGTTGGTGGTCTGGATGAGGAGCGCGCGG
Organism: Stipa capillata; assembly: GCA_019208055.1. Classification (NCBI taxonomy): domain Eukaryota; kingdom Viridiplantae; phylum Streptophyta; class Magnoliopsida; order Poales; family Poaceae; genus Stipa; species Stipa capillata. Next base: position 48,136 of record JAGXJF010005867.1, on the reverse strand, counting down.
AGGTCGGCGTTGGTGGTGACGCGGGTGAGCTCTAGGTCGAACACGTCATACCGGAGGTGGTTCGCCATGGCGGCGATGAGCGAAGACTTGCCCGAGCCGGGCGTGCCGTGGAGGAGGTACCCGCGCTTCCACGGCCTCCCCGTCCGGTGGTAGAACTCCCTCCCGCCGGCGAACGCCGTGAGGTCAGCCAGGAGGCGCGCCTTGAGGTCCGGGTCCAGCGCGAGCGTGTCGAAGGTGGACGGGTGGCAGAACGGCACCGATGACCACGACGCCGAGCCACGCGGGGACGCGGCGTTCGTGTGCAGCCTCCGCGCCCGCGACGACCGCTCCAGGTGATCCGCCGCGGCGGCGAGGTGCGCGAGGTACGCCGGGATGACCGCCGCGGCGTACCTCTTGGGGAGGCGCAGCGAGAAGGAGCGCCGCTCCTCGAGCGAGTCCTGGAGCGTGTCGGCGTGGTGCGTCCACACGGCGCGGTGGCCGTTGAAGGCGTCCGGCACCGAGTGGTTCGGGGAGAGTGACATGGACGGCGGCGGCGCGGCGGCCGCGTCGACGTGGCCGACGGAGCGCGGCAGCGACACTGTGAGGCGGGGAGGCGGAGGAGAGGAGAGGAGGAGGGAGCGGTGGAGGTAGAGCTGGACGTGACGGTAGAGCGCGTTGGGCTCGACGGCGGCGGAGCCGAGGAACTCCGGCACATCGAAGTAGGAGTAGGGCGTGAGCGAGTCTTGGAGCGACTGCCAGAGCGAGTGGAGGAGGGAGAGGAGCTGCGTGGGGAGGACGTTCTGCAGGATGGTGAGGAGGCCTAGGACCGACCACATCTGCGACAAGAACTCCATTGCTGTGCAAATGGAGCTGTGAGCTTTGAGCTCAGCTTCTTGCTGCTCTTGCTCAGTTCCAATAGTGTAGTGTAACTTGGAGTTTGGCTTGTCTCGCAGTTGTATGAAGTTAGAAGGGAACGTCAGAGAGGAGGATCAGAGGAGTCTAGAAAGAAGGTGTGCACCGTTACAAACTGTTTTTTAGCCAAGATGACAGCATGCATGCATGCACCAAAAGGTACTAGATAGGATGGATAAGAATACTATTTGACAATCACAACAGTGTCAATCATAAGCTCTTTCCAAAAATTGTATTGGTAATCGAATACCATCATCAAATTCAACTGTGATTATTTTGAAGGCTTTCTTTAAGGCAGTTCATTTGTCAATTTGAGAACAATAATTGAAACTACAGAGTACTACTTACTTCCGTATATGCATCTTTTTCAGGTCTGAAGCAACAATATCTAGTTCACTGACTCTTAACTAAGAACAGAGTGATACGATCTCAAAGAAAAACAGAGTGATACTAAGAATCATCAGGCTAACCAACAACTCCACAGTCCAAACTCTAAATTGGCATTTTGTCCTTCTATATACCCAATTAGTACAACAAGGTACAATGCTGGTGCATATGAAACAATCTTTCTGTAAATCAAAGAAAGAACAGAAGAATATTTCGGCAGTGGCTCAGCTACAGGGGCAGGAAAAAGGCCCAGGAAAAGAGACCTCAAAGCGGCGGGAAGAGGGAGCGGGTAAGGTGCAGCTTCCCTTTTGCACACGTTCTTTTGTTCTTTTGTCATCTTTAGGTAGAAGGGTGGTGACCGGCGTCTCGGGAGCCGCGGAAGGACGACGTGGTGGCTCTGCCGGCCGGCCGTGCTGCCCAGAAAAAAGTAGCGGTAGGGCAACGGGTGCACGGAGGAGGGACGAGCTACCGCGCGCATAGAATGTTCTCTTGCATCGCTGACACCCCACAATTGTTCTTGCCGGTGACTCAAGTAGTCAAGTGTCCCTGTCGTGCTGGCTACTCTGGTCAGTGCATGACAGCCCACGATTAGGTTATGAAGTGCCAGTGACTCATGATCCAGGGAGGGAGAATTGTAAGTATGCAGCAATGCTACTAAGTTGCCGGCAACACATTGCTACGGTACCCTTTTCTTATGGATGATGCTAGAGTAAAGTACCTGATGATATTCTTATAAGTTTTTTCCTACCAAATTCATGTGTACTGAATGAGGTAATGTATTATCTGGTACAGATACATATCACTACACTTGAGTAGTTGAGTAGTGTACTGTGGCGATAACCTGCACTAGTAGTGCTTTCTACATGTGGATGTCACATGGGAATCAATCTTACACGAACCATCATCGGATTCTCCGGTCCAAACAAAGGTCAAGTTTGTTAGGGGTTCATGGTATTCGATCCCTCCTCTCTTTCGCCAAAGCAGCCTGGCTAAGACAAGTTTAGTTTTACCAAAGGCTAGGGTTAAAATCCCTAATTGTCCTTTCTAGCTGAGCTTAGCATACTGGGCGTTCTGTTCGGCGCCTTTCGTCGGGAAGGGAATATGTGCCAAAACAAAAACCCATCATTGCGGGGACGGGCCTTTCCCGTTACATGCAAGTGCGTGCGTCTCTTTATCTCTTTGGCAACATGGGCCGAAAAAATTGCAGCAGCTCGGTTGACATGCCATGTCAATGAACAGAAGCTTTACCTATATATGTTCTCTCGTGATCATTTATTCACTTGTCTTATCCTTTTCTGTTTCATTCACTGATGTTCCTGTTAAAATTCATCATCCAAAAAAGATATGTTTATGGAGTGGGTATGCGCTATATATACTCCACAATGTGGTAAAATGAATACTAATTACTACTCATAAATAATCTGAAATGCATCGATGCTGGGGTATTTGAAGGTATTAGCAACACAAAGAAATCGTCCAAAGATATAGTGCAGAGTAATCGTGGCTGTTTTGTTTAAGGATGATAGGGTTCCAGCCGTGTAGCTAGAATACAAGCCCTAGGATGACTTTTTTTCCCTCTAACTTTTGTGCCATCTTTCTTTGAAAAAAATACATGGTACTTTAGCTCAAAGGAATTTTCCTGCATGCATTCGGCATCTACATCCAGTATTCTCTACACACATGGCTGGGAATCTGATTTTGGAGTCCCAAAAAACCCCACTTTTCTGAGCGTGCAAACTTTCTTCTTTACTTGGGGAGCTTTTGAATTGCGTCTTTCGTGCAAACTTTTCTTATCCTTTATTTGAAGTGCATTATGGCGACTTTATCCTAATATTATTTAGCATGAAGCACCAATGTATTTTTGGACCAGAATAGGTCTGATGTTTGCTTCATCTGTACAAAGACGCCAGCGCTGCAGCCTGTATTGCATCTACTACTCTCAGTCTCTCAAGGTTAAATCAATAAACAGGCCGGCCCAATCAACAGAACTAACTTTCCATTCTGGAAGACCCACGTCAATGGACTTCGGTTTCGGAGAAGGTACAGAGCCCATATGACAACTAAAGGCGGAATGTTGATCAAAGTCCAATTATGCATCTCCCAATCCATAGTACAGCCTGCTAGGGGAATAGGCGGATTGAGCGACTGTCGCGCGATCGTCGGCTGACTTTTTTGTGCTCCCACGTAGGGATCACCGCTAGTGTATATGATAGAAAATAAAATTGATTTTTAGTGAAGAGTTAGGTTACACGAAAAATGAAAATTTTAGTGTTAACTTTATTGTTTTTGTATATTGTCATATTTAATATTAACTCTTCGTGTAGAGTCAACTTAAGACACAATATATTAATTACTTTTTAATATTAAATCTAGATGATATGGAGGGGCCAAAAAATTAACTACTGATTCTACCTTTATTAAAAAAAAGGTGAAAAGCTAGAGAAGCCTCCTCGGCATCTTTGATAAAGAAGGATGGGACAACCCAGGTTGCGAGAGGATCGAATCGGGTTAGATTGCTTAGTTCTCGAATCTACCTTTATAGGCCCAGTTCTTTTCGGCTTCTCCAGGGGCTTCTCTCAGAAGCTGCCCTCTCCCAGCTTCTCCCAGAAGCCGCCTCCTCAAATTCATCGGAGTTTCTAATTTAGACATACCATGACTAGTTTAGAAGCCCCGACGAATTTGATGGGACGGCTTCTGGGAGAAGCTGGGAGGGGGCAGCTTCTGGGAGAAACCCCTGGAGAAGCCAAAAAGAACTAGGCCATAAATACACAGCAATCTAGATAATTTGCCAATAACACTTGAGTTATTGGTACTTGTAATGACCCCTTCTTAAAACACGAGATCAGTGAAGATCATTGTGCGTCAAAAAGGACTTCTTGCATCACATGCATGCATCTAAGGCAATTAAGATTGGCTCGGCTTGAAGACCCTAGATTTACGGTATAAAAATTTACTTGAATGAAAACCGTGAACTCATACTAACAACTTAAATGAACTCAAAATACCCTAGAGGAACTCCATAAAAGTCATCAAGACTATTGAAGTTGACCTGGATATGTTGATAAGTATTTCTCTAATGTCTATCTCTTTAGACAGAAATAAGAAAATATCAATTCCATGAACTTTCCCTCCAAATTCTGTAAAAGTTCATATTCAAGATTTATTATGTTTCAAAGCTCAAAAATGAATTTATGAAAAATATATTAGGATTACCTAAGCTATTGAAGCTTATTCTACTCTAGTAAAAATCATGAAGGATAGTATGTCATAACAAGCACCGGTAGAACTTGTAGTGACCCATTTTCCTAACACATGAAGTCATTGGAGATTATCATATATAAAATAAGTTTTCTCAATTCATATACATATATATAGGCCATCCAAAACCAACTCCGACGAAAAACCTTAACATATGCCCTAGGACCAAACTGATGTGGAACTAGGAACCCAACGTCACCAAAATTTATGCCCAACAATTTTTATAAGTTCTAAACATCTTATAAAATCCCTCCAAAAATTTGAAGGACATTGGAATTCAGTTGCTTATCCGAATCAATAATTTTGCAAATAGTTACACTCAGACAGGTTCCAAATAAGTCAATTAAATGAATTACCTCTTCTCCAAATATTGTAATATTTTACACCTGGGAGCAATGTACCTCCCTGATCTCAAATATAAAGTTTTGAAAAATGTTTGAAAAGCTATTTTTGCAATTACACGAATATAGCAGTTCAAAGGAGAATATTTTAATTCAAAGAAATTTTTTGGGGACAATATTTTAACTCAAGGGATGTTCACAAATTTTTCCAAACATTTCAAAGACAAGTTTTGAATTCCCTTTCTGCTAAACCTTATAGCTGAACCAAAATAAAACACAAATAAAAGGAAAAGTGCATCCCCTCACCTTGGGCCAGCTTGGAGACCCATCTCCCTTTTTCTTCTCTGGACCAAGACAGCCCAGCACCGATGCCCTCTTTCTCCTCTACCTTACCTGACCGTGCGGGCCCCATTGGCAGCATCCCTCCCCCACGTGGTAAGGCCACTGGCCACCTTCTTCTACCTATGGCCAACTTCTCCAATGCGCCTATTCTTCCCCATTGCCCCCACTACCACTCCACAGAGCATGCCACACACCCCTTCCTCTCATTCCGTTGCCGCCCACGCTGCCTCATTGCAGCTACGCCGCCCCTGCCGAACATCTCCTCCGACCGTGGCGCCCAAGCCCAAGCACCTGCAAGCGCCGTCGGGCGAGCTCCCCTTCCTCACCGGCCAACTCTTCCCTGAGTGCTACCCCTTCTCCGCCGGACCTCGTCCTCAATGCCGCTGTCCCTAACTGTCGAGCCAAGGCCCCACACCAGCCTTCTTTCTCTCCAATCTCAGCACCGTCCCCTCCGGGGCTCCCCTCCAAGCGCTGCCCCCGATGGGCCACTCGCTACTGCCACCCGAGCACCTCGGACCGCCTCCCCCAGCTCGGTGTCGCCAACGCCTCTTCCAACCCCCAGGACGCAGCGCCACCACTCCAACCTCATCAGCCGGAGCTCCACAACCACTGCCACCAAGAAGCCCCCGACAAGCCAAGCTGCTCCTCCACCACCGGTGTCGACACCAACTCCGCCCCTCTGCCTCGAGCTCAACCATCTTGGGGTAAGGCCCAAGCCCCCAAGTCTTCATTCCTGCTTCATTCTCCCTCTGTGCTGCTGGAGCAATCCTCTGCTTTCTCTTGTCGGTGACGCACATTTGTGCCCGCCGATCAGACCGAATAAGCTCACTGATCTGACCGGGCTGTTCGAGTGACCCGTGGTAATCAGATCAGTACCGGTAGTTGAACACTAGGATCAATAACCAATTAGGTTAGTTAGGTTAGGCCATAATCAATGTTTCCTTAATGTGCTAACAGATGATTAGTTAACATTTAATGATTAGATGTCAATGAACCTGCATCAATGACAAAACCGTGTTTAAATGTAAAATTATTTATTATTGAGTTAATGACTGCGGATATGGTTGAGACATTCTTAATAACTACAATTAGTGTTAAACGACCTTAGTGCTCACCGTTATTCTCTGTTCAGACAAGCCAGCTGAATTCGCTAGTGAACTGTGCTGATCTTTTGCTGCCTAAATGAGCGTTAGTTGAAATAATGGTTAGTAGTTGTAATTAACATGCTAGCAAGTGAGTAACTAATGCTCATCGACTACAGTTAATGGCTGCTATGACAACTTAATTACCCCAGTGATAAGTTAATCTAGTATACCATACATAATTGCATGCTATGGCCCCTTCTAGACGGTTTCGACTTGTGCATAAGCCAACGAAAGCTTAATGGCCACCAAAAGCTCCGGTATGGGGAAGCCTGAGAAGTTCTTTATCCCCTTCTAAACAGTTTCTAAGATTTGAGCTTATGGGGAGAGATGAATTGTAGAAAGTCTATAATACCCTTTGAAAAATTTGATCGTTGTTTGAATATAATTTGTATCAAATTCATGCCTCATGTATTGTTTGGATAATATGATTTCCCTTTTTATTCTTTGCATGTAAACAATATATGAAGCAAAATGACTAAAGTATAAAATCCTGATCTTGTTTTGCATTGAAAGATGATGTGGCAACTCAAATAAAGGGCTGCATCAGTGGACCATCACTTGTAATTACCATTTCACCTCTTTAAAACATAATTAGCTTGACATGTAACTTGTGCCGCATCCAAAAAACATCAAATTAGCTCGACATATAATCAGTGCATACACGTCAAATTCTCTCTGCATACATCATTAGTGCATATCAAATTTTCACACAGCCATTAACATGTATCATTGCACACATCAATTTTCCTCACAACCAAACATCAAAGTTGCATATCTGTAAGGAGAAACATTTATGCATCCTCTTCCTACTTCTTTCTTTACAACAACACAAATATGCAAAAAAAAATTGTACAGCTCATACAGCAGCATACATCATCAGTGCATACTGAAAGTTCAAAGCAAATTCGGTTCATGGTGAGTGTTCTTGAGCTTGTACCACTACCTTTGGTTCACTGAGATCGGGAAGAAGCTGGAGAGGTGAGGTGAAAAATCCGGCGACGAGCTCGGGAAGAAGCCGGCGGGTGGTCGGGGCTGTAACGGGGATCTTTCTTGGAGGGGATGGAGCTCCGGCCGGGCAAAGTAGCCGGGGAACGTGGCCGTTGGTCGGGCACGGGGAAGCTGGAGGCCGCCGAGGAGATCTGGGTGTCGGGGCCGATGACCTGGGCTTTCGGGGGCCCAAACCTGGTCACCTCGGCCAGGGAGGAGGGGACCACGGGTGGAGGGGCGGTGGGCCGGAGGGCCGACAGGGAGGCAGAGGGGCGGAGTGTCGCCACCGCCTTGCTGCTCTCCACGCTCGTGGTCTAGCAACCTCAGGGCGGAGGCGAGGAGGTGCGAGGAGGCAGCGGGATCTGGCACAGGAGGACGGGGGGAGGCGAGGAGGCGCGGGGAGGTGGCGTGAGGCAGGGAGGTGGTGGGATCTGGCACGGGAGGGCAGGGGAGGCGGCGGGACATGGCTGAGATGCGGCAGGAGGCGGCCAGGACACAGCCGGATCTGGCACGGGAGGACGCGGGGACGCGGCTAGATGTCGGACGGGAGGGCAGCGAGAGGAGGCGGGAGGCGCGGGGAGGCGGCGAAAGGTAAGGGGAGCCGCGCGGGATGGGTGGAGTGGGGGCAGCAGGATCTAGATGGAGGGGTTGCGGGAGAGGAGATGAACAAGGTGGGAGGGGGTGCAAGAGTGCGGGGAATGGTTTGGGGTCCGCTGGGAGCATTTTTTCATTATTTTTTTCAATTTCAGGGGCAAAGTCGTAACGCCGAGGTACGAAAGCTCGGGAAGCACCTCAACCGAGGCTTTTGGCTACCAACATGAAATTGGAGAAGCTTCTCCCCATAGCTATCTAGCTTCTAGCCTTTCTAGACAGCTTATGACTTCCTGGGGCCATAAGTCAGCTCTATATTGGCTTCAGACAAGTCGTTATCAATATCTACCTCAAGCAATGCACTGATGTAATGAAACATCTCTTCATACTTCTACTTGTAGAATTTTATGATATCACTGTTACACATGATGCTGTAGTTGAAAATTTCAAAATTGACCAAACTGTCATTTCTACTTAATACTAAAAATGGATTCTAGAGAATCTAGCCTAACAGTCAAAATAAAAATGCTTATTATCATAATTCACCTACAAACCTGTAAATAATTTTGTCATCATGCTCTTACATGCCACTGTTATGAATTATTCTAAAATTCACCAATCGTTCTCAAATTTGAACTTCAAACCTTAAAATCACAATAACTTGAGTAGTAATTTCAAATCAAGCGATTCCAATTGCGTTAGCTTCCTAATCACATTTCCTACATTTAGGATGTATTTCATGTATTATATCCTCTTGTTACTTGTTGGTTTTGATTTATGCGCCTTTTGCTATTTTTCTGGTCTTTCGGTATCTTTTCAATAGAATCAGGCAATGACGGCAAACTTGAAGTTGTTTCCCAGCAAGCTTACGATCTCAAACAGCTAGGCAAGCATGCTCTCTTGTTGAAAATATTCCGGTTATCTTTTGCTATGCTTGGCTAATTAATGACGTGTAGTTCGAATATTTCGAAATGATGTCTGTTGTGCAACAATCTACTAGCATGAGTAGGTTTGATTGTGTGTATGACCAGCAAGGGTGTGCTCTTTAAATCATCTAATTAATCACGTGAATTGAAAGGACCTAGATGTCGCCTAGAGGGGGGTGAATAGGCGATTTAAAACAATTATGGATTTGGCTTAATCCTAATGCAAAATTAAACTAATCGGATTCTTTTCAAGCACAAATCCTAAATATGCTAAGCTCACTAAGTGTACCAACAACTTATGATAAACAAGATTGGAAATTAAAAGATACTAGCAATCAATTCAAACTCTACACAAGATATATTAATAATAGCAAGTATGAATTGCGGAATGTAAAGGAGACAAGAGACAAACAACGTTTTCCCGGAGTTCAAATATCCACCGATATTCTACTCTCCGTTGAGGTGCCCACGGGCGGACTCTCTTTCAAGTCACTCTCCTCTCGAGGGATTGACCCTCGATCCACTATGGATAGCTTCTTCCTCCACTCCGGAGATGGCAAGCTCCACAACCACTTCACAAACAACTCGGGCCTCTTCACAAGCTTCACGAAGAGTTCACCGAGCCAACACCACCAAACCGTCTAGGAGGTGGTGGCCTCCAAGAGTAACAAGCTCCCGGACTCTCCCTCGAACCAATCGACGCAGAGAGCTCAAACCAATGCAACAAATGTAAAGCAAAGCAACTTATGCTCAAATCTCTCTCTTTCAAATCTCACCCTATGCAACTCATGCAATGGAGGGATTGGAGAGGAGAGGAACAAAGGAGGAGGTCAACAAATGACTCCTAGATCCATGGGTTTCTTTTCCCTCACTTAGATGGGAGATTGGGGTATTGGGGGAGGAGGTGAGAGCTCCAAAACAATGCAACCAATGCAAAGCAAAACAACGCGATGAACTCAAGGGGGATTCAAATTTGGCTTGGTGGAATCCTTGATCCGGGGCTCCTCTTTCTTTTCCCTCAAAGGCTTGATGGGATTTGAGCACTAGGGGAGGAGCTTCTCAAGCTTTAGAGCTTCAAAAATGGTGGAGGAGAGAGGGTTTCAAAGAGCTCAACCGGATACCCCTTGGGGAAGAAGGGGTGGGCCTTTTATAGGCCCCCCTCCCCCCGAAATCTACCCGTTGGGTACAGCACGCATGGTCTGGAAGTTTCATCCGAAACCTCCGGGCGAACCTCCAGACCACCCGGATTCCGGGCTGTCCTCCGGACAGCCTTCCGGGCGAGTCCAGAGGCTACTGGGCTCGTCCAGAACTCCATCCAGAATCATCCCGGAGGTCTGGTCCGGAACCTCCGGACCCAACCTCCGGACAGCCTTCCCACTGGACTCGTCCGGAACTCCATCCGAAAACCATCCAGAATTATCCCGGAGGTCTGGTCCGGAACCTCCGGACCAAATTCCGGACCAGCAAAACTGCCAGACCAACCAACACGAAAACGGGCATAACTTTCACGTACGAACTCCGTTTTCGATGATCTTGGGCTCATTTTGAAGCTATCAACAAGCTCTAGGTCCTCACATAGAGAACCACCCAAAATCAACTAAAATGGAGGATGCAACACATGCAAAGATTTGAGCACTCTACGTACGACGTGATCAAGCTACTCGCCCGATAGCCCCCTCTTTATAGTACGGCTATCAAACCTATAATCCAGTCTCCCACCAAACACCTTGAGACCGGTAAACTAAGAAAACCTAGGTTAGGTATACCTTTACCTTGCGCATTCCGCTTGAGCTTGATGACGAAGTTCATGCTTGGCCCAAGCCGGAGTCCTTGACTTGATCACGGTAGTTGGTGAAGACTCAATTTGCTCCCCCATATCCCAATATGGGAGGCCTTCACTTAAGCACATCTTCAAATGTCTATTATCACCAAACGGACCACAAGGTTCAAGCATATAATCCCTCGGGGTGCTTGACTTGAACTTGCTCTTATCAATCTTGATGACCATCTCACTTGATGTCATCCTCACATGAGCTATTTGAAAATTTTCTTTTGAGGCAAGCCCATGAGTATTGTCTAACCTACATAGGAATAACATACACATAGTACAAAGGTTAGTTCACAAAGTGCAATTCACAATTGCTTACCATACCACTAGATCACTTGATCCCACACGGTACATCATTTGCGCTTGTGAGTTGACCATCTAGCATCCAATCCTCGTGCTTCATCTTGGTCAACCTTTATCCTTACTTCATGCTCTATCTTGACTTCTTTAAAGCCACAATAAACTCTTCACTACACTTCATTGCTTCAAGACTTGATCACCAATGACTTAATTCTAACATGGCCAATCTTTTGGTCATCACTTGATCTTCTTGATGCTCTAACACAATCTCTTGAGAGGCACGATGAATTCATCACTTGAATTACTTGCTTCAAGACTTGATCAACCATGGCCCAACTCATGAGCTCACCATGACCTCATCTTAAAGCCATATCTTGAATTCTTCTCTTCAATTCATCCTCTCAAGATCTTGATACTCACGGCTCAACTCATAAGCCCAAACACGACCACTTATGAGATCATTCAATGAACTCCATCTTGGTCATTACTTGTTCCTCACGTGCACTTCGGTTTGATCGTATTTGCTTTATTCATTGAACTCAATCTTGATGTTTCGAAGTTCTCTTCACTTGCTTCTTCTCGATCATAATCGATGCATATCTTGATTTTGATAACATTCATCCCAAATCCATCCAAAATTCTCCATGCATCACCTATAGAACACTTCTTCACATATAGCTCAAAGAAACGGTCAGTCCATAGGAATTGTTATCTATTACTAAAACTCAATGCATATCTTTATCTTGATGGCTTTCATCCTCGAATCCATCCAATATTCTTCATGCATTACCTATGGAACATTCTTTCATATACATCTCAATGAGATCATTAGTCCATAGGGATTGTCATCAATTACCAAAACCACACATGGGGGCTAAATGCACTTTCATGAACCCTTGGAAAGATGCGAGAGACGAGAGAGAATTCCCATTAGGGGACTTGCCGAGTAGGAACTCGCTTGATCTCAGACCTAGGATCCCTCCTTTAGCCGCTGTGAGAGTGTGGTCGATAAGTGTCAGGTAGGGTGATGGAGGGCCCACCATACACCATGGACACTATCGGGGCACTCTGATGAGATGGTAGCCCGATCTTTCGGTGAGACGAAGGTAGCTAATGGTTTGATCGAGTTTGATCTTGACGATCCGACTGACGGTACACCTTAGCAATTGCTAAACCAACCTCCGATGGTTATTGACCTTGTCATTGGCACGATCAACCTGAACAACAAAGTTCAAGTTCCTGCAAGCAACAGAAGAACTAGCAAGAACTATGATAAATTACAATCTAAAATTGTGAGTATTAAACTGGCACAAGAGATAGAAGAAAGTATATTAGGATTCCACTAGCAATCTAAACAAAGCGGTAGTCCTATACGAGTTGTAGATGCGATAATGTAGCAGTAGCTAAACAACTCAATGAAACCAAAAACTAAAGAGAGAACCCTAGGGGGTATATAAAGGCAAGAGGTGATCTGTTACAGAGGCAGTCTCAGATTGATTTGGCCGTTGCGATCGGCTCGTAAGGAATTTGCATATGGGGTTGGACAGGTTGGAAGAGCACGAGATAAGCTTTTTAGAGAGTCCAAGATCACCCAAATCGGAGTCTGTATGTTCGAGATAAAGACATTTGAAGTCAGAGCTGTCTCAGCAATCTGAATCAGAGTCTAGATCTTGTGGGACTCTATCTCTAGCACTTCTTGGACCAAAAGTGACGTGGGAAGATTCCTTGTATAGCACCAATTCATGTGGGGACATCTTCATAGACACATGAACTCCATTCCTTCCTCCTCCCGAGAGCTTGAACTTGAATCCTCGCTTGTTCTTGACGATCTTGACGAACCATCGTTTGTTCTTTATAACTCGAGCAGTGGATGTACTTGAAGTAGTGGAAGTAGAGGTGACAGCGAGTATATCCATGGGGGCCATGTCCTCATCATCCCCCCTTCCTTGAAAACAAAGCTGTCATCGGCTTTGCATAAGCTGAAAACCATCAAAGAACAAAGAAAGCATGTATGCAGCATATATATCTATCAATTATGGTTAGCTCTACGTGGTTAGCAATTACATCCAAATCAGAATTGAAAATATGATACTTTATGGTAGATTTCAAAAGTATGTATAATGCCATATCATTCTTAGATTTCCAGCAAGCATTGCAACTAAGTTGCAAATATAAGTGAATAACTTGTCTTTGTGATGAGCTTTAGCAAAAGGGATCATGAGCTTATCAAAACTATCCATACAACAAGTATTGTAACTAGTTTTGCAAGCATATGTGAAGCATTCATCATAATATTGCTCAAGCATATGTCATCGAAAATTATGTGAATGTACATTCAAAGAGATGAAAGAATTATCACTAACATGCTGAATTTTAGGATGTGGAGGAACACAAAAATTTGTAGCAGCATGCAACATAAGTCTTTGAATTAAATTCTCACATTGCAAAATTGACGAGATAAATAATTTTAAATGATCATTGTTAGAACGAGTAAGTTTATCAACAATTTTAGCACGGGTCATGCAAAAGCTATGCACTAAAATTTCAGAATCTACATTATATTCTCCAATCACATTAATTTGATAGCATGGAGTATAGATGAAATTCCACGAAGGTAAACTTACTAGTTTAAAAACTTTCATTAGAGCATGTGATAATTCCATAGGCATGTCAAGATTAACATAGCGCAATAAATCAGAGAATATGGCATCAAGTTCCTTTTCAGGTGCTACTAACTTATCACATCCTATCTTAGAATCATTCAATTCACAAGGCTCAACTTTTGGCGCTGCTAGACTATCATAACAACCATTCTCAGCATGTGCAGCAACTAAAGCAGTAGAGTTAATATCACTATTTGGGAGGCCTAAAATTATACTGCCATTGTCTAGAAGAACATTAAGCACACCCAAATCTAAAATTTCAGAATTCATATTATCGATATCAATGTTTGGTGCAACCAAATCAGTACATAAAACATGAGTTTCACATGGTGCACATATATCAGCAGGTATTTCAATGATTTGATCACATGGCAAGCTCAAATCAGCAAGCAATGCATTGGTTCCAGAAAAAGTATCATGTGATTCTTGGGAAACAATTTCAGCATGTTTAATCAATTTCTCATGAGGGCTAGTAATAATTTCAGTACATGGAACACTAATTTAAACACTAACATGTGATTCTAAAACACAAGTAGCATGTTCATCATCTAGTTGTGGCATGGATATAAATGAAGTATTATCACACAACTCTTCCTTACATTAAGGAGCATTACGTAATTCTTTACAAACAGCATTCTCAACTTGTGGTAAAGACAAAGTAACAAGCAGTTCCACTCTAAGTTGCTTTAGTTCCACTCTAAGTTGCTTTAAAATAGCATGAGTAGTGGACAAATAGAGTTCATCACGGGGAGCATGGGGACTAGTACCTTTAGTAATTTGCAACATGGGAACTTGTACCTTGTGTTTATTGGCCTCATTTATCCGTCTCTTGATCACCTGTTTAGCTTTGCAAGCAAGACGAAACAAACGATTGATAGAAAAACAGTCCTTATGCATGAGTTCGTCCTAAATTTTATGGTTCAAACCTTTCCAAAATATATTAAGAGTAGCTTCCTCACTTTCATTGATATTACAACAAAATAAGTAATATTGAAGGTCTTGATAGTACTCATCAACGGTGTTACTACCTTATTCTAAATGTTACAACTTTCAAAACTTGCTACGTATAAAAGAGGACGGTATGAATTTGTATCTCATTGCAAGTTTTAAATCATCCCAAGTAGCAGGTATATAATCAGGATATAATCGACAATATTCATCCCACCAAATAGAAGAAAAATCAGTGAATGTACTAATAACAGCCCGTACTTGCTTATGCTTAGGAAAGACATAGCTAGCAAATATTCCATTGAGTTCTAATTCCCAATCGAGATAGAAATCAGGCCTATTACAACCCTCAAATATTGACATGGAGACAACATGATCATGTACCTTTTCACGTTGTGGTACCTTTCGTGGAGGTAGTCGTACTTGCCGTGGTAATGATGAAGAAAAACGCGCCTCAGGGTATGGCACATCTCCCACTATCGATCTAGCCCAAAAACTAATTACTTCAGAACCTGGTATTGTTAGTAGTAAACAAGGAAACAAATCACAAGTATATGTTCCTACCAACTACTAGAATATGGGGTGTGGGGTGGAAGAAATCTCAATAATTCTGTAGCAAATACCAAGCTCTTACTGGTTCTTACCATGCTGCAGTGGTTGTCGGCTTTTGGCGGTGTCAAAGATGATCAAAAAATTAATATAGCGATTACCAAGGTGACTGAACAGAGTACAGTATAGGAAGGTGAAGCTTGGTTGGTTTCAATATGGTTGTAAAGAAGAGCGAATGATCAAAGCAGGTATGCAAAGTTGAAAAGATGCTCAAAAATATTAGTCCTAGTTTCTGGACTTAGACTAGAACGAGCAAAACTAACCAAGCCTAGATAGTGAAACAATGGAGGCAAAATATCACAGGCTCACAAACCAATGCAATGCAAGAATTCTTCTGAGATTTTTTATTTTCTTTTTTTTTATCAGTGGCCTTCTGTGTGGCTTCTTATTCTTTTTTAATTTTTTAAATTTTTTTATATCTCAGAAAAATACATGAAGAATCAAAAGATCTCAAGTAATCAAAACCAGTGTTCTGCCGCAGTGCTGCCGCAGCCGCGGAAAATAGCAAAAATCATGCCGCGGTAGGAAAGTGGCAGCAAGCAGAAACGAAATCAGCGATTTCTCCCAAACCACTTGTTCGATTGAGTTGAAAATTTATCCGTGGACTCCTTAATTTATGCCTGATTTTCTAGAATTTTTTTCAGAATTTTCTAGGCACCATTTGTTTTGAGTCTGAATTGAGCTCTAATTTGAGATCCGAATCAAAACCGATTCAAACTTTGAGTCCTGGTCCGAATCTACATGGATATGACGTCCAGGGGCCTCCTTAAGGTCGTGGAGGAGTCCTTGAAGTTGGCCAACTCTGTGCCCAAGAGACAGAGACCGAATCAGACAAGGCAAGACTTTATCTTTCAATTTGAACTTCAAGCAACTTCATTTTCCTTTTTCCCTTCGACTCTTGCCTCTTCTTTCTCAAATCCAATCTACTAGAGCTAGCACCAAGATGCAACCAGCACTAGTTCTTCTCCTCAGCCCATGGCAGCAAGGAGCTTGATGGTGGCGGTGAAGCTTGTCACAGCAGCAAGATGGTGCCGCGGTAGCAGAACCTTGATGTGGCAAGTGGTGGCAGCGGGCGTGGCAGTGTACGGCGACGCAAGGTGATGGATGAGCGGTAGTGGTGGGTGGTGGCACGGGTTGTCGCGGCTGAAATTGGCTGCAAAAACCTTGCCACGGCAGCACCTCTTCTCTTCCTTTTTTTGATTTTCTGTAGGAAGAACTAGAAGCAACACAAGGAGGTTTGATCTAGTAGAAAAATTTCGACTATGAACCAATCTAATACCAGCAACTTGACACGATCAATGCAGCAAAAGTTCAACAATGCAAGAACTACAATGAAAATTGCGAGGGTTAGATTGGTTTGGACAACAGGTAAACTAATCTACTATTTTTTTGTAAGCTTTTTCTGGAAGATTGCTAGAAACAGATCTAACTATGAAAACGGTAAATTTCTCACCAAGCAACTTGAGCTCTGATACCACTTGATGAGACGGTGGCCCGATCTTTCGGTGAGATGAAGGTGGCTAACGGTTTGGTGGAGTTTAACCTTGACGATCCGACTATACCGTACGCGACGGTACGCCTTAGCAATTGCTAAACCAACCTTTGATGGTTATTGACCTTGTCGTTGGCACGATCAACCTGAACAACGAAGTTCGAGTTCCTGCAAGCAACCGAAAAACCAGCAAGAACTATGATAAATTGCAATCTAAAATTATGAGTATTAAATTGGCACAAGAGATAGAAGAAAGTATATTGGGATTCCACTGGCGATCTAAACAAGGCGGTAGTCCTACATGACTTGTAGATACGATAATGTAGCAGTAGCTAAACAACTCAATAAAAACCAAAAACTAAAGAGAGAATCCTAGGGGTATATAAAGGCAAGAGGTGATCTGTTATAGAGGCAGTTTCAGATTGTTTTGGCTGTTGAGATCGGCTCGTAAGGAATTTGCAAATAGGGTTGGACAGGTTGGAAAGAGCACGAGATAAGCTTTCCAGAGAGTCCAAGATCACCCAAATCGGAGTCCGTATGCTCGAGATAAAGACGTTTGAAGTCAGGGCTGTCTTAGCAATCCGAATCAGAGTCTAGATCTTGTGGGACTCTATCTCTAGCACTTCTTAGACCAAAAGTGACGTGGGAAGACTTTTTGTACAGCACCAATTCATGTGGGGACATCTTCATGGACACATGAACTCCATTCCTTCCTCCTCCCGAGAGCTTGAACTTGAATCCTCGCTTGTTCTTGACGATCTTGACGAACCGTCGTTTGTTCTTTATAGCTCGAGTAGCGGATGTACTTGAAGTAGTGGAAATAGAGGTGGCAGCGGATATATCCATGGGGGCCATGTCCTCATCACACTCCCATTCGAGGTTAGGGTGGATTCACCCTTTCTCGACTACACTTGATTCGGGATTTTGATGGATTTAACCCTATCCCGAAATCCCTCAAAGTCGGGAAGGACTTAGAAGGAATAAAATGAATTGGTTGCGATGCTTGATCATGTTTGAAATCTACAATTGGTTGGAGCTAATTTTTGAACACTTGGATAGAGTTTTGGGTGGTGTAGCTCAATTCTAGACTTGCTTATGGATGAATGTGTCCTGATTATGGTAATTCTGGAGGTTAGGCCTAATTTTAGGACTCCTCCACGCTAGATTATGGTTGGTTCCCTACCAGTCCAAGTCTAATCAGGCTAAGATGTCCGAGTACAATTTGGTGAAGGATTTATACATGCAAAAGCCTCTAAGATTCCTGCCATATATACTAATTCAAATACAAGAAAAGCAGTACATGAATTGAACTGAGAAGCATCAGGGAGTCAATCTAAATATTTTAGTAGGAAATTATTCATGTGGCAGTCGTGTCAGGTTAGGCTATGTTTCTTTATTAAATTAGCCGAATACTAGTTAGTTGCTATTGGGGATAATCACGCGAGGGAGCATTTTAAATAGGAAGTCATACTGCATTAGGAGAGTTATGAGTCCAAATCAGTTGTTATCCGAGTTTGTGCCTGCATGCACAATAAAAAGGCATGGAGTACGGTCATGTATCACAGATCGGTTTCGTTGAGTTGAATAAAAAAAAAGAAAAATGCCTTGCGTCTTGAGGCGCCAAACATCATGATTATCTGCGATCCTTGATAAGGGGATTTGTTTTGCTGTGCGTGGGATTGATCTACTCGGTCTAGATGCAAGTTTCTGCTTCGGTTTCTCGCATCCTTTTTGCTTGATTCGAGGTGCTTCTAAATCTTCTACTTTTGTTGCTATTGAAAGTATCGTGAAAGATCAGGCCAACAACAGATCAAACCTCGTCTCAAGGTTTGGTCCTCATTATTGGGACAAGTATCGATTAAGTGACCCGCTAGCTAAAATGCAGTGTCAGCTAGGCAGAGTGTGGGTGGATCATACCGAACTCTCGAACGACCCACTAGCTCAGTGCTGGGTTAAGGTGAGAGTATGATTGCCGGCCTCTTCCGATCTTTTAATAGATTTGAGAATGATCTTAAATATTCATATAATTTTAGAATTGTACGTGGCTTTTGGAAGATTGTTTGTTTCTGGCCGACTTGACCAATGGTGAAGCCATACGGCTCTAGTAATCGTATAGTGCGTTCATCAAGTGTCGGGCCATTCAACCTTAGTGCATACGGTGAATGTATCGTGTCACCAAGTTAACTAGTTACTCAGTCTTTGGTGACAAGTCGTTTCTTAAATTGTATGTAATTTTAGATCCTGACAGTACTTAATGAAACATAGAACATGTATGTTTGACACAGGGCACAGCACCATGAAACAGTTTTATCCCCGACGAATGCAACAAAAATACTTAACACGTATCTAATTTCCAACATGTGAAAGATTCACAAAAACTAAAAACTTCCTCTTTGAGCAGGGAGCAAAGCCAGAGATGAGATGAGGAACGCCCCAGGCTGGGTCAACTCATCTAGGGCCAGGCCCTTAGGGCAAGTCCAGCAGCTCCCCTAAAAATGATCCCCTAAATCTCTATATAGGGGATTTCCCTATAAAATTTCTCCCCTAAAATTTGTTCAACTCCAGCAGCTTCCCTAAAACATCTCCCCTATATTCCACTCACCTATATTTTAACAATATTTTGTAACTAACATATATACATATACATGAGAAGAAAAAACAAAATCAATCAACACAGATACTAAAATCCATCCACCCGAGCCATCGCCATCCATCATCCTATTTTGCAGCTCCTCCTCGGTCTCTCCGTCGTCAGCTCCACCTCAACGGCGCCCCGAGCACCGCCCGTCGGGTTCGGCCTCCCGCGCGCTCCTCCGTCGCCAGCCCTCGGTGCATCGCCCCCGACTCGGCTTTGACGGCAGCGGCGGCGGGCCGGCTGGGGGGCCGCGGCGCTCCGCGCGGCGGGAGGAAGGTGGCAGCGGGAGGGAGGAAGGCAGAGCACCCGGCGGTGGGAGGAAACGGCGCGCCGGGCGGTCGGAGGAATCGGCGGGGCACCCGGTGGCGGGTTGTCATGGCTTGAGGCCCAACCACCCTGCTGCCATCGCCGCCGGCTACTCCGCGTCCAGGTCTCTCTCTCTCTCAATCTCTCCCCCCAGGTCTCTCTCTCTCTCTCCCCCAGATCTGAGCAAAATGGGGCAAGGTCACGAACAGAGGGAGGCAGCAGCGTGGTGGTGGCGGGAAGGAGACTTCCGGAGGGAGCCTTCGCGCTTATGGGGGATGGATCGGGGAGCCCCTCTGCTGCCCCAAAGGTAGGGGAGAGAGAGCTCAATTTAGGGGAGCCCCGAGAGTAGGGGAGGCAATCGGGGAGCTGCTGGAGCTGGGTTTTTTCTCTTTTCTCCCCTATTTTAGGGATCGGGGAGGTAATAGGGAAGCTGCTGGACTTGCTCTTATATATTACACCTTTTATGAAATTTTACAAGGGGCTTCCGTAGAAATTTAGGCCTAGCTAGACCCCGGGCCGAAGCCCTAGTAGCCTGGGGCATGTCTCCTCCCCTATCTTGGAGTAATGCCTAGATATACTATATTAAAGTTTTAGCATTTAACGGTAATGGAGATAATTTCAGTAACAAAATCAATAATCTAACCAAATTTATTTAATGGAACAAATGTTAGGAGATTCGAAGTTATCTGTCTCGCAACAGATGGCTAATGATCTGCACGTGGGCCCGACCCACGTGCAAAGCCACGAGCGCATCAGAGCTTAGAAAACACGGGCCGACGTGCAAAGCTACGAGCTTAGAAAACACTTGATTCGTAATATCACTGATTCGTCACATTGACAACTGATTTTTACGGCAGCCGTGAGAAGCTACAGGGAGAGAAGAAAAAAACCATCAAGATCATATCACGCAGACAGCCGTATCACTATCTCTGGCATTTCCATTACAATTAGCAAATTTGATCTTTAATTACATGGTTCTCGCGCGGCACGCACATCTCGGGTGTTGCATGCTCCTCGATCTCCGGCTTCCGATCGATCGATTCCCATCACCTGCTGACGAGAGGGAACCACTTCTCCCGGAAGTTGGACTGGTAGGAGACCATGAAGAGGAGCAGCACGAGCACGAGCCCGACGCCCCACGGCGAGCCGCCGGCGCGGTGGGTGGAGTGTTGGAAAATTAGACAATTTCGTGATTAATTCCAGTAAACAATTCATGACTAAAACAAATATTAGCATGCATAACTCTAGCATACTAGGTGAACAGAACAGCAGCATCGCACATGCAACAGCAAGCATACTTAAAAACAGGATCAGATCACGACGCACGTACTGATCGTTTGTAGATGAAGTAGCCGTGACTGTTGCAGAAGCGATGTTGTTGACGACGACGTTGGTGAAGACGGGTCGAAGCAGACGGCGGCGGAGACGACGGTATGCGGCACCGCCTGACTTGGATGGAAGACGACCCGTGGTGACGGACGTGAGCAGTCGCGCGTAGCGCTTCCCAAAAACCTAATTCGTCCTCTCCCGGTGCAGGATCACAAGGACGAGAGGTTCCGGAGACCTGCTCTCCCTCTCGCTGGTGCACGCCGGCGTTCGGGATGGAGTAGATTACTGTGGCGGCGCAAGTAACAAGAGGAGGCAAAACCCTAACTCGTTTTTAATCTATCTTTGGCTGCGGCCGGTAAGTCATATATATAGGAGAGCCCACGCGGTCTCGTGTCGCGATCACGATCTAAACCGATTAGGTTTCCAACACGTAAGACTTATCTAAACCGATTAGGTTTCCTGGTCAAGCAAACAACAAACTTGTCTGCCAAGAAACCAAAAATTAAAACGGCAAAAGGAAGCCGCGCTCCTGCAAGGTCACGGACCGGATTTCGGCGGACCATTCACGCGTATGTCGCACGCCCGCGCCCTTCGCCCCGGCCCCGGCCCGTGCCCGAGCCCGGCCAGGCCAGGCGAGGCGAGGCGAGCGCGCGCGTGTGTGGTGCTTCCTTTCTCTCCTCATACCAATCACTAAGTGTGGTGGGGAGAACTCACTATATAAAGTGGTCTCCCACCTCCTCCACTAGCAATATGGGACTAAACTCTTGCCCCACCTCTTGCCATTTATTCATGGGCCTTTGAGATTTATTAGGAATTTCAGAAACTGCACATGGGCCAAGCCCATTAGTTCTAACAATCCCCCACCAGATCTCAAACGTCCATTTAACGATTTGCCTGATCTCGTTACTTGTTTAATATACTAGTGTTTCAGCAGAGACTGTTAAGTTGAACTTCTGCCTAGAACTTTGAGCTACATCCATTCACAACTTGAACAATGGACTATGCCTTGAATTGCAAGTTTTGTGCAAACAGGTTTCACTTAAAGTCACAACCAGTACCTGGCTGCCAGTAGCCTACCCCGCGGGTGGAGCATATACGTCGTACTCCCTGGTCTCCTCGTGAGCTTGCTAGAGACCACCCAAGTCTCATAGACTGCGACGTTTAACAGTCGGGCTCATGTAGGTGTGTTCTTTCAGGAATGCTCTGTAGGACAGCATCTTTGCTAGACATAGCCAATAGAAACACATTAAGGCATCTTGCCAACCTGCCATACAGCTCTGAGCCTTAAAGCTCTGAGAGTTTTGCATCTTCACCTAGAGAGGGTTACAAGTTACTCTCCTCAGTTAACCAATAGCTTGTTTTCCCAGGTCCTAATTCACGGGATCTCCGATCACAAAGGTTGGGTTACTACTATGGTGTAACACATATGGGTCTCATACCCATCTCCCTCGATGCATTATCTATCACATTCCGTGATAGTCCCTTTGTAAAGGGGTCTGCCAGGTTTTTGTCTGTTTGAATATACGTAACAGTTATTACTCCGGAGTTTCTCAATTTCCTGACAGACTTCAAACGTCTCTTCACGTGTCTTGAGGACTTCGCATTATCCTTAGAACTGTTCACTTTAGCAATGACCGTTTGGTTGTCACAATTCATAAGAATAGCCGGCACAGGTTTTTCAACCACAGGCAAGTCCAACAAGAGCTCACGCAGCCATTCTGCCTCAACAGTGGCTGTGTCTAAAGCAGTAAGTTCTGCTTCCATGGTTGACCTCGTCAATATGGTCTGTTTACACGACCTCCATGACACTGCGCCACCTCCATGAGTAAAAACATACCCACTCGTGGCATAGAGCACGTCAACATCCGATATCCAGTTCGAATCACTATACCCTTCAAGCACAGCAGGGTGCCCTGAATAGTGAATTCCATAACTCATTGTACCTCTCAGATAGCGCAAGACCCTTTCAAGTGCAAGCCAATGATCATCACCCGGGTTTGACATGAACCTGCTCAGCTTGCTCACAGCAAAAGAGATGTCTGGCCTTGTTGCACTAGCTAAGTACATGAGTGAACCGATAATTTGAGAGTATCTTAATTGATCCCTCGTTTCTTTCTTGTTCTTTCGGAGTGTCACACTGGGATCATAAGGTGTTGGAGAAGGCTTGCTGTCTATAAAGCCAAACCGGCTCAAGACCTTTTCAACATAGTGAGATTGCGTTAAAGTAATCCCACTCTCATCCTTAATAAGCTTGATGTTTAGAATCACATCAGCTTCTCCCAGATCTTTCATATCAAAGCTTTTTGATAGAAAAGACTTGACTTCATTGATCACATCAATGTTTGTACCAAAGATCAGTATGTCATCCACATACAAGCATAATATGACACCTTCGCCCCCACCATGGCGATAGTAAACACACCTATCAGCCTCATTAATAACAAAGCCTGCAGAAGTTATAGTTCTGTCAAACTTCTCATGCCATTGCTTAGGTGCCTGTTTCAGCCCATACAAAGATTTTAACAACTTGCACACCTTTCTCTCTTCACCCTTTACCACAAACCCATCAGGCTGATCCATATAGATTTCCTCTTCCAACTCTCCATTTAGGAAAGCTGTCTTTACGTCCATTTGATGAACGATAAGACCATAGGAGGCAGCCAGGGAAAGTAGTACTCGAATGGTGGTCAGTCTAGCGACGGGTGAATAGGTGTCAAAGTAATCTTCGCCTTCTCTCTGAGTGTAGCCCTTGGCCACAAGCCGTGCCTTGTACTTATCAATAGTACCATCAGGTCTAAGCTTCTTTTTGAACACCCACTTACAGCCCACAGGTTTACAACCATAGGGTCGTTCAGTTAGTTCCCAAGTTCCATTGGAAAGAATCGAGTCCATCTCATTATGGACAGCTTCTTTCCAGTCATCTGCATCTGGAGATGCATATGCCTCTGCTATAGACGTGGGAGTATCGTCCACAAGGTATACAATGAAATCATTACCAAAGGATTTTGCAATCCTCTGTCTCTTACTCCTCGTAGGAGTTTCATTGCTATCCTCCTCAAGGACTTCCTCATGTGGTTGTTCAAAATACTCATCAGATGTACTAGATTTGGGAATTATCTCAGAAGAAATTTTAGCAGTGCTAAGCATATCTTTCATAGGAAACATATTCTCAAAAAATGTTGCATCACGAGATTCCATTATAGTATCAACATGCATATCAGGTACCTCAGACTTGACCACTAAAAATCTATAGGCAATGCTCTGATGAGCATAACCTAGAAAGACACAATCCACTGTCTTCGGCCCGAGTTTGCGTTTCTTAGAGATTGGAACGTTGACTTTCGCCAAGCATCCCCAAGTGCGCAAATAAGAAAGTGATGGTTTTCTCCCAACCCACTCCTCATAAGGGGTTTTCTCTTTATTCTTGTTTGGAACTCTATTCAGGACATGACATGAAGTCAACAAAGCCTCCCCCCACCATGCCTTAGATAAACCAGCAGTGTCTAACATGGCATTCACCAAGTCAGTCAACGTGCGATTTTTCCTCTCGGCAACCCCGTTCGATTGGGGCGAATAGGGAGGCGTCCTCTCATGAATAATACCGTGTTCCTTACAGAAATCATCAAATATTTTAGGAAAATACTCGCCACCACGATCCGACCTAAGACGCTTGATCTTTCTCTCTAATTGATTTTCAACTTCAGCCTTATAGATTTTAAAGTAGTCTAAAGCCTCATCTTTCGTTTGCAACAAATAAACATGGCAAAATCTAGTCGCATCATCAATCAACGTCATGAAATATCTCTTTCCACCTTTTGTCAACACACCATTCATCTCACATAGATCAGAATGTATGAGTTCTAGAGGTGCCAAGTTTCTCTCCTCGGCTGCCGTGTGAGGCTTCCGAGGTTGTTTTGATTGCACACAACTATGGCACTTAGAACCTTTGGCAATAGTGAAATTCGGAATTAAACTCATACTGGAAAGACGAGACATTAAACCAAAATTAACGTGACATAAACGAGAGTGCCAAACACTCGCATCATCATTAGCAGCAGCACAAATTTGGTTTACTGACTTATTGCAAAAATCCGAAAGAGAAAAGCGGAACAAGCCTCCGCACTCATAGCCTTTGCCTATAAATTGTCCATGCTTTGACATAACTACTTTATTCGACTCTAAGACTACCTTAAACCCATCTCTGCATAGAAGGGAGCCACTAACAAGATTCTTGTTCATAGTAGGGACATGCTGCACGTTCCTTAGTTGCACGATCTTTCCCGAAGTAAACTTCAGATCCACCGTGCCAATGCCACGAACAGAAGCATGTGACCCATTCCCCATTAGGACGGAAGAATCCCGTGCGACCTGATAAGAAGTGAACATAGAGATGTCAGCACACACGTGAACGTTAGCACCCGTATCAATCCACCAACTTGAAGACTGAAATACTGAAAGGACAATAGGTAAATTACCATACCCATCAGTATTGCTAGCGGTCACCATGTTGACATTCTTGGAACCCGTTTTCCCTCTGCGGTCTGCACGATCTGGGCATTCCTTAGAAAAGTGGCCGGGCTTCCCACATGTAAAGCACTCTAGCTCAGCTTTGTTCATCTTCTTCTTCTTGAAGGTAGTAGTCTTTGCAGGCTTATTGAGAAAAGGCTTGTTCTTGCCTTTGTTCTTGTTCTGTGGGTATCTCTGCACCATATTGGCGCTAGACTGGCCCTCGCCTCCTTTCTCATTAGTATCTTTAGCCCGAGCTTTTTCTTCAACATCAAGAGACGCTATCAGATTTTCAACTGATATCTCCTGTCTCTTATGTTTCAGAGTAGTGGCGAAACTCCTCCATGAAGGAGGCAGCTTTGCAATCATGCACCCAGCCACAAACTTGTCGGGTAAGACACATTTTAGGAGTTCGAGTTCCTTTACAATGCACTGTATCTCATGAGCTTGTTCAACTACAGAACGGTTGTTCACCATCTTATAGTCATGGAAGCTCTCCATGATGTACAGTTCACTGCCTGCATCTGTTGCACCGAATTTAGCATTCAGTGCATCCCACAGCTGCTTTCCATCTTGTATGTGCATGTACACATCACACAGACGGTCAGCAAGAACACTCAGAACGCATCCCACAAATATAGTATTGGCTTCCTGAAACTTCCTCTGATCTTCATCAGAGATTTCCTCTGGCATGCCAGTACTAACATGGAAAACTTTCAGAGCAGTAAGCCAGAGCGTGGCCTTCACTTGCCACCTCTTAAAGTGCACACCGGTAAATTTATCCGGCCTCAGTGCATCAGTGAATCCAGTCATGGTTAACTCAGGAAATTGCCTACAATTAGGTTTTTGGATTGTTGGAAAATTAGACAATTTCGTGATTAATTCCAGTAAACAATTCATGACTAAAACAAATATTAGCATGCATAACTCTAGCATACTAGGTGAACAGAACAGCAGCATCGCACATGCAACAGCAAGCATACTTAAAAACAGGATCAGATCACGACGCACGTACTGATCGTTTGTAGATGAAGTAGCCGTGACTGTTGCAGAAGCGATGTTGTTGACGACGACGTTGGTGAAGACGGGTCGAAGCAGACGGCGGCGGAGACGACGGTATGCGGCACCGCCTGACTTGGATGGAAGACGACCCGTGGTGACGGACGTGAGCAGTCGCGCGTAGCGCTTCCCAAAAACCTAATTCGTCCTAGATTGTTAGAACTAATGGGCTTGGCCCATGTGCAGTTTCTGAAATTCCTAATAAATCTCAAAGGCCCATGAATAAATGGCAAGAGGTGGGGCAAGAGTTTAGTCCCATATTGCTAGTGGAGGAGGTGGGAGACCACTTTATATAGTGAGTTCTCCCCACCACACTTAGTGATTGGTATGAGGAGAGAAAGGAAGCACCACACACGCGCGCGCGCTCGCCTCGCCTCGCCTGGCCTGGCCGGGCTCGGGCACGGGCCGGGGCCGGGGCGAAGGGCGCGGGCGTGCGACATACGCGTGAATGGTCCGCCGAAATCCGGTCCGTGACCTTGCAGGAGCGCGGCTTCCTTTTGCCGTTTTAATTTTTGGTTTCTTGGCAGACAAGTTTGTTGTTTGCTTGACCAGGAAACCTAATCGGTTTAGATAAGTCTTACGTGTTGGAAACCTAATCGGTTTAGATCGTGATCGCGACACGAGACCGCGTGGGCTCTCCTATATATATGACTTACCGGCCGCAGCCAAAGATAGATTAAAAACGAGTTAGGGTTTTGCCTCCTCTTGTTACTTGCGCCGCCACAGTAATCTACTCCATCCCGAACGCCGGCGTGCACCAGCGAGAGGGAGAGCAGGTCTCCGGAACCTCTCGTCCTTGTGATCCTGCACCGGGATAGGACGAATTAGGTTTTTGGGAAGCGCTACGCGCGACTGCTCACGTCCGTCACCACGGGTCGTCTTCCATCCAAGTCAGGCGGTGCCGCATACCGTCGTCTCCGCCGCCGTCTGCTTCGACCCGTCTTCACCAACATCGTCGTCAACAACATCGCTTCTGCAACAGTCACGGCTACTTCATCTACAAACGATCAGTACGTGCGTCGTGATCTGATCCTGTTTTTAAGTATGCTTGCTGTTGCATGTGCGATGCTGCTGTTCTGTTCACCTAGTATGCTAGAGTTATGCATGCTAATATTTGTTTTAGTCATGAATTGTTTACTGGAATTAATCACGAAATTGTCTAATTTTCCAACATGGAGTCCCTCTCGGGCATCGACATTGACAGCAGCTGGTCGACGCGCCCGTAGTGCCCGCCGGCCCCGTCGCCCGCGCCCAACGACAGCAGCCGCACGGCGAGGAGCAGCGCGATTGGCGACACCATGAGCAGGAGCCTGCCCTGGTCGGCGAAGGTCTCCGCCACCGCCTCGTAGCTCATGTACCACGAGAAGCCCAGGAAGGTGAGCAGCACCACCAGGAAGAAGCACAGGTGCAGCGGCAGCTCCGGCGCCTGCAGGTGCGCCGTCGACGAGCTGCTGTTGCTGTACGAGTTCCCCATATCGATCTGTGGCCTAAGCTAGTGCTTTCTTGGATTGGATGACTTCAGGTGATTGATTTGCAGGTGGTTCGTGAGGTTTAGGGAAGCGAAATATTTGGGATTTGCAGTTGCCAATGGATGCTGGATGGCTCGGCTCATTTATAGAAGAAATCGGGAGCAAGACATGTCAGGATGTCGGCAGGCCGCCAGCCAATCAGCGAGCGCCACGAGCGGCCATCCAAGCACGGAGGTCACGCACAGTGGCATGCACGCACGCACACACGTGGGGCCGGCTCCGCGCTGGGAGGAGGAGAACGTCGCTTTGCTTAGCCTTAGCGCGAGCTGCCCGTCGCGTCGTTGCTAAGGAAAGCGCGCCCATCTGCCGGGGCCCACCAGTCAGCGAGAGCACAAGGCCTGCGGTGTGGGCCCGAGGCCAGGCTGGCCGGTGCGTGCTGTCAAGCGTCAACTGGATCTGTACATTTTACTTTGAGCCCGCTGTTCTCTTTGGCTCAAGCAAGATCGTCCGTTTTAGGTTGAGATCGACAGCACAGCAAGTATGTCTTGCAGTAGTTTCATGTATATCATATCACTGGCCATGGCAAAAGATAACAAGATCTAGGACAGCACTGCTGTGCTAGGGTAATTAAAGGCATGTTTCATTCGTAGTTTAACTTCGCTACATGTATGACAATTGGTTATGATTACTCCCCAGTTGTGACATGTCATATGATTACTCCTCACGTGTCACAGACTTGCGTGGATGCCAGTGTTCTGCATGCCCCAGGTGATCACGTGCGGCAGCGGCATGTAACCCCATCTTTGGAGCGAGAAACTAGGCCCAAGATATTCTTCTAGGCAATGGAAGTATAATCCCAATAGCTTAGTTACACTACAGGCCGGAACGTGAATTATTGGGCTGGGACCCACTGATTCACGACCTCGCACATAGCGTGGGTTAGTCTTGCTAACTCAGGCAGTTCTCTAAGTAAGGAAGCAGACATGCATTCGTTAGCCTTGGATCACATTTTGGAAGCAAAACATTTAATCGTGAGGTTTTGGCAAATTCTCGGAGAAAATGTTGTCAACCACCGCTGCTGCTGCTACTACAAAAAGTGAATGATATGGATAACTGTCAGCTAAAGTAGCAAAAGCTGAGTAGCATTTTGAGGATGGAGACAACTCCCGAAAGGAAACGGAAACTTTTTGTTTGAATGGACAGACAGAAGAGAAAATTAGTGCCAGTACAGACAAGCATCAGTGCATACAAATCAATCGGAAATTATAAGAAAATTAAGAATGGCTGGAAAATAAACTTCAGAAGATAAAAATGACACCACTCCTTTTTTTTTCTTTCACTAGTAAGCGTGTACGTACAACGCACGTCTCAACTGATGCAAAATACAACCATAAAAAGTCCTAAACCATATTGATCTTAGTATAATTTCACTAAAATTAAAAAAACAGAAGTAATCAAGCACACGCAATGTAGTCATATTGCCCAATATATACCACACCAAATGTGAGCTCCTTTCTAAATTTTAAAGTTATATCTACTCTAGTATAATCTCAACAAATTTTAGAATTATCTTCTCCGACGAACATATTTGTTTGAAAACAATACTCAGACAAATATTTTCCGCCACTTTTGAGATAAGTTGTATTACCGCACCCTTAACTTCATCCATCAGCTGCAAAACACCAGGTCTAGGCTCCACCTAGCAATACAGAGCCAAAAATCAGTATGAGATGATGAGCAGATCATTAAATAGATATTACTTTAGTTTCTATCGGACAATGAGTATAATATGTTCAGGAAATTCTCAATGTATATTCATTGCACTTACAGTTCCAGATTTGATTATTTCTTTAAATCTTTTTGTTTTCTAGTCTTGCAAAATAAGTGCTTACTTCTGTAAAATTCATGAAGTTTTAAGTTAGTCAATTAACTGCAATTGATATGAGAATAGACTTTTCATAAGTGGGATGCTAAACTACTGTACACAACAAGGGAAGATGATTGTGAAGAAAATAGATGATTTGTGGAAAATAAGTGTTGCAAGTAAAATGTTTCATATGTGATGTGGGAACTTTTTTATTTCTAAGATGTATTAACTTTCAGCAAAATCAAGGTGTTGTAAATGGAGGATAAATCAAAGAATAGAGATGCAAAAGTGTGTTTGCTAACACATCCAGATACACATCCAAAGAAATGGAGATGCAAAAATGATAACAAGCAGCCAAATTCCATAAATCTTTGACTTTAGTTCATTTCTTGCAAACTAAAGATTACATGTAGTATCCTATTCTTCCCTAAGTTCAATTATTTGTAAACTCACTTAGGGCATCAAAGGTAAATGCAATTAGAAATGTAGATCGGATGACAGTCTCATACATATGAACCAGTGTCCATTGTTTCATAAATCAGTAGTGGTATTTGTAAGCATGCAATATATCTACAATAGGCCTGGTAGCTTTAGCCGAGATTACAGTAGCAAACCTGAACTTTTTTAGAGCTTTAGATGCATATTCAAGTTGCTCCTTTCCAACAGACATCTAACATACTTCAGCCGCTGAAAAATTGTTTCCAAAATCTCTTCGGGTTTTACTTTCCATTAACTTTATATGGATCAAAGTTTCTGGCTTGATTCATCATCTCACCATTGTGATTTGAGTCAATCGAAGAACTCCGTAGCATTGAGGGTATTATGGATGAATCTGAGAAAGATGCCAATGTAGAGCCAGATAGACACTCCGCTGAGGAAGATGAACGATCAGAAGATGCCTTTGGTGATTTCTGGGAGGATTCAGATAAACGGATGAAAATGTTTCTCATGAAGCACACCATCTCCTCTAAGAGCTGATTTGGATTGTTCCAAAGATTCCCTCCTTTCATGCTAGTTATCTTTTGAATGGGCTGCTCAAATGATAAAGCATCAATCTTTTCACCTTCTTTGCAGTCTTTTTCCACATAGCACGATTCTTGCATCTGCAGAAACATAAATT
This sequence comes from Stipa capillata, assembly GCA_019208055.1. Taxonomy (NCBI): domain Eukaryota; kingdom Viridiplantae; phylum Streptophyta; class Magnoliopsida; order Poales; family Poaceae; genus Stipa; species Stipa capillata. The sequence continues at coordinate 17,137 of JAGXJF010005867.1, read as the reverse complement.
AATCTTTGATAATACTAATATGTCTAGCACATACACAAATAGGCACGAAAAGGACATTTTCATCCCGGTGCTTTTCCAGCGGTCTATTTAAAGAAATATCTCGCTGTTTCTCTAGAAGCCTATTTAGAGAAACTATTTGTCTATCTTCAGACTTCTCCAAGGTCCTGTTCACAATCAAGTTCGACGGATAAATCTTGTTCCGTTGACCTCATTGACTCAAATCCTCCGAAATTCAAATCTGTCAATGATGATATGTGCTAATAACAAATATAATCAATAAACTGTCAATGGCTCCCTATCACACAGAATGCACCCTGAGATATTTACTTAGATGAGAATAACTGAGAATAACGCTTTTGCCAATAAGACCATGCATTGAACCTCAAGAAATATATAGAAAATTATGAACGCTCTGATTATATGGTTCCCTTCTCATATCTCCATAATTTGACCTATCTGCTAAGATTGACAAAATATCTGCTGAAGCACATCAGGAATTCACCTTACCTTGCCCTTTAGAAAGTAAATATTTATTGTTAAAGCATCAACCAAAGGTGAATGGCGGGAATCTCTAGATGGAAGGTACGTACAATGTGAAATATTGATGCAACCGAACTATTCTACGATGATTTGTTCAGAAATTTATGCGCAAACGAGCCACCCTGTCGAAGAAAAGCAGCCAGATGAGATCAACTTGTAGGAAAGCAAGGCCTATGGAGCTTGTGCACAAGCACCCACACTCCCTTAAACGGGGAGCTAATGCACCTAGAGATGCAAGTGTGCATCCGCAAGAAGCAAAGCCCTCCGCTTAGGGGGGAAAAAGAAGGCAAAGATTTCCTTACAAAAGTATCATATAAGCTTGCAAACATGCAAATGAAATGAAGGATTATTAGTATATGCAATTTGATTGGAAGGAGTTCAGGCCCAGGCGGAGTATGTCCCTCCCCAGTGCACAGACATGAGCTTAATATTTACAATGTTTATCATGGAATGGAATGGAGAAGTTCTTGGTTCAGGTGAATATCTGACGGAGGAGATCCCCTGAATACGCAAACGACTTCTCGGTCTCCTCTAGGCAGTGGTCCTTCTCTTCCCTAGACCTATTCATCGTGAGAACAAACCAGCAGAAAGAAGAAGAACGTGAAATCAAAGCTCCAGGACTTACAGAAGCAACTTGGTTAAGTTTGCTGCGGACATTCTACAGCAGCTAGGACAGGGCACCCTCCCATTTGTAGAACTCCAGCTCTGTCTTGTTCAGAATCTTCTCTGCAACCTAACATGACCAGAAGACATGATTACTGGTTAAAGAATGTCAATTAACGGAGGAACAGATAACTTCCGGTCACACCACACGGGCAGATTACAGACTTCTAAGATGCCTTGATTGAAAAGTAAAATACCAGGATTCACGTGCCTAATTGAAATTGCATTGTACTATGAAATGAATGGAAAAATATCTACACAGAAGAAAACCGAGATATAAAACAGAATTGTCTATAAGGTGATATCGAAGTGCAAGAATATATGAACATTAATACATTAGCCAGAAAATGGCTAGAGAGAGGCTACACAACAGTAAAAACACCTCCAATTTGGAGAGACTTCCAAGGAAATTCATTCATTGTCTTCAAGAAAATAATCGAACTAGCAAGATGCTCTCTAAAACAATCCCTGAATTCTTGGTCGCATAGAGCAAGGCACACAACCATCACAGAATCACACTCAGGAAACCAATCTTTCTTCAAAGAATTACACAATGGAAAACTTCAGAGAACCAACCTCAGGGTACTCAGCTGTTTAGGTACTGAAACCCCCTCCAGTGCAGACTTGGACTTGGGAAAAACTACCACAGGAACGCCATTGCTCCTCGCATGCTCCGAGCCTCCACAACCTGCTCTCACATCAAAACTCTGCTTCCAGTTCCATCACGATGCTCACAGGCCGGAATGCTCCCCAACAGCGAAAGAAGCCTAGTAACGAGTAAAAGTGAGTTTCCCCAAAAACTCTGCTTCCAGTAGACTGGATGGAATGCTCACAAGCCTTCAGGGCCTTGATCTCTTCCTCGAGGGCGAGCTCCTCCTGGTGCGCACCCGCCAGCTCGCTGCCGACGCCTAGGCCCTCCCGGTCCGACTTCTCCGTGGCGAGGAGGCACTGGAGGTGCTTGACCTTGGCGCAGAGCGAGGCGGCCTCGCCCTCGGACGCGGCGGTGGTGTGCTCGGCGACGGCGGCAGCGTCCTCCCGGGCCTTGGACACGACCATCTCGAGGCGGCGGGCCTCCACGGAGAGGAAGTGGTTCTCGTGGCAGACGGCGGCGACCTTCTCCTCTAGGTCGCGCTTCGCCTCGCGGAGGGCGTCAATCTCGGCCGCGTCGTAGGCTTTGGCGGCGGGCTGGGCGTTGAATCCCACGCCGTTGGTCAGGCCCTGTCTGAAGTCGAACTTGAACTTGGCGGCGGCAGCGGTGGGGGAGGAGAAGGTCTCGTCGCCGTTCTCCATTTCGAAACCGCGTGGGTGAGGACGGCAGGTCGGAGAGGGAGGGGAACGGGCCGGCGGCGGCGAAGGCGGTGGCGCGGAGGAAGTTGCGCTGCGCGCGCAGGCACGCCAGGGAGCGGGAGCGGGTGACGGCGGCGTCTGCGTCTGCGCCGATAGCGTCTGGCGGCGGGCAGAGGGAGCCCTCCTCCGACGCGGCAACCAACGCGTCGCGCAGCTGCCGAAGGAACGACGACGGGTCGTCACAGTGGTCATGGCCGCCGCGGCGCGGTGGTTCTTGGCGAGGAGGATGGCAACGCAATGGGGGAGCGAGCTTCCATAGGGAGAGATCTATGGACCTCCCCTGAGTTCTTGGATCAATGCTTCCCAGGCGAAAAAATAGCAGCTTCTGTTTCGAAAAAGGGGAAACGGGAGGAGCCGAGCGGAGCTAACACGAGCTGTTGGATTAGATGAGATAGTAGATCAAGTTAATATCAGTCATTGGATGGTGGCAGACTATCAAATACATAATAACCATAGGATAGATAGTATTGGATGGTATTAAATAGTTTGGGTAAAATTTATGAGACGGAGTTAGAAAAGAAAAACTTCCCTTTTATAAGTTCGTATAGATATCTATACCACCTTATAATGTTTGAGTGGTGGTGTCACACTTTTGATTACCCTTTTTACCCCTCTAACAACTCTCTAACAAACTAATCTATATCTACAACTAACTCATCAACAACCCTCTAACAAATATCTAATCTTCCCCTATCATCTCTCCTAATCTTCCTCGATCAAAACAAGAAATAACAACATGTGCGTAAATTTTTTTATATGTGTGTATGTGTGTTGTACGAGCACTCTACTATTAAATCGTTGTAAGACAAAATAATATATTTTGTTATAGACTTATGGTTTTAGTCAGAACATAAGATGTTGTTATACTATTTGAGGTTCCGTTGCAATGCACGGGCATCTTGCTATAGATATAGATGTCCACTTGTCCCAAATTTGTTCCATTTATTTTACCCCTTTCTTTTTTTCTTAAAAAGCAATCTAAAGCGATGAGAGAAGACGAATGAGCCCTGCTGCTGCTGCGACGAAAAAAATATTGCAAAAATATGGGCAACAAAGGAAAAAAAAATCTCTCCACCGAGGTTAAACGAATTCACGAACTAGAGAAAAAGAACGAACCTTCTCAATCTGCAGGAACCCACTAATTAATCGCGCACCCCGTTGATCTTCCAGAATTACAAGGTGAGATCCAAGCTCACGTTCTCTCTTTTCTCGGCGGCGTCTCCCCCGTGCCGTGCTTCATGCTGCGAAGACGAGGACGCCGACGATGCCGACGACGCCGAGCCAGCTTGTCCTCTTCTTGCCCACACCACTGCCATCTCATCACGTCCGGGCAGCGTCAAGGGCGTTGGTCGTTCTTGACGCGGCACCGGTGCCGCCACGCTAACGCCCGGGACCCGCCAGAGCGCGGACGCCGGCACCGGGTTGCCGTTGATCGGCTGGGACACGGAGCCGGCACCGCTGCCGTAATAGCTGGGCATCACCACGGGCGGAGCGGCGGCTGCGAGGTGGTTGGACAACCACGAGGGGTAGTGCGGCGGCGGCTCGTAGCGGCCCATGTGAGAAGGCGCGGCGACGAAACGGTGTTGGTGGTGGTGGTAGCCACCGGCGAAGGCGGGATACGCGTGGGCGGGGTAGTGGGCGTGGATGGCCATGGCGCTCTGGAACTGCGCGCGCTTCGCGTGCTGCCGCTCCCTCTTGTGAGCGTTCTGGTGACCCCCCAGCGCCTGCGACGTCGGGAAGTTTCGGCAGCAGTAGTGGCACTCGAACTTGCGACCGCTGCCGTCACTTACACCGGTCGACGACGCCGCTTGGCAGGGAGCAGTCGTGCTGCTGACAGCGGTAGCATCGCTTTTGGTGACGGAGGACGCGGCCCCGTCGGGCGGGAGTTCGAAGCCGAAGAGGCGGATGGACGACGTGGGGCTCGACCCTCCGGCGGCCTCCGACGGCGTCGGCAGCTTGGGTCGCGCAAAGGGGAGCTGGGAGAAGGAGTCGATGCCCGCGGCTCCCTTCGCCGTGTCGTCGCCGGAGGGAAGGCTGCTCCCGTGCTGCACGCCTTGCTCGCTCATAGCCGTCGTCGAAAAGTGCAAGGCACACTCTTAGGTTAAGCAGTAAGCAGCAGTATAGCCGTCTAGGGATGGAGAGGGATCGAGAGCTAGCTAGCTGAGCCTAAGCTACAGGTTATTCTTCTCTTGGTCTTCCTATACTGTTGCGCGGTGGTAATATGTTGGGAACTTGGGATAGAGCTAGGGAGCTAGCTAGCTGCGTTCATGTATGGCCCCAGTCCTGCAAGAGGGGTTAACATCTCGTGGGGTAGAAGGGGACCACTTTGGAGGTTAGGGCTGACAACGAAACTGTTTAATGTTGTTGTGTTTGTTCAGATTTGAAACGTACTATTGGTTGATCGATCGATGCTACAATGTTGTTACTTCATCTGTTCGTGTTGTTTTTAGATATCATCATGGTCTCTAATATACTAGCTGAAGGTTTGCGCGATAGCGCAGCACCTGTATAATCAGTCTTATGTCCCGTAGTTATAGAAATACCTTCGAATGTTAGAAACACTGGAAATGTGTAATAATCTCGCTAAGTCATTTTAGATAGGAGATAACAAAAATTATTAACACGATAATAATTTAAAGTTTTTTGTATACATTTCATGTTGTTGTTTTTTTTTGCTTGGGAAGTAGGACACATGATAGATTTGTAATATATAAAATCGTTACGAGTGAACTACCTTCAAGAAGCCTCGTGAACCGTTGCTCATAATAATTATAAATTCGGATGTAAGGAGTTTTGTAGGTTTAAGGTATTAAGGAGTATGACTTAGGTAAAATAGAGTGGAGAAATGGATTCGGACGTCAAAACGGTCAAAATGGAGTATATATAATGTTTTTAGGGTTGTGATGAATAGTAACGGGTCGGGTGAATAGTAACAGCGGGGGTACTATTTAATGCGGGTCGGGTTCCGTATAGTGTTGGACCCGTTAAAAGATTTGTTCACGGGTCGAATGAACAGTACTGAACCCGTTATGAACAGTGTTAGACCTGTTACTGTTCACCGTTTGATCTAGACCATTAATGCTAGATCCGACGGCTGAGAATCGGTCACGTCATCAGAAATGACGTGGCGCGCTGAGAAACTGGGAATCCCAGCTGCTTTCTATATATTAGATTACTTTAACTATTATTTTACACACGAGTATGTTACTACAAAAATTATAATTATTCTGATATTATCAAAATATTTATTGAGATAAATCTAATGATGTTATTTTCACTCGATCAATCAAGCTAATTTATACTACTAGTCAAAACTAGAAAATTTAATTGCACACTCTCTAAAATGTTATCTATTTTCGAAAGAAACTAGTACATCTATTTTCACTCTATATCTAAATAAATATTCCATAATGTTTTCACATCAGTATGATATCCAGCACTATCCTCGACCCGATTACAAATTCAAAAAGAAAAACATTGAATATGGTATGGAACGAGCGATATCCGAATGAATCCGATCCAATCGCACTCCAATGCCACAAAAAGAGAGGGGCACGTAAAGCATCCAACAGTAAACAAAAGAAACAATATAAAATAGATTTAAAGCACACCTCACTCATTCAAATTCAAAAGAAAATTGAATTTGATTCAGTTTTTTCCGCATGTCGTTATTCGCTTGCTAAATTGTGCTTTCATAATATAGCTAGTTATCAGACCTGGACCGACCATTGACCCAGCCAAGGTCTCAGATAACTGACCTGGTGGTCGGTTCATAGGGTCATTGGACGGCAGATTTTTAAATTAAAATTTCGTAAATACATGTACCTAAAAAAACATGAAATACAATCAACAATACAATCGATTTTTTTAAACTATGTACATAAGTTCAAAAAAATACCTAGAAAAATATGTTATGTTAGGAAGGTAATGTCCTGTAAACATGATGAATTCCAAGATACAACTCAATTGCACTTGGGAGATATGAAAAAGACAAAGTCAGAACAAATATGAGCTAACTAAGTAGTGTTCCTAGGGCACCCAGCTAGCGGTAGCAGGATGCAAACGCTGCCGATACGAAGTAGTAGCTAGCCATGAATAGCTGATTGGAGCTTAGCAGCCACAATGACGCTTGTCAAAACTGATATAGGCCTCCTTCTAGATGGATTCAGTTTGTGCATAAGTCGGCTTAAACTTAACGGTGTGAGGAAGTTTCAGTGTGAGGAAGCTTGACAAGCTCTTGATCCCTTCTAGACGGCTTCTGAGATTTGAGCTTATGGGCAGAGGTGCATTGTGAAAAATCTATAATACCATTTGCCTTATTTGTTTGCTGTTTAAATGATAATAAAACTATTTTTATTTGTTTTTTACATAGTTTAGCACATCAATGAGATATGAAAATAGAAAAACATTCGGGATAACAGACAAGTACACTTTAAACCCCGGTTATGATCACATACTTTAAAATGAAAGAACCAATTGCATTTCAGCCAATCAGATAACATCAAGTACCAATTGCATTTGTTGCTCAAGCCACTTTTGGTGGAGTGCATTGAGTTTCTCGTGATCTATTTCTTCTTCTTCAAATCCAGCTGCTATCAGAGCGCTTAAAATTTATAATCATAGATGCACTATCTATCTACTAATCATTGTTCTATTTCATGAGAATTGTCAACCATCGAGTTTTTAGAATCTCTCATTCTTACTTCACAGTGAGATAACTTTGAACCTATGTGGATCATGGACAAGCAATAACCAAATTACAAAATAAATTTGTTAATCCAGTAATTATAAAGTGCTAGTCTTCAATCAAGCTTCACAAGAACCACAAGGAAATTCTTGTAAAAAAAGAACCACAAGGAAAAATGGGAGCACTCTTCCTCACCGAGAACACACTCTCTCAGTTCAAAATGGACCACATGGTATCACACAAATCATCACAGCATGTAGATCAGAGAAAATCATCACAAAAGAAAATGAAAAACTCATCATCGCTGAGAGATGGGGCCGCGGTAGAGGATCTGCCAGCCAGGCACGCCGTCCATCTTGAGGATGATGCCGCGGAGGAGCTCGGGTCCGGCGGCGGAGGGAGGCAGACTAGGGCAGGCAGGGTCTGTCGTTGCTCGCGTTGGATGAGGGTGCGGCGCCGGACGGTGGCGGAGGCGGAAGAGGAGGGCGGCGGCGGATGCTCGTGGGCTTGGACCAGCGGGGGAGGAGCTCGGGTCCGGCGGCAGGGCGGCGCCAGTAGGTATGGAGGAGGCGGACGTGAGCCGGCTAGGGCGGAGGACGGCACGGGACGGCATGGGAAGAGCAGATCCGGGACCGGCGGTGGATCCGGCGAGAGGCGTGCTGGATCCGGCGGCAGACGAGCCGGATCTCAGCCGGGGGTGGGGGGGTGGGGGGGAGGGGGAGGGAGGCAGCATCCGGCGACAGGGAGGGGGGGCGCGACCTCGAGCCGGCGAGGAAGGAGGCGGCATCCGGCAGCGGCGTCCAAAGACAGATGGAGCACAGGATGGAGTGGCGGGAGGAGAGGGAGGAGACGGGGTGGAGAGAGCTCAGTGAAAATCAGACAAAAAAACCCTAAGAGTTGATATTATATACCAGTGGCAATTGCGGGTAAATTTCTCGAATTGGTGAGGATAGAATGGTAATTATTAGGGGTGCAGGCTGGAATAAGCTCAGGAAATCTTAATTTTTAGGTTTCCTCCCACCAATAGAGAATTGAGCTGCTTAAAATTTAAGTTTAAACTACCTTTTACCCTTCTAGACAGCTTATGGCTTCCTGGGGCCATAATCCACTCTATAAACTGTATAGAAGGGGGACATAGTATACCAACCCGTACCAGATGCGTCTGAGTGCACTTTAAAACTTGAAATAGGTTCGTAGACGAACGCTATGGTATAACAATGCACGTACACTTGTAAAAACTTGTGACAATATCTCAGCGTTTGAAACAAAACAAATGTGTACATTTATATATAGTCCCAATTCTGGGAAGCTCCTCGATTCGGAAAACAAGTCCCTATTTATTCAGCATGCATTGTTCGGTGCAGAGACTAGAAGGAACTCCCGATCTAAAAAAATATTCTTTATCCAAGTCCCCGCCTCTTGTTTTCTTGTGTATAGTACGTAGACGCTCATAGCTTTTGTACAAAGTTTTACAAGTATATATTTGATAGCATATGATTGTTTTCAAATATACGTGGAATGCATAAATTAAGTGTGTTGGATATAATTATCTCCTAATAGGCCCAGCCCACAAAATCTTATAAAGTCTACGTGACAATAAAGTTAAGTCAATAGATCAAGTCAAAACAAGTCAAGAGATATTGGAGGTGCATAAAGGGTCTAGGCCATTATGGACTATGAACCATCACACTTCTCTAATCTACTATGGACTCATGTACCAACTTTTACTTATTTATTCTTCTCTTCTAATCTTTGAAGGGTATCTATGGTCATTTGCCATAGGCCCATCGTCTATATAAACTCCTCATGAGACATGTCAAATTTATCTCATAAATAGAAAACTTGATGCGAGAATCCTAGGGCTCCAAGTCTGGAACGGGAAGCTCTAGGTGTGATTTTAGGAAGTCTACAATGGTCCAAATCGTAAGTCGAGTCCCGTATGAAACTCCTCTCTCGACATAGGATTAGGACGTGGTCCATGAAGCGGCTGAATCATTGAACCTATTTAAAAAATATCGACGTGTCTCAAACTGTCGAATGTATGATAATATTTCAATTAGACCGTTTACACAGCTCATTAATATCATGACATAGCTATTGAGCTATTGATACCCTTTTCTAGTATTGTTTCGAGGATGACAACAAAATGCCTCCTTAATTAACTTAGTGTGCGGACGAAGATGGAGTGCGGAAAATTCGCTTTACTGTAGCAACGGGCCACTATCGACGCATATATTGCTCCACAGCGTCGTAATGCTGAACGACAGCCGGTGCTCGTCATTCACCACGCTCGCATTTCGCCGCTCTCCATATATACTCGTCCTCGTCGGCCACTGCATGCGGCATAAATTACTTGACCGATCGATCGATTAGTTATTTCAGCGGCATGAACGGGCATGCGATCAATCAAGGGTGGGCAGGCATGCATGCAACTGGGGGACAAGTCGCTGCCCCCGTGTAGGTCCTAAAAGTGGTATGGTTCGCACGATGATCATCGGCTTAGGCCTCGGACTCGGCCGGGCAGGCATGCATCGACCGGATGCCGACGTGTGCCCTGTCCAAAAGTGGGTGCGCGCCACTGTCAGCGCGCGCGTCCAACTCACGTCGCTGTCCGGCCAGGAGGGGCCGACTCAGATCTCCTCGATCCCGCTCGATGTGGACGGCACGGCGCCGGCTGGTCACCGGTAAGTGGTAACTGCCGAAACTCAAAACTAGCCAGACACTAGTACTACTACTGCCAAGTATCGATGTGGCCATGTGTTGGCCTCTCCGTCGGAGGGTTTCCGAGATCGATCGATATCTTGGGTTCAGTTAATTGCGCAGAGATAAGCGTTGTCGTCGCTGCCTGCTTGGGTCGACGGACAGTCACCAGTACAGAATCATTCATCCGAGACGCCATATCTAAGACGGTTAAGCTAAAACGCCTCTAATAACAGATATCCGAGGCGGTTATAAATATCCAACCGTCTCGGATAATAAAGTCATCCGAGGCGGTTGTAAATATCCAACCGCCTCAGATAAGGTGCATATCCGAGACGGTTATATATTTACAACCACCTCGGATGTGTTCAAACCCAAAATTTCAGAATCCCGCCAACTCTGAAATTTCAAAACCCGAAATTTTCCCCTCAGTGCCTGTGGCAGAGGACTACATATTCGATTCAGTGCATAGGGAGAGGCCAGATCCATATTTTCTTCTTCTTCTCCCTTCCACTCTATTCTCCTCCCTTCAACCTTCCTTCTCCTCTCACCATTCCTATCGCAAGGAGGCTCTTTTCTTCCCATCATTCTTCCGGTAGGAACAAGGTGGAGGCTTCACAGCAGGTTCACTTCGATTTGAGGTAAGGAAGACCCTCCCAAGTCAAGATTTGTGTCTTTTTCGGCTAGTTTTCTATTAGTGCCTAAATTTTTTATTTTTACAAAAATTTCTCATACTTTTTTGTAGTAACTCTACTCCCTCACGGTTCGGAATCCACAAAAATTACTGCATTTGGAGCTCGGGAAGAAGTTCAACGGAGGGTTCGGTAGCGGCGATTTTTCGTTCGGTGCAAAAGTCACTCTTAGAGGCCGAATTTGTTGGTGAAATTTTTTTTATTTTTAAAATTTTTTCTTGTATTTTTTGTTAGCAGCTCTACTCCCTCACGGTTCGGAATCCACAAAAATTATTGCATTTGGAGCTCGGGAAGAAGTTTAACGGAGGGTCGGAAGAGGCGTTGTTTCGTTCGGAGGGGCAAAAGTGAGTCTTAGAGGCTGAATTTGGAGGTGAAAAATTGTACAGGTCTAAAGACGAGTATATTTTTTAGATGCGCCTCGTCGATACGGTCATTTTGAGTGGTGGTGGAGCCAAAACGGACACCGTATGCAAAAGTTACAGCTGTTTTAGTGCCGGGTAGGGTCTTTTTTTTAAACGTCTGGTATGTTATCCGAGGCGGTTGAGTAATTACAACCGCCTCGGATATCAGTTATCCAAGGGGGTTGCAATTATTCAACCGCCTCGGATAACTGATATCCGAAGTGGTTGAATAATCGACTTCGATATGTGCCCCCATATCCATGACCACTCCGTGGAGACGGCTGCTATAACCGCTTCGGATATGCTATTTGAACCGCCTCGAATATCGATTTCTGTACGAGTGAGTAACTATGTCGATCGGTAGGAGCATCAACCAGCTGTGGACAAGGACGCACGTGCGTACGTAGGTCGGAATATTAACGCCAAGACGATTGATGGTTTGCCTAGCGAAAAGCTATGTTCGATCGGTACACGTTTCACACATGATTTGCTTATAGGTTAGCTCCTGCTGCTTCCAGTCACAGCAAACCAGCTAACTATAAGGTCCTGTTCTATTAGTGGTAGGGAAACACTAGCTAACTTCATCTGCTTTTCATCATGCTTTCCTCTGCAGAAAGCCGGTGCTAGCTCGTACGTCGTACGTACTAAACCTTTTCTGATGAAAATAACTAACTAATCAATCCCACTCGAGCTAGTACTCCCTGTATGCATGGGCACATTTCGTTATGATTAAAGCTTGAATTAAGCGCATGCATGTACGTTACGTACCCATTTGTTTCAATAAACACCCAGCTGACGTGGCACTGACCTGCAGACATTGTATTTGCACACAGCACAGTCAAATTAGTACTCTATGTTGGCATATCCTACTTCAGTTTCCGTGGCACAAATCATGCGTCCAGTTTTTTAGTTTGTTTTCAGCTTACTAATGAACCAGACACATGTATATATCCTTGGCAAGATCGGTCGAGCAAGCATGGCTTCTTATTTGTCAGGCTTAGTTTACAACATCTGGATCTGTTCCCTGAACCCATCAATCATGCATGCGCGCCCCGGTTTGATGTTTGCACTGTGCAAATAGATGGGACGCACAGCAAAAATTGCAAGATTTTAATGGCAGCATCCATCAGGTTCAGGTTCAGGTTCAGGTGCGCAGTGTGCCCATCTATCCACAAATTCAGGCGTACGCCCCTTGGCAGATCGGATCGAGCACAGACACGAGTAGACGACTAGTATAACTCTGGTAGGTGAAATAGGATTAAGGATTCACAAGAGCGTCGCTGCCGCCATAACTGTCCTTCTCCGTTGTAGATCGAAGCCTATGGTCCCGCGTCGTCCTGCAGGCCGTCATGCGACACCGGCATGGCGGGTTCAATTGCCAAGAGTACTTGAACAAGAGTGTTCTACTTGAATTGGCATAAATGTTCCGGAAATCCAGTTGTTGGGAGAAAGGCTTGAGTACCAGCCTGTGTTGTGTCGTGATTTATTAGCTGTTTCGATCTTAATTTCGTTCCCACTGGATTCTCTACGTGTATGTTTCTTTCAGTTCCAGGCGTATTTTTTTCTAATTTCCTGCACAACCCTAATTAACTATGCCGTGACAATTATAATTTTAGGGCTTTATGTCCGATAGGCTGCGAAGTGGCGGACACAGACATTTAACGCCAGCGAAGAATTACTAGCATTTTTGGAAAGATGAGAAGCAACATTTATATCGCCAAGAAAGTCGAACGAGACTTAACCACTCATGTGCATCGATTGCCAAAAGCTTAAGGCTGACAGGTACGTACGTACTCGGACGTCGACACGCACAACTGCGAGATCCTATCGTTTACCTGCAGATGGCTACGCGACCTGCAGCAAGCATCACCGCACACCTCCACATACCTCACCATTTGTAGCAAGCTCAGATGTTGATCAGATCGATCCAGCGAACCATACGCGCCCCTGCCTTTTAAAGCGATGGGTGCCCAGCACCTGTCCACGAGCTCACCCTCTGTCTACTTGCCTCCTGGCCACCACGGCACAGGTCGCGGGTGAAAGCGACCGCCCCTAGAGCGCCTGCTTCGCCTTGCGCCCCTGCCTGCCTTGCTTGCTTCCCAGTGCGCATCATGACATGAACTTCTCACATCCATCGGTACGTATTGGTCCCGGCCGGACGGCTGGGTGAAGCAAGGAAGAAAAGTCTCAAGCTCGGGAACTTGCCCTTTTCCTTTGCACTGCATTGCATTCCCAAACGCACAGTGATAGCAGTACGTAGTAGTGCACTGTTTCTTGCTTCTTTCCGAATCAGCTTTAGTTCCTTGCATGCATGTATGCATGCCCGGCGTGTGAACCACTCCTGGCTAGCTAGGGTCCGGCCTGAATCGCAAAGCGGCCAATGGGGTGGAGAAAACGATGAGCGGTCCCAACTACGTACCAGGCCGTATATATACGTGCGTGTGCGCACGTCGTTTAATTTGGCTTTGCCAATTAAAGTCGTAAGACTGGTGCGTGCATGTGCCAGGGAGAGAGCTAAATTTCCTCCCATTTATGTGGGATGACCAAGGTTAAAATTTGCAGCAATTTGCAAGATGTGGCAGATAGCTAGCTAGGCGCGCGGCGCTCTTGTCCTTCACGGCTCGCTCGCCATTCATTGCGCCGGTGACTGTTATGCAAGGCCAATAGAGCCCAGGAACGAACATATATGTTCTTTTCCGTCCGGTCCCTCTCCCTCTCGGATGTTAGGCCCCAACCACATCATTCAAACGCAATGGAGTGCAGCTTACTAGATCACTCACAATGGTTGGTCGATCCATCAACTGCGCGCATGTCCTGTCAAGCTAGTGGTTTGCGTTTTGCTATTACTGCGTCGATGGCGATCGATCGAACTGGTGTGTGGCACGATCGATCGGATTGGTTGGCCAGTGCAGGAGCACGTCGATCGCTGTCGAGTGGCCGGACGGTCGGTCTGCCTGCCTGGGCCGTGAGGTACGTGTAGCCGTGTAGGGGACCGTACGTTACGTACGTGCGAGACGTCGTGCGAGCGTGCGTGTCTCCTCGATCGGTTCGTGTCAACGGCGGTTGGCTAGCGGTGTGCGCGGGGAGGAAGGTGTGTGGCGCGGGAAGTCGACAAGTAGTTCATGTGACGCACACTTGTTTTGTTCCCTAGTTCTGGTGGAGTATGTTTGCGACCCGTGTGGCCATGTTGGTTTGGTTGATTGATGGGAAAGCGCAACGAGCTAACCAGATGGGGCCTTGTCAACTTAGAGCCGTACAAGTTGCCGTACATAATCTCTCTCTTTTTGCTGTACATAATCTTTTCAGGTGATTGAAATTTTCTTTAAGAATATGTGTCACATATTTTATGTTTTCGACCAACATAATATAATCATACGATCATCCATTATTATACAAACCTTGTGGTCGTAAAAAATGACTTACACTAGCTGGGAAAAATGGCATTTATAGCCCTTTGACTAGGATCAATTTTAAATCTAGCCTCTAAAAATTGCTAATGCCAAATTTGTCGCCGCGATGGACCCGACAGGGGCCACATATGACCCATCGCGCTGTCGGCCCGCGACACAGAGCTGTCACGCCTGCAGGCCGCGATAGGCCCTATCGCGTTGGTGGGCCGTGATAGGCCGTGGCCCGTGTGCGCTCGGGCTATCGCGCCTGGTCTGCGCGATTAGTTTATTTAAAATAAATTTTTTTTATAATATCAATGTAGTTGTTGTGGTGTAGTGGTAAGTATTCCCACCTCTCACTCATGTGACCAGGGTTCAAACCCTAGAATAAGCACTTTTCTTGTTCTTGTTTTTGTGGTGGAGGAGTAGCAGTGCTGGGCTGTTGGCGCGATACGGGCCTGTCGCGGCCCACCAACGTGATAGGGTCCTATCGCGGCTTGCAGGCGCGACAGCTCAGCATTGTGGGCCGACAGCGCGATGGGTCACATGTGGCACCTGTGGGGCCCATGGCGGCGACAAATTTGACATTAGCATTTTTTAGAGGTTAGATTTAACATTGACCCTAGTCAAAGGGCTATAAATGCCATTTTTCCCACTAGCTGCCCCGGCCCGTAGGTCTTTGCCTTTGCGTGACTTGGTGATTTAGTCGAGGTCTCGTCTTAATTACTTCCTCAATCCTATAATATAAGATATATTTAATTTAATTAAAATAATATTTTAATTATTAATTACTCTATTGATATATGGTTTATGTCATATAGAATCAAAATTATAAGTAAAAGTTTTTGAATATAAATCTAATAATATAACTATATACTAATAAAATAATTATTAGTTAAAATTTTTAAAATTTTATTTTAACCAACCAAAATATACTTTATATTACGAGATGGAAAGAGTAATTTGTTAATCGATGCGGTACCATCACGGTGCTATATAACGATCATGAGATTATCTTTGTTCTCGGGACTAATTCTCGCGTTACTACTTTGTTTCTCGGAAGAGGAGATCGAGGACCACTGACCACATACCATCGGTTATACCACTGCATCATTAAAGATGAGCATGAATGCATGCAGGGATAGATCGATGGTGGTGGTTGATCTGAGCACTGAACTGGCCGGCCGGGGGATGCCAAGACATGTACATGCATGCAGCATGCAGCAGGGGACTACCTCATCTCTGGAGATGGATCAGCGCCCCTCGTCCAGCCTGCATCGATCTGCATGCGTCGATCCCTGACCGTTATTATGTCCGTCCGTCCGCCACTTCGCACGCTGAGGCCCGCATGATGCACTGGCCGCATGCAGCACGCAGCTAGCAGAAGCTTAGCTTTAGCGTAGCTTAGCTCAGATATGATCACAGACTCAGAGATCGATCAGAGTGGATGGACCGATGGAATGCATGCCGGACTGGCACCCTGCATAGTACCATGCATCGCAACAAGAGGAGATGTTGATGGAGGGCATGCATGCATGATGCATCGTCGTCCCTTTCGGGTTCCGACCGGGACCATGCATACGTGTATCATCATCACGTTGGGCTGCGTGTGTGCTTTGCCAGGACGCACGGGCTGATGCATCGTGCATCGATCTCTGACTGGATCAGTCAATCCATCCATGCACCGGTATGGTTACAGTACAGCTAGCAGCTGCGCTAGCTAGCTAGCTGCTTACATGCATGCCACGGTACGTAGTGGCTAACTGGCTACACACGTAGGCCCTCGTCAGGCTGCTGCATGCTCGGGACGCCCGCGACGTGTCGTGCGCCAGTGCGGGCAGGCCGCGGCGTCGCGCAGGCGGGGCACCGCTGGACGGCGCAGGTACGGTCTCGAGGACGACGACCGCGTCTGCACGGAGAAGTACCTTTTGTTGCGTGGGCTTGTGCTTCGTTTCTTAGCGTGATTTCGTAGGGCCGTGCAAGCCAACCAGATGGGTTCCCGACTTCCTGGAGGCCCATTTTAACTACCAGAGGTACTACACTTGGCCCAATAATTCCAAAAGCAGATAAAACCATAGCCCATAGGAAGCACTACCACAAAAACAACAATCCGGGATCCCATACCTCAGCCGGTTCATCTCCGAAAACCAGCTGTAAAAAACTAACCGGCTGAGATAATGTGACATCTCAGTCTGTTTTTAGAACAAACCGACTGTATGAACTATACAATCGATTCGTTTTTCCAACCGACTATAATGTATGTTCTATTATAATTGGTTTTTGTTCTAAATGAGCTGAAAGCCATTTGGTAGTCGATTTTTGTGATGAACCGGTAGTAATAGTTTGTGCGATTTTTGGACACTAAGACAGAGATCGAACGACTAGAACACAGTAGAACATACATTAATTTGAACAGAAGTACATATCTGAACATACTTTTGAATATAAGTACATATTTGAAGACTAATTAATAGTACTAAACACAGTAGTAATTGTTATAAAGTAGTAGTAATTAGTGCACTAATTAACTATCTAATTAAGTCTACGCCTCTTGTTGGACGGGCCCGATCACGCCGTTGTCGCTGTGGAGGCTGCGTCATCGCCATCGCTGCCGCTGTCGCGTCCGTCGTCACCGTCGAGGTCGTCATCGTCCTCGTCGGTGTCGTCCCAACTGTCGTCGTCGTTAAATGATCAAGATGTCGACCTAGAGGGGAGGGG
>JAGXJF010005866.1:0-377164 GCA_019208055.1 Stipa capillata | reverse complement strand
CTTCCTCAGAATCGAGCTGCACTTTGCGCTGTGGAAGCAATTGTTCATCGTGAAGCCGCAGCCGAGCAAGAGCAGTCCGGCCGTGGTGGAGGTGCCGGGTTCCAGCTGAGGCCCGGGGCCGTCAAGCTCTACTTGGAGCTTCCCTTCTAGACCTCCAACAAGGGATGGCACTCGGACTGGTTCTACATCTCCAATCCGGCACCGTCTCTTCTGGGCTTCGGGGTCAGCCTCCCGAGGTCCGGCCGAGCTGGACCGATCTACCGCTGGATCGGGAGCAGCCCGGGGTCATGGTACTCATAGGGGGCTCTCTCCGAGGCGCTCAAGGCCGGCGTCTCTGGAATCGTCGTTGTGTCCACCTTCATCCGTTGCCGAATCCAGCCGGCGAAACTAAGGGCGCATCCGATGTACGAATATACCGACGACCAAGACGCGACTCGGGAGTCAGCCGACGAGCTGTCAGAGGACGAAGTGCGACACCGGGTCGGAAAGCTGATGGCCCAGGGGACCGACCTGGACATCTCCAGGCGGCCGCCACCCTTCAGTCACGCTAACCCGCCGAGCCGGGTGAGCGACTACTCTCCCGACTTTGTTATTTGCGATTTGAGTTTTGGTCGAGTCTTTATTTGGATTGCGTTCGCACTCCCAAACTTGCAGGATCTGTTCGGGTTCAGTTCCCCAGCTCTCCTTCCGGAGAAGGAGATATGGAACTAGCCCCAATATGCCGACATCCCCAGCAGTGGGCCACCGCCGCAGGGAACGGCTGGCGCATCCTCCTCCGGAGCCGGGCCATCAAAGGGAAAAATGCCCGTCGTGGCGGCGCTGAGCACTCCTCTGCCGAGTGCACTAGCTCCAGATGAAAAGGAGGAGGAGGAGGATGACGCCCCACTCATCATGCACAGGAGACGGAGGCCGTCCGCTGAGACCACCCCGGGGGGACAGGACGGCTCGCCCGCCCGTCCTGACTTGGTAGCACCGGCCGCCGTCCCTGATGGGGTTCCTCAGGCGGTCGGGGATGAAGTCCCCCCCAGTCGGGGGGAGAAGAGGACAGCTGACGCTGCCTACGGGGGGCAGAGCGGCCCTGCGGTGCAGCCGGCTTCGACGACCGGCGCGCCAAAGCGGAAAAGACACGCTCACCTCCCCCGGTCTGCCAAGTAAGTTACTAACTGAATGTCTCCTTCCCGCTTTTGATTGTAGGAGGTATTTAACAGCTCGGATGCTTCGCAGTCCACGGAAGCCGGCGGGTCTCTCGAAGAGTAAGCCGGGTGTCCGAGGACCTGATCAAGGCGGCAGTGGGTCGGCGCCTGGGGCCCGACCCTCATCTCCTCCAATAGCCGTAGAGGCTCATGCGTCGCCATCTTCCTCCGAGCCGGAGGGTACGCCGCCAGCTCCGCCGCCGGAAGATGCTACGCCGGTTCCGTCGCTGGGAGGATGCGATCCTGAATCCGCCGCCCTCCGCTGCCCGCTTCTGGGACGACCGAGTCCAGCGCCAGAGCGCGGACCCCTGCCGCAGTGGAGCCAACGGGTCCGAGTCAGGTTGGAGTGCCCCCATGAGACCACCGAGGGAACCTGGTTCTACCGCAAGAGGAGATAGAGGTGGAGCGTGTGCCGCCTCCTCTGTCGGGGCTCCAGCTAGCCCTCCAGCCGCTCTGGGTTCGAGAGACGGACCCCTCCAGACCGGGTGTCACCCTGCGGGAGGTCGATGACGTCCGGGACGCGGAGGAGTGGGAGCAGCTCCTGGACGCTACCACCGAACTCAGAGAAAGGCTTCCGACGCTGCTGAAGGGCATTCGGGAGAGCGTCAACCTAGTCAACGGCAGGATCAATCCGCTGGCGCAGGTATGTGACTTTGTCATTATATTTCTTTTTTGTCTTCGCCCGGCTATTTTGGTCGGGCGGGAGCTTCCTTCCTTTCTTTAGGTTCCTCTCTGGGGGCACGAATAGTACACCCACAGGGTGTAGCCCACGAGCCTCCGCTTGGTTCGAGGAACCGAGTGGAGGATCTAGATGATTTTGCAGGTTTTCACTCTGGGGGCACGGTCAGTGCACCCAGAGGGTGTAGCCCCCGAGCCTCTGCTTGGTTCGGGGAACCGAGTAGAGGGTTCTGATAACTTTTCTGGGTAGCTAATCTTTACTGTTGTCTTTTGCAGAGCTTGACCAAGCGATCGGTGGAGAAGACCGAATTTCTCCAAGAGCGTCTCCCCGCCTTCGAGCGACTCGGCCAGCGAAAGGCCGAGTTGGACAATTTGAAGGGGAGCCTCCACTCGGCGTAGGAGCAAGTGCATGCGCGAGAAGCCGAAGTGGAGTCCCTGAAGAGAGGCGTCTCCCAGGAAGCTGCCCGGGCTCAAGGTAACAACCCCGTGCTTCTTTAGCTTGCCGTATCTTTGCTGCTGCTAATTTTCTGATGTCCTCTATAGGTGCTAAAGATGAGTCCGTCAAGCTCAGGGAGGAGCTTGAGGCGGTGAAGGCTCGCCTGGGGCGGCTTGCCCTTGTTGAGGAGAAGGCCTCCAAACTTGAAGAGGAACTCGGTGCGGAAAAGGCGCGCATCGGGGAGCTCGAGAAGGAGACGGCCGTCCTTGATGGCAGCATAAGGCGAGCCCTGGAGGCCGTTGAAGCGGCAAACAAGAGAGCTATGGATTCCATCGCTGGTGAGTGTCCGACTCGAATCTGCTCATCCGGGACCTGTCGGGTACTTTGCTAATGCTTCTATTCCAACTCCGTAGGGTTCCAAACACGCATCAGGAAGATCGCCGAGATGGTGGAATCCCTGCAGGTGGCCGGCCGAGTGACCTGCAACGCCCTATGGGAGGACGACCCGGTGCCGGACCGTGCGGATGCGGTTGCGGAACGCCTTCGACGGGCGCCGGACCAAGTCAAGGAGCTGACGCATGAGCACTACCGAGCCGGGGTAGAGTTCGCGCTCCTCGTGGCGAAGTCCCACTACCCGGCGATTGATATGAAAGAGATTCAGGATGGGCTTGCCGCCGACGTCCCTGACGACGAAGTCCCGGCGCTGATCGAGGAAATCCTTCCCGCCGCTGAGAACCTAGCCAACCGAGTCAATGAATAGGAGTAGGAGCATGTAAATAACTTTGCTTGAACTAAATGTCAGATGCTCGGGAAATCTGAGTGCAATTTTATTTACGCTTCTTTAGGTGAGCTTGTTTTAAAGCTTGTGTGTCTATTTTCCTTAATGATTCGTTCCTATATAAAGTTGGCTTTTTGTGTGTGCCCTTGTCGACCCGTCGTAGCCCCTTTTGCGTAGGAGTAGCCATGGGCTATGTCCCGTGTAGCGCAAGGTTGTGGCGTAGACCGGCGGTCGAAGATAGAGGGTTGACGCCAAGCTTATTTACATAGTACTAAAACAGTTTGTGGAAAAAAAGAGGCCCGAGTGCGCGGAACGCACCCTAGAGGGTGTAACCGCCGAGTGTCCGCTATGTGTAGCCGTGAGCGTGCATAGCGGGCTAGTCGGGAACTCCAGGAATTGTTTCAAGTGGAGCAAAAAATATTTATTCATATGTCCAAAAAAATCGAAGTATAAATGTTAAGCATAGAAATGACGTAGCTGTTCGATGTTCCATGCGTTGGTGATGGTGTTGCCGTCTTGATCCTTGAGTCGGTAAGCCCCCGGGCGTAGCACTTCGGCGACCACGTACGGACCCTCCCATGGCGGGGAGAGCTTGTGCTTATCCATGTTGGATTGGGCTCGGCGTAGGACCAAGTCGTCAACGTTAAAGGCACGTCCACGTACATGTCGGCTCTGATAGCGGCGTAGGCCCTGTTGGTACTTTGCCGACCGAAGGAAGGCAACTTCACGTGCTTCTTCGAGCTGGTCGATAGCGTTTTGTCTCACCTCCTCTGACTCGGCCTCAGTGTAAGCTCGGATGTGCAGGGATCCATAGTCCAGGTCGGTCAAGAGGACGGCCTCAGCTTCATATACCATGAAGAAAGGTGTGTAACCAGTCGACTGGTCAGGTGTAGTCCGCAGGCTCCAGAGCACCGAGGGCAACTCAGATGCCCACTTGTCTGCAAACTTCTTCAGGTGCTGGAAGATCCGAGGTTTGATGCCTTGCATAATCAAACCATTGGCCCGCTCAACCTGCCCGTTGGTGCGTGGGTGTGCCACGGCGGCAAAGTTGAGGCCGATGTTGTAGTCGTCACAAAATTGGAGGAAAGCTGCACCGGTAAATTGTGCACCATTGTCAGTGATGATGCTATTGGGGATGCCGAAGTGGTAGACCATATCTCAGAAGAACTTGGCGGCCCGTTCGGCCGTGATAGTGGCACCTACCTTGGCTTCAATCCACTTGGTGAACTTGTCCACGGCGACGAAGAGGTGGGTGTAGCCCCCAGGAGCCCTCTTGAGGGGACCCACCATGTCCAGACCCTAGACGGCGAAAGGCCAGGTGATCGGGATAGGTTGGAGTAGCCGTTGGACATCCTTGAGGCTCTTTGGTGGCCCCATTTTGACGATGGCGTCGATCTTCTCCGGGTTAACCTCTATTCCTCGTTCGGAAACGATGAAACCGAGTAGCTTTCCCGAAGGCACTCCGAACACGCACTTTTCTGGGTTGAGCTTCATGTTGAACCGCCTGAGGTTGGAGAATGTTTCTCTCAGGTCGGTTAGGAGATCTTCTTTCTTCTCAGACTTGACTACCACATCATCGATGTAGTGCTTGTACGTTCCTGCCGATCTGTTCCCTGGAGGCAGCACTGCATGCACCGTTGGTAGGTGGCGCCGGTGTTCTGGAGGCCGAAAGGCATGGAGACGTAGCAGAAAGTACCGAATGGAGTGATGAATGAAGTTTTGATCTCATCATCTTCCTTCATCTTGATCTGATGGTAGCCCGAGTAGGCGTCGAGAAAACATAGAATTTCGCAACCGGCCGTGGAATCGATCTCCCTGGTCGATGCGAGGTAGTGTGAAAGGATCTTTGGGACATGCTTTGTTGAGACTCGTGTAATCAACGCACATCCTCCATTTTTCATTCTTTTTGCGAACAAGAGCTGGGTTCGCTAACTAGTCGGGATGATACACTTCTTTTATAAAACCAAGCTGACAGCAGCTTGGCTATCTCTTCTCCTATTGCCCTACGCCTATCCTCGGCAAAGCGGTGCAGGCGCTGCTTGACCGGCTTAGCGTCTGGCCGGACGTTCAAGGAGTGCTCGACAGCCTCCCTCGGGACTCCCGGCATGTCCGAAGATGTCCATGCAAAGATGTCCCGGTTATCGCGAAGGAAGCTGACGAGCGCATTTTCCTATTTGTCGCTGAGCGCAGTCCCGATCTGCGTCGTCTTGGAGGGGTCTTCCGGATCGAGCTGGATTGCCTTGGTGTCCTTCGCCGACTGGAATGATGTCGCTGCTGAAGCTTTTTTAGTCGGGGAGCGCTTCCTCGACCATGGCCGACTTGAGGCTGTGAAGCCCGGCTGCAGCGATTTGGGCCGCGGCAAGGTTACAGTTTTTCAGGTCACACGCATAAGCATGCTGGAAGCTACTTTGCACCGTTATTATTCCCGTGGGGACCCGGCATTTTAAGCTTCAAGTAGACATAGCTGGGAAACAGCCATGAATTTGGTGTAGCAGGGATGTCCCAGGATGGCGTGATACGAGCCTGAGAAGTCGACGACCTCGAATGTGAGGGTCTCGGTCCGGAAGTTGTCTGGAGTGCCGAAAGTGACGGGCAAGCTGATTTGCCCGAGTGGACTTGCCATCTTGCCAGGGACGACCCCGTGGAAGGGGGCACCGGTAGGCTTGATTTCTGATCGGGGAGATCTTCATGTCATCCAAAGTCTTGACATAGAGGATGTTCAGACCACTCCCTCCATCCATGAGGACCTTGGTGAGGTGAACGCCACTGACGATTGGGTCTACCACCAAGGGGAACCTTCCAGGGTGAGGTATGTAGTCGGGGTGGTCCGAGCGGCCAAAGGAAATTATGGACTCGGACCACCAGAGGTACTGAGGTACAGCCGGCTCGGCTGCGTTGACTTTGCGGTCCGTGATCTTCTGGCGTCGTTTGGAGTCGTAGTCGTTGGAACCACCGAAGATCATGAGACACGCGGTCTCCTTTGGGAACTCGTCACCCTCCTCT
Organism: Stipa capillata; assembly: GCA_019208055.1. Lineage (NCBI taxonomy): Eukaryota > Viridiplantae > Streptophyta > Magnoliopsida > Poales > Poaceae > Stipa > Stipa capillata. The sequence continues at coordinate 371,076 of JAGXJF010005866.1, read as the reverse complement.
GGAGGAAGGATCTTTTTTGTTCCGGTTGGGGACGAAAGGCTTGTTCAAGTTTTTCAAGAGATTGTAGTCGTGTATGACATGATTGGATTTTGATCCATGAAAGTGACACGGCTGACTCATCATCTCCTCAAAAGTTGCGTTGCCGCGCTGAGGACGACGCTGCGGGGTGCGCTCAGCTGCGGCAACAAGGTCTCCGTCCTTGCGTTTCTGATGTTTTTTCCTGGACGACTCGGGATGAGCATCCCTTCTGGGGGACTCGGGAGCCTTGCCCTTTCCCTTATCATCCTTGGTTGTGCTACGGATAGCTTCTTCGCCAGTGGCAAAGTTGTTGGCGATGTCGAAGAGTTCGCGTGTAGTCTGAGGATCCTTACGCGCAATCTTGTGGATGAGGTCGATGCTACGAACACCTTTGGAGAAGGTGGTGATGACGTCACCTTCTCGAACCTCCGGCAGAGAGTTCTTCTTCTTGGAGAAGCGCTGGATGTACTCTCTGAGAGTTTCACCCTCTTCTTGGGTACAACTGTGGAGATCCCACACGTTCCCGGGCCTGTTGTAGGTGCCCTGGAAGTTGTTCACGAAGAGGGTCTCAAGGTCGGTCCACGACTGGATGCAACCCTGAGGCAGGCTGGTAAGTCAGGCTCGAGCTGAGTCAGCTAGAAATAGAGGCAGGTAGTGGATTGCGACATAGTCGTTGCCACCATTGGTCCTGCACGCCGTGTGGTAGTCGGCCAGCCAGATGTCTGGCCGAGTTTCTCCTGTGTATTTGTCAATTCCGGTGACCCGGAATCGTGGCGGGAAGATGACGTCGCGGATGCGAGATCCGAACGCCTTCGGGCCTACATAGGCCATGCCGGAAGGAGCTAGAGAGCTGCGCTGGCTTGTAGCGCTACGGTCGCAACTGTCACCGTAGTGACCGCTGCGGTTGTCCCTCCCTGCGTCTCGACGAGCGTCACGTCTGGCATCGAGGGAGTTCCGCGCATCGCGGTCCGGTCCGAGTCGATTACGTGCCGACCCGGCAGGGTGAGCATTTTTGTCTGCACCTTGTCGAGCACGGTTTCTTGCAACAATAGTCCCCGTGCATCACGATTCGGTCTGAGTCGGCTGCAAACCGATCCGGCGGGGTGATGACGTTCGGGGTCAGCGCGACGACCCTCTGCGGCTTGTGGTTTCCTTGGAGGGGAAACACGCCGGCTCCTAGCATTTCGCCGAGGAACCTGCACGGTTCTTAGAAATCTCGGCCTGCTGGAGGGCTGCTTCCTCCACTAGGATCCGGAGCCGCCGAAGTTCGTCGTGGCCTGGGGTGCCTTCAGGGATATTGAAGGCACGTGCCGCCACCGAGGCAGCGACGATGTTGTGACTGGGAAGCGAAAATATCGAGACGTCGTCCCTTTCACGCATGCGGAGTGCGTTGTGGACCTAGCGTCCATGATCCCGCATGTCCTCATTGCATTCTCTTTCTCCGCGCTGGCGAGCCAACGCGGTTAGCTGTTCGGCCAGTTCCTCCTCCTTGGCAAGAAGGCGGAGCCGAGTGGCCACTAGCTGCTCAGGAGTCTGTTCTTCGATGGGGATGAGCCGGTCGTCGTTGTTGATCGTTACGTCCGGGTTAGCCATGAAGACATCCCGAGAAGGATGGTAGCTTCCCGAGCTCTCAAAGTCGTCCGAGTTATACTCAAGGACAGGTAGAAGAGACTCGATTGCACCAACCAGTCGGGATCCCTGCTCGACGGGTGGGAATCCGTGTTCAAACAGCGGATCCGACTTCGTCATAACCTCGTCCTTGGTGAGAGGGGCCGAAGACGTGGACTCAAGGGCGAGTCCGAGTGAAGATGTTGAGAAGCCTCTGTTGATCGGCAGGAAGCCGAGTCGCAGAGGTGAAGATTGCCGAGCTTATCGGCGATGAAGTCCAGCTTTCTGAATCGGAAGAGCTGGCCTGGATCAGGGACAACGTCCAGGGAAGCGAATCGCATGACACTGCCCAGAACGAAGCCGTCGTTGTTGTTGAAGAAACCCATCTGGATCTATCCGGATGGATCTATGCGCACGGCCCCTACCTGGCGCGCCAACTGTCGGTGTTGTAATCCGACAATAATGAATACGGGGTAGCATACGCACAGCAGATCTAGATGGGTACACACGGGAGACAAAGTTTAGACAGGTTCAGGCCCTCAAGAAGAGGTAATACCCTACGTCCTGTGTTTGGTGTATGATATTGCTTGGATCCCGAGTGCCGCAAGCCTTCGAGAGTAGATCTCAAGGTTGCTAGGGCTATGTGTGTATGAGAACTTATGAAAGCGTATGAAGCCTAGAACTCCTCCCGATCGATGGATCCCTACCAGGCCTTATATAGGCGACCGGGGTAGGGTTACAAGAGTCCGGATCGGTTTACAGATTGGTTTCCTAATTAGTTACAACAGAATCCGGGATTGCCGGGTAAGTGTTTATCCCTATCTTGTACTCCAAGTCGATGAGGCGCCCCATGTAGAAGTCAGACTCCGAGTAGTCGGCCCGGCCCACCCTATGTCCAGAGGGCCGGTATTGTCCTTCTTGACGATACCCGGGTGCCATGTCATCGTCAAAGGCGATTGATCAGGTAGATGGCAGAAATAAAAGCTTCATCACAAAATTTGAAAGGCATAGAGGCATGTGCAAGAAGCGAGAGACCAATTTTAACAATGTGTTGATGCCTGCGCTCAGCTGAACCGTTCTATTGGTATGCATGAGGATGAGAAACATGATGAGATATACCTATTTTTTGAAAAAAGGAATTGAGTTTGTGATATTCACCTCCCAAGTCAGTTTGCATAGTTTTGATCCTTCTATCAAATAGACGCTCAACCAGATGCTGAAAATCATGGAATCTCTGAAACACATCCGATTTACGTCGAAGAACATAGATCCATGTGAATTTGCTATAATCATCAATAAAACTCACATAATATTTATTTTGACTGATAGATTCTAGAGCAGGGCCCCCACACATCTGAGAACACAAGCTCAAGAGGAACACTAGACGTACTAGTAGATCGAGGATACGGTAATTGATGACTCTTAGCTTTTTGACAGACATCACACACAGACTCAGCACTAGACTCACTAGACATGGGAGATTATAGTTTTTAATAACTTGCTCAACAATGGTAAAGGAAGGATGTCCTTTAGATGTAGATCACGAATGGGGGTATGAAAAGAAGTACTACCAATATGACTAATCTCCATACCTGCACTATTAGCGGTGTGTACCTAGTCTTGCCCATGGTACTGTTCCCGTACTGCAAGCTTTTCAAGCTCGCTAGTGACGTGGTCTGTGGCACTTGAGTCAGCGTACCAGTTGGTGTCAATTCTGTAAGATGTTATCGCCCGATCCCACAGATTTTTTCGTAGGTTGGAAATCTTTGTCAAAGCGATGCCAGCATCGAAGAACCGTGTGTCCCACTTTGCCGCAAAGCTGGCCAGTGAGTATTGGTCCTTGGTTGGCGTTGCCACCACTTCTCGATTGTTGGCGCTGGTTGATGTTGTTGTTGCTGAAGGTTCCACGGCATCCATTGCCGCGTCCCCGATCACCGCGCCCACCGCGGTAGTTGCCTCGACCACTGCATGATGCAGAGTTAACAGAGGCTTGATAGCTACCTCCATCTCCTAGAAGCTCTAAGCGTGCCTCAAACGCAAGTAATTGCACATAGAGATCACTCAGGCTCATGTACTGATCTTGATGTCCTGTGATTGATGCGATAAACACGTTGTAGTCGTCATCCAGACCTGCGAGGATGTATGAAACAATGTCATCTTCATCCAATCGCTTACCAGTAGCAGCTATCTCAACAGCGAGGCCTTTCATCTTGGTGTAGTAGACTGCGGCGGTCAACTCCCCTTTGCGTGTTTGTGACAACAAGGTCCGGAGCTGGATTAGCCGTGCACGTGACTGGGAGGAGTATATCTCCCCAATCGTCTTCCACAGTTGAGCGGCGTTAGTGTGGTCGACGACTTGAACCAAGACTTCACGGGTGAGAGATGAGAGTAAATAGCTCAAAACTTGTTGATCTTGAGCAACCCACTGGCCATAGCTGGGGTTAGGGACCTCCACGGTCTCCTTTCTTTCATTCTGAGCTTCAATCTCCATTGCCGGCGGTGTGGCCGATCCATGCGGGTAGCCCATCAATTGTGCCTCACGAATCGCCGGAAGCACTTGCGCCTTCACATGAGATAGTTTTCCCGTGTAAGTTTCTTGGACACCGGATGGCCAGAGATGAGGAAGCTATGATCCTGCCGGCGCCGAGGAGGAGATAGAAGAGCTCGACATTGTAGATGAGTTAGAAGAGGTAGGCTCTAATACCATGTAAAATAGATAGAAATATCTTACCATATATGGGCCGTGGTTACGTGTTTATATAGACTGGGAACAGCCCCCAGCGTGGCGTGGCGTATACAAGATCTCAACCAACCAGATTAGTTACAATTTATACATAACTAATACACAAGATTACCAGCTACTTAACCAACTTATATTTCTACAGAAGGATCCCGACTGCGACGGCTTGTTCGACCCGTGCGACTTGATGCTGCGGGGCGGAGAGAAGAGAACACGGCAAGCTAACCGGCAACTCTGCGACGGGGCGACTCGCGGTTACGGAAGTGGAGCCTCGGCGTGGAACGCGCGCCGGGGCGGGAGGAAGCGGCGAATGCTCAGGCCGTCGCGCGTCCCGCGGGACGGAGCGGGGCGCGTACATTCATGCGACGCAAGCCTTACCGGAGCCTGCCGCGAAAAATGTAATATGTCCTGATCGATCGGGGCGGCTCGGTGGCGGAAGCGGCGCGTGCGTCGGCCAAGAGGGCGTCAAGGAGCGGCGAGCATGCGCCGGAGATGTTCAACTCACGACGTGCAAATCAAGCTGGGGCTGTGTGCGGTGGTGAGCTAGCTGCATGTGGTGGGCTTATCTTCTTTTTACTTTTGGAGGGAAAACAGTGAGGCAGGGCCCCTGCAGTGTGTATATATACACATAACAAAGGCAGAGTTATTTTACAGGAAGAAAAAGGAAAACGGGGGAAGATTTTACAAGGCAAAAGAAACACTACAAGTGCTCCACTCCAACCAAGAGAAAGTGAGGGGCCTGTCCTGCTCGTTGATCCTATGAACCAGTGGTGCCACTTCTTTTTTAGTCCTCTTCAATTAGCAAAGGACGGCTGCATGTCGTTCAAGATTCTGTCGTCTCGTTGTGGTGGCCTAGTGATGGTTATGTTGGGGCCTCTCGAACTTATTTTTGTGGGCGCTTTTTATGTGAGACCCTGTCAGACCCTTGTCACGGACTCGGTTGCGTTTGATCCACCTGTCGGTCGCTGCTGTTGACCTCGGCTCCTTGCCTTCGATCCAGTTCTCGGTGCTCCTCCTCCTGATATCCGTCGCAGCCACAGGAGAAGTGATTTTTTGCTTCGTTGCATGCCATGTCGTTTCACTTTTCTCTGTCAGGATTTCAGTACAGGCGAATGTTACAGACGGCGCGCCATGAACATCTGCCGACCAGATGCAGGGAAGAACGGAGATGGAGCACCGCAGCTAAGGTGTCGCGCAGACGCGCTGCCCAGAAACGTCATTGCTGCACTGTGCAGGTGATCGATGCGGCAACGAATCGGAGATGCCGCTCTCCGTCGTTCGCAGTGAACGTGGAGAATTACGAGGCAACATAGTTCGGCAGCACACCGCAACGGCACAGTTGAGAGGAAGAAGAATGGAGGCACATGCGAGTCTCGCATCGATGACTCCAGTGATATCGGCAAATGGTATGGATCAATTGGCCCAATATTGCGAGGAGCACACCAGCCCCAGAAGGCCCGGTACATGATCGAGAGGGGGGATGGGTCAAATTCATGTTAAGGTCACGAATCGACAGAAAAGTACTCAGGTGCATCTGTGATTTGTCTTGAAAAAAGTGCATTTGTGTTTTCACCGTTGACCACGACATTTCCGAAGGAATAACACGGGCTTCTGCAAAGACTAGCGATCGGACACATGCATTTATACGTATTTCACAAAATATATTATTATATTTTAAATATTTATTGTACTATAATATATCCAATACAAATTAAAAAGCGCCTAGACACACAATCTGATATATGTCTTTTGTGGTGGATGGTGAGGGATGAGCTTGGAGATTGAAACAAGAAAGATTAGAGGAGAAGGAGCAATCACTACTACAGAATGGTCTATCCGTGGCGCCATATCTGAGGCGGTTTAGAAAAAGTGCCACGAATAACCTATGTCGGAAGCGGTTAGCACGAGAAAACCGCCTTAGATAACGATTCCGGGAGCAACCGCCACGGATAACGACCACATCGGAGGCGGTTATAAATAAGCAACCGCCTCCAATATTATCCGAGGCGGTTAACTATTTATGACCGCCTCGTATATCGACGTTATTGGAGGCGGTTATATATTGGCAACCGCCTCGGATAAGCGAGTACATATCAGAGGCGGTTGCCGATATATAACCGCCTCGATTTAGTCGATATCGGAGACACGTGGCGAACAGCAGCCTGGAAGCCTTTTTGGGAGGCAAACGCCAGACCCCTTGGCGTTTGGTTAGCCGCGCAAACGCCGGCGGACGTGGCGTTCGGTGCTTCCACCGAGCTGGCGTCCCGCCCTCTGCCGGGGCGACGCTTGGGGGGCAAACGCCAGACCCCTTGGCGTTTGGTTTAGGGGGGCAAACGCCAGACCCCTTGGCATTTGGTTTAGTCCCACCTCGCCCAGCGACCGCGCGGTTGAGTGGTTTATATACCCGGCTGCGCGTTGCGGGTTGAGATCTTCTGCATAGTAGTACGCCGTGGGCCTTTGCGTGGGTCACCCGTGGGCCTTCCTCATTTGATACCGACCCGTGGGTCCCCCGAGGAATGCTCAATAGATGTACCCCGCCGGCGTGTGTCGACGAGTAAACGTCTCTAGCGGTGGTCCGGATGGACCCCCTTGTTGGTTCGGCCGGGGGCGATATAGAGTTTTTCTTATGAGCCGGTGATGGCGTTTCAAGGATGAGGGTGGTTATGATGCTTGATGCCGGAGACACAGGGATTTTTCCAGGTTCGGGCCACCCGGAGGTGTAATACCCTACGTCCTGCTTGTTTTTGTATATATGTGCGTATATGGCAAGTATGATGAGTTACAGAGGTACGCACTGTTCTTCTTCTAGCTCTAGCCCGGAGGAAGAACGGTGCTTCTTTGATAAGGAGTAAACTTAGAGAGATTTGACCTAGGAAAATCAGCCGACCCTTTGCATGGACCAGGCTCTCCCCTTATATACTCGGGGGAATACCACATAGGTCGGCAAAGGAGAACATGAGCTATACTTGTGCTGTAGACGACGTGGGCGCTACTGGAAGCGCCCATACCTTCATTTAATGCCCACTTGAGACTTTCGGCCGGGCCGTCGCCTCGCGGTGTGTCGGAGCAGGGGCTCTGACACCTTTGCCTTCGGCGGGCCCCGCGGACGGAGACTTACGGGGTTTCTTCTGACTGGGTTGGTAAGACGTCCTCTCGCGGGCCCCATAGGTCAGCCTCTCATGCCGCGCAATTGATCGCGCGGCGGCGTCCCCCATGGGGTAAAAAGGGTTGACAGCGACAGGGCGTGCGAGGCGGCGCGCTTGGTCGGTCAAAGAACCTGTCAGCCCGGGCCCACCCCTCAGAGAGGGAGAGAGATAGCTCACAGAGCTTATCGCCTGCACCGGTGGGACCCGGCCTGATCGTCATCATGCCCTCACAGGGCTTTGGGTTCCCCGTCGGAATGACAGGCATTAAATGCCTCCGCCAGGGCGGAGGCTTGCTGGAGAAGCTTGGCGCCGGACGACGTGCATGGCCGAGGGCCCCACCAGAGGACACGTCATCCCCCGGGCACTCGGTCCCGAGTGACCTCCTTCGCTAGGAGGGGCGCCAGTTGTCTTCTACGCGCCCCTGAGCAACCCCGAGCGCTCGCGGAGCACCCGCTGGGGGGCCGCTCGGGGCGCCTTGAAGGGGGAGCCCGAGGGAGAGTGCTCGGGGGGCGGACCCCGAGCGCTCCCCTGGGCCCCCACATCTGCCAAGATGCCGAGCGCTCGGGAGGGGACCCCGAGCGCGCCCTTCGCCTTCTGGGACGCCGAGACGCTCGGGGACGGACCCCGAGTGCTCGCTCAGCGCATGGGCCGTGGAATCCCGGAGGCCCACGATTCCTTCTGGTTTGCGGATGCAGCCTCTGGAGGAGAACCCCGGTTCCTTGGGATTGGCCGCGGGCTTCGTACGACGATCCGGGTGGGGCCCAAGGCCCCAGCGACCGGAGCGCCACGCGTCACCCTCTGCGGCATCCGGTTGGCCTCCGCCGGCGGTTAGGGGTACCCTGGGCCCCATTCCGCCGACAGTAGCCCCCGGCCTTATCTCCCAGCAATGGCCCGAAGGGCTGCGACTGGGGATAGGGCCTTTCCTTCTTGGGCCAAAAAAGATGCCGGCCCATTCTGATGCGCCCTGCGGAGGGGCGCTTTTAATGCGCCGCGCGCGGAGCGGGAGCGACGCCCAATCCGCACGCGCCACCTGGCCGCGGCGCTTCGGGTTACGCCCGCGCGGGAAAAGCGCGCTGCTCCGGACGGTTGCGTGCCCCGGATTTCGCGCGACTGCAAATTCACTGCCAACGGCAGTAAATTGACAGTCCATCATTGTTTTGGAAACCGTCTTGCGGTTGATCTTCTGCGGTTTTCTTTTTTGAAAAGAAAACCACTTCTCACTTTTGAACTTTTCGCCTCCTTGCGCAAACGCTCTGTCTCCCAAAGTACTTGCGCTTTCTTCGTCTTCTTCCTCCCGCCGCCGCCATTTTCGCCTCCCGAAAGCTTTCTCCGCCACCAATTCGCCACCATAATGACTCGCCGCAAGACCCGGCAGAGCGGCTCCCCGACCCCGAGCTCGCCTAGCGTGCTCCAGAAGTCCCGCCTCCTCAACGAGGAGGCGATGGACAAGGTCCGGGGCATCGTGGTGCCGGAGGGCCGCCCGAACCCGACGGTGGTGCGAGCGGCGACGTTCCCGCCGAACCCGCGGGCGAACGAAGCGGTGATCTTCACGAGCTTCCTGGGGGCGGGACTTCTGCCGCCATTCTCGGCGTTCTTCATGGAGGTCCTCAAGGATTATGGGGTCCACCTTCTCCATCTCACCCCCAACTCCGTGGTGGTGCTGGCGATCTTCGCCCACCTCTGCGAGATGTTCGTCGGGGTGATGCCGTCGGTGGCGCTCCTTCGGCATTACTTCGTCCTCCGATCGGTCGGGAGGACGCGGGGCTCCGGCCGAGCGGAGGTCACCGGCAGCGCCAACTTCCAGCTCCGGGGAGGGAAGGAGGCCGATCCTTACATTCCGCAGAAGCTGCGGAATAAATGGGACGACTGGCGCCAGCAGTGGTGCTATGTCAACACCGACCCGGCGACGGAACTGCTGATCCCGGAGGCGCCGGCGGAGCACACGAAGGCATGGGAGTACATGGACCCGAACGACAAGGAGCTGTTTCTGGCGGTGGCGCGCATCACCCAACTTCAGGAGCTGGGGCTGACGGCCACCATGGTCGTCGGTGATTTCCTCCGACGCCGGCTGGCGCCGCTACGGGAGCGCGCGCGACCGGCGTGGATGTACACCGGCGACGATGACTTCTGCCGGACGGAGGTCGGCGCTGGCAAAAACCTGACCCCCGCCGTGGTGGCGATGTTGCTGAAGGTGCTGCTCGGGGAGCAAGATCCTTTGCAGGCCGAGCTCGCCCGGCCGGACCTGCCACTCTGCGTGCACGCGGACCGGCAGAGTATCCTGGACATGATGCCGGTGTGCGATGCGCACGGCTTCGTGTCCGCGCCGAGAGCTGGCCCGCGCGCGCCGGCTGGGGGCATTCGAATCCTCTCAGATGAAGACGAGGCGCAGGCGCGGGCGGCCAGAGCCGCGAGCGCCCCGGCGGCAGATGTTGCTGCCGACCCCGCCGATCCGAAGGGCAAGGGGCTAGCCCCGCCACCTCCGTCTCCACCACCGCAGGCGCCGGCGGCGAAGAAGAAGAAGACGCCGAAGCCGGCCGTGGTGGGAGACGTTGGGCAGGGAAGCTCTGCCCACGCCGGCCTCAAGTTCGGGCGGTGGCCCTCTGCGCCGCCTCCGCCGCCCCCTCCGCCCGCGGGCCCTCAGGCGCCAGGGAATGGAGGCGGTGGCTCGGGGCGAGGGGCCACTGGGACCGCGCCGACTGGAAGCTCGCCGGCGGCCGGCGCGGACGCCGCCACCGGACAGAAGAGGAAAAACCCGCCGGGATCCTCCGACCCGGACTCGGTTGTCCCGAAGGGCAAGTGGCGGTAAGAATGAACCTCACCTTTGCCTTATTTTGCTTGAGTATCGTGCTCGGGAATTGACCCCGAGCCTGGCTTTGTTGGCTTTTCAGGGCGAAGAAGACCAAAGTGTCCCCGAGCCCTTCTTCGGTCCCGAGCGCTCCGGTTGCACCGAGCGCGGGTGGGGACGCGAGAGCGGGCGAGGCCCCGAGCACGCAGGCGGCCGCGCGCGAAACCTCGGACTTGAGCGGGACCTCTGTCCCGAGCGGTTCCGCGGCGCCGAGACCGAGCGCACCGCCGGCCCCGAGAGCAACTCCGACCCCGAGCGAGGAGCCAGCCCCGAGAGCCGAGGCGGTCCCGCGGGAAGAAGCTGCTCCGAGCGCGGAGACGGCCGCGCAGGGAAAAGCGCAGGCGCCGCCTGAGGTTGCGCGGGCCGACGCAGAGGCGCCGGGCGCCGATCCGGAGGAAGAGCAGGGGCCAAGTGCTGCCGGGCCCGAGGGACAGGCGGCAGCACTTGGGCAGGAGCCGAGCGCCGCCGGAGCTGAGGAGCAGGCGGCGGAGCCCGAGCAGGAGCTGGGCGCCGCCGGAGCTGAGGAACAGGCGGCGGAGCCCGAGCAGGAGACGGTTCCCGTGGAGGGAGCCGACAGCTTTCGGCCTGAGAAGGGGGCCGGCGGCTCTATTGTGGTGGAGTACCCCGAGTCTCAGGAGGAGGTGCTCGGGTGCTCCACCTTGACTTTGCTGCCGCGGGTGCAGCGCGCTGCACGGCGCGACGAAGCATCCCGGGTGATCCCCCCCGACGCGTTCGACGCCGCGCGCGCCGCCATCAACAAGCTTCAGGAGGACTTCGCCGCCAAGGAGGCGGCTTTGGCAGACAAGGAGGCCTCGCTGGAGGAGCGGGAGGCCTTGCTTGCGGAGGCGGCGGAGTCCTTCTTGGCTCGCTCCCGCATCGCCAAGCGGGAGTACGAGGAGGGCATGGCCGAGGTCGATCGCCTGCGGGAAGCCATGCACGAGCTGAAGAGGGAGCTCATTGAGAAGGAAAACCTCCTTAATGAGCGAACCTCCCGCCTCATTCGGATCGAAGCCAAGGTAACCTCGCGCGAGCAGGGCCTGAAGCAGCGGGAGAAGGACGTCGCTGACGCGGAGGCGCGGCTGGAGAAGCGCATCGCCGACGCGGACCGACGCGACGAACAACTCACCCTTCGCGAAGGTAACATCGAAGACCGGCTGGCTTCGCGCGAGGAAAGCTTGAAAACGCGGACCGCCGACGTTCAGCAACGCGAGGAGCAGCTCGCCCTTCGCGAAAAGGAGACTGAAACGAAGGAGGCGGTGCTTGCCAAGCGCGAAGGGGACCTGGAGGAGGCGACCGACAAGCTGAACGCCGAAGTCCAGGGCCGCGTCGATGCTGCCCGTGAAGAGCTTGCCAAGGAGATGGCGGATCTCCGCACCCGCGTCCGAGATCTCGAGGGGCGGCTTGAGGACTCGCGCACTTCCGAACGCACCCTCCAAACCAAGATCCAGGAGGTGGAGGAGGCGAGGAAGCGCGAGAGCTCGGAGGCCGCCGCTGCATGGCAAAAGGTGGAGGAGGCCCGCCTCGGGCTGCTTGGCGAACGCGCGGAGCATACGCGCCTGATGAGGGACATCTTCTCTCAGGCTCGGAGGGCCGTTCGAAACGCCGGGCTCGGGGACGTCAACTTGCCGGAAGGGCTCAAAGCCGACACCCCCGGGGGCGTCGCCTTGGGCTTCCAACAGGTCGCGGAGCGGCTTGCTGGACTTGGGGACGCCATGACCCGCCGGCTTGAAGAAGAAGGCCAGGAGGTGGCGCTCGCGGTGGCGGAGCACACCTTGGCGTGCTACTGCAGCCGCGACCCGAGCTTCTCCTTGGAGCCCGCCGCGCAGGGGAACGACGAGGTCGCCGACGACGAAACTCGGAAGGAGATTCGAAAGGTGGCCGACCAGATCGCCCAGCGCTTCGTCCGCGAGGTGGATGCCGGCGACGACGACGGCGACCGCTCGGGGTAGCTCCTTCTTTGTTTTATATTTTGCCATCCTTAGTCCGGGGGATAGAAACCCCTTTGTAAGAACTTGTGCTTTATTGGCGATTTTTTGTAGTGCAAAGAACTGCTGGCCGGAAGGCCTTTTGCTCCTTGCTTTCCTTTTATTGCATTTGTACTGGACTTGGCTCCAGCAGCGTTTTGCTTTTGTCTTTGCGGGTTCTTCGCCCAGACTTGGCTCCGGGAAAGATTCCGCGCAATTTCTGATGCGGACTCGGCTCCGAGCATCTTACTTTTTACAAAGTTTATGCTCAGACTTGGCTCCGAATACTTCGCTTTAGTTGTGATTTCGGGCGTGGACTTGGCCTCCGACGCCTTACTTTCACAACTTTTTTCGTTCGAAAATAGTTCCGAACGGCTTCCACCTTCGTCTTTGGTGGCGCATCTGGCTCTTGCTCGCGGACAGCCGAGGACGGCGCTCGGGACGGACCCGAGGCCCCCAGCCCCCGAGAGCTAGACGTGCCGCTACTTGGAAGGACTCCTGCCCGAGCTCGGGATCAGCCCCCGAGCGCTCCTCTTTGGCGTGAGGGCCCCCGGCCCCCGAGCGCTTGGAGGGCTGAGACTAAGGCTCGGGATGACGGGCCCTCGGGGCCGCAGGGGTCCAGAGGACGAGCTCCAACTTCGGACTTTTCCTGCAGAATTTGCCCAAGTTTTTGCGCTCGGGACAATTATCGCAACAATTAACTGTTGATATGTATTGCGTTAATCATTGTATCTACATGATTTTTCCTAACTTTGAGAACTTTCATTTTAACTCGGCAATGCTTCCTTATGCTTCTGGAAACGCTACTGGAAGACACCGCCGGGCGCGTGTGAAAGCGCGTAGGGTACTTGGGCGGCTTATTTACCAGGCTGATGTCCAGGGTTAAGAAACCAGGCAGGACACCAGGGCTTTGAGCGGACGACCCGAAGCACTCCCCGTGACTTTCATCGCTGCCTTCAGGTATAAACCCATCGCGAGCACAGAAGGCAGTTGGGAAAAATTGGCGAGGAAAAAACTAGTCGTTCATATATAGTGCTCGGGAGCTTTGAAAACATAGAAATGCGATTTAGAAGCTTAGCTTAGAGATCGGGCCTCAGGGTGACTTGGCGCCCTGTGACTTGGTATTGATCTGGCGGGCGGTGCCCGGGAACTTCATCATGGTGAACCTGCTCACTTTGCGAATGATTATACGGTTTTCTTAGCAAAAAGGGGGTTTTCCACAGGTCCCGAGGGGGGTTTGCCTGTTAACGCGGCCCTCGGGTTTTCGGGTCGGCCGACCTGTCCCGAGCGCGAGGAGTGAAGCTATCCGGCTGACATGAAGTTGGGTGGCGCTCGGGTCTTGCTGACCAGCGGAGCACGGTGGCCAGGGGCTTATTTGCCCTGACTCGGACGTGCTCGGGGTACAGCTAATTGCCCGAACGTCTTACGGCCCGACAACAAGTATTTGGGTAAGCTTGACTGCTCGGGTTCGGAGCGGTGGGACCTACTCGCACCGAGAGATGGGGGCTCGGGAGCCCCGCACCGCGCGGAAAGCCACGCTTTTGCTAACTATGGAGGAAGCGTTGATATTGATACTGAATTAAGGAATATAAACTTTGCATGGGGGATTCATATCAAGGAAAAAAGCATCTTTATAGACCATGATGCTATGTAAATAGCTGGGAATACAAGGGAGCCCCCGAGCGAGGGCGCGAGCGCGCGGGATACTTGGGTGACCTTTGGCCGGACCGGCGCTCGGGGTTCGGGAACCAGACCGAGCGACCGGGGCTTGGGGTGACGAACCCGACACTTCCCATGACTCGTTTTTGGCACTCGGGGAGCCGGCCCTGAAAGCAAAAACTTACCCGGGCTATTCACGGGAAAAACTTGCGCAGGTGCTCGATGTTCCAGGAGTTGGTCAGCTCCATTCCGTCTTCGGCAGCGAGCCTCACCGAGCCTGGCCGAGTGACTCGAGTCACTCGGTATGGACCTTCCCACATAGGGGAGAGCTTGTTCTTGCCTTCCCGCGTCTGCGCCTGACGAAGGACCAAGTCCCCGACTTCGAGAGACCTTGGCTTGACACGACGCTCATGGTAGCGGCGAAGGCTTTGTTGGTATCTGGCCGCGCGAAGGGCTGCTCGGCATCTATGCTCTTCGAGGAAGTTGATGTCTTCGAGTCTGCGCCGGTCTTGATCTTCCTCCGAGTACGCCGCGACCCGAGGGGAGCGGAAGGCGAGCTCGGAAGGAAGCATCGCTTCTGCCCCGTAAACGAGGAAGAAGGGGGTTTCACCGGTCGCCCGACTGGGGGACGTCCGGATGGACCAAAGGACGGCGGGGAGCTCTTCTATCCAGCCAGCGCCGCATTTCTTGAGTCTGTCGAAAGATCTTGTCTTGAGCCCCCGAAGGACTTGGGCGTTTGCACGCTCAACCTGCCCGTTGGCTCGGGGGTGTGCGACAGAGGCGAAGCAAATTTCTGTCCCGAGGGCTTGGTAGTACTCGAGGAAAGCATCGCTCGTGAATTGTGTGCCGTTGTCGGTGATGATGCGGCTGGGCACCCCGAACCGGCTCAAGACGCCTCGGATGAACTTGATCGCCGATTGTTTGTTGATCTTGACGACTGCCTCGGCTTCCGTCCATTTGGTGAATTTGTCGATGGCGACGTAGAGGTACTCGTAGCCCCCGACTGCTCGGAGATAGAGGCCAGTCGCGATAGAATGTCGGCGGCGTCGTTGAAGCGGCGAGGGATGTGCTGGAGCTCCAGGCCATCGAAACGCCGTTCCAACCTCCTGACTTCGCTCAGGTACGCTGCCATTTGGGGGTCCGAACACTGGTATTCTTTTGATACTTGATTGACGACTAACTGGGAGTCGCCTTTGACGAGCAGACGGCGGATCCCGAGGGATGCGGCGGCGCGCAGCCCTGCAAGGAGGCCTTCGTACTCGGCCATGTTGTTGGTGGCGCGAAAGAGTAACTGCACGACGTACTGGAGGGTCTCACCGGTCGGAGCGGTGAGAACTACTCCAGCCCCCGCGCCTTTGAGCGTGAGGGAACCATCGAAGTGCAGCGTCCAGTGCTCGGTTCCTCCCTGACCCGGGTCGGAGGGAAGTTGCTCGCATTCGTCTTCTGGCACCGGCGTCCACTCGGCGACAAAGTCGGCCAGAGCTCGGCTCTTGATTGCATGGTTGCTGACGAAGCGGAGGTTGAACTCCCCGAGCTCGATGGCCCACTCGACGATTCGTCCAGTGGCCTCCCGGTTGCGGAGGATTCGCTCGAGGGGGAAGGCCGTAACCACCCGGACTTCGTGCGCTTGGAAATAATGCCGAAGCTTCCTCGACGCGACGAGCACCGCGTAGAGGAGCTTCTGTGCTTGAGGGTAGCGCGTCTTGGCGTCCCGCAATACTTCACTGACGAAGTACACGGGATGCTGCTGTATGCGCACCCGAGTAGAAGACTGCTCGGGCCCAGCCCCCGAGCGATTGACTTCATCCCCGCGCAAGACGGGTTGCTCGGGTATGCTCGAGTGATGGGCTGAGCCTTCGGGATTGGGGGCGCTCGGGGACTTGGGTCCGAGAGCTCCGCCCGCTCCCCCGAGAGCCTTGCTCGGGAGCTCGCTCTCGGGGGTTTCTTCTGGCTGCTCGGAGTCACCACTCGGGAGCGGCGGCCCGAGCTCTTGCGCCGGGTCGAGGGGTGCCGCGAGCTCGGCCCCGACCTCCCGCTCGACGACGAGGACGGCGCTTACCACCCGGGGTGTCACCGAGAGATAGAGGAGCAAAGGCTCCTCGGGTCTCGGCGCCACCAAGACTGGAGGTGAAGTGAGGTACTTCTTGAGGCCTTCGAGGGCCTGCTCGGCCTCAGGGGTCCACTCGAAATGGCCCGACTTCTTGAGGAGCTTGAACAAGTGGAGGCCCCGCTCCCCAAGCTTGGAAATGAATCGTCCCAAGGCAGCCATGCAGCCCGTTAGGCGCTGCACGTCCTTGAGGCGAACTGGCGGGCGCATCTGGTCGATGGCCCGGATCTTCTCGGGGTTGGCTTCAATGCCTCTGCTTGAGACCAAGTAGCCGAGAAGTTTGCCGGATGGGACCCCGAAGATGCACTTCTCGGGGTTCAGCTTCATACGAGTACTGCGGAGACTATTGAAAGTCTCGGCGAGATCCTTGATGAGCGTCTCCTCGCGTCTTGACTTGACGACGAGGTCGTCGATGTAGGCCTCTACATTGCGACCCAGCTGCGACTGCAAAGTCATACGCATGGCCCGTTGATAGGTCGGGCCAGCGTTTTTTAACCCGAAAGGCATGCGGACATAGCAAAAGGTCCCCGCAGGGGTTGTAAATGAAGTTTTCTCTTCATCCTCTACCGCCATACTAATCTGATGATAACCAGAGTAGGCATCTAAAAAACAGAGAAGATCACACCCCGCGGTGGAATCTACTATCTGATCGATGCGAGGTAAAGGAAAAGGGTCTTTAGGACAAGCCTTATTGAGGTCGGTGTAGTCCACGCACATCCTCAGCTTGCCGTTCGGCTTGGGCACGACGACGGGGTTGGCGAGCCACTCGGGGTGCAGGACTTCCCGGATGAAGCCGGCCCCGAGGAGCCTGTCGACCTCCTCTCGGACGAACTCCTGCCGTTCTGGTGCTTGGCGGCGCACCTTCTGCCGGATGGGCCGAGCGTCGGGACGCACGGCAAGACGGTGCTCAGTCACTTCCCTAGGGACCCCGGGCATATCGGACGGTTGCCACGCAAACACGTCAGCGTTTGCCCGGAGGAAAGTGACGAGCGCGCCTTCCTATTTGGCGGCCAGATGGCCGCCGATCTTGACGGTCTTGGACGCGTCTTCTCCCAGGGCCACTACCTTGACAGGGACAGAATCATCGGGGACAACTCTGACCTTGCTCGGGGGCGGACCCGGGGACTTGGGTAGCTCGGGGATGTCACCGGCGGCAGCGACTTTGGAGAAAAGCTGCTCGGCGCAGGCGACGGAGCCCCGGACATCAGCCGGCACCGTGATGGCGCCGCTGGAGCCCGGCATCTTGACTGTCAAGTAAGCATAATGGCATGCCATCATGAACTTGGCGAGCGCTGGGCGCCCCAAGATGCCGTTGTAGGGTAGCTCGAACTCGGAGACATCGAAGATGATGCGCTCGGTTCGGAAATTGTCCTTGGTGCCAAAGGTGACCATCAAGGGCACCTGGCCCAAGGGCGTGGTGTAGCCAGGGGAGACGCCGAAGAAGGGAAGCGTCGGCTGCAGCTCCGCCCGGGGAACCTGCATTTTATTGAACACCTCGGGGGACAGGAGATTGAGCCCCGCGCCCCCGTCGATGAGCATGCGGGTTACCTTGATATTGCAGATGGTGGGGGAGACCACGAGCGGGAAGCGGCCCACGCCCGAGATGCTCTCAGGGTGGTCCGAACGGTCGAAGGTGAGCGGGATCTCCGACCACTTGAGGGGTCGCGAAGCGCTGGCGCTCGAGGTTGCCGAGCACACCTCGCGTGCCAATAGCTTGAACTGGCGGCGCGAGGTGGGCGTGAAGGCGCCCCCGTTGATGCTCGCGACGGCCTCGGGCTCCTGGAAGCCGAGATCGTCACCTCCTCCGCTGGGCTCTTCGCCGGCGTCGCGCTGGCGCTCCTCCCTCTGCTTCTTGTTCCTCTCGGCGAGGAACTTCACCGACCTGCACTCGGAAAGGTCGTGCCGCTCGGTCTCGTGGATGGGACACCACAGACCCGAACTCGGCTGAGGAGCTCGGGGTGGCTTCTTGCCGCCGCTGGGCCCGCCGCGCGAGGGCTTACGAGGCTTAGCCTCCGCCGCCGCGACGGGCTCGGACTTACGCTTCTTGCCCTTCTTATCCCGCTTCCCGGAGGAGCGAGAAGGGCCGGCGCCCTCGACCGTCGATTGGTCGGGGCGCGGGTCATGCCAAGCACGGGCTTCCGCCGCCTTAGCGCACTTGTCCGCGATAGCGAACAAGTCCGCGGTGGATTGGACGTCCCGGGTGCCCAGCTTCTCCAGCATCTTTTCGTCGCGGACTCCTTGTCGGAAAGCGACGATAACTGCTTGGTGAGATATCTTGGGGATGGTGTTGCGCACCTGGCTGAAACGCTGAATGAAGTGCCGCAACGTTTCCCCTTTTCGCTGCCGGAGAGCGTGGAGATCGCTCTCCGTGCCAGGACGCTCGAAAGTGCCCTGGAAGTTCGCCACGAATTGGTGACAAAGGTCCTCCCAGGATGAAATGGATCCTGAGGGGAGGTTCATGAGCCAGGACCGGGCCGAGCCCTTGAGGGCCATCGGAAACCAGTTGGCCATGACCTTCTCGTCGCCTCCAGCGGCCTCCACCGCGGTGGGGTAGATCTGGAGGAACTCCTCAGGGTGGAAAGACCCATCGTACTTCTGCGGCAACTCTGGGCGAAATTTATTTGGCCAGGTGACGCGTCGAAGTTCGGTCGTGAAGGCCTGGCAACCCGCCCCATAACGGGGGTTGCCGGTCTCCTTGTCTTGCCGGGCGGTGTGATGCGCCCGGGAGCGCGCGCGGCCGGCGACAGGGCCGGAGGAGGAATCGACCTCGTCCGCCCTGTCGCGCTCGCGCTGGCGCTCGATGATGGTGCGTGCGTCCTCCACTTCGCGCCTACCGAGGCGCGGTGGCGAAGATCTTGAGGGTTCCCCCGTGCCGGAGAGGCGACCGAGGGTGGAGATCCGTCGCGCCGACCACCGGCAGGCGCGCGCGGCAGACGCGCTGGCACCGGCGGCGAAGCCGCTGAGGGGACGGTGCGGGCACCGGCGCGCCCGGAAGAAGCGTGGACGCTCCTGGCCGCTGCTTCGCGTCGGGCGGTGTCGACCAGGTTAGCGAGGTCCTGGAGCCACGGGCCCACGGGGGACGCCGCTGGCACCGGGACGGGAGGATGCCGGAGGAGGTATTGCGCCGCCTGCAGCGTGTTTCCTTCCCCGGTATCCGCGAAGTCCAGCCGACGGCGAGGCGGAGGCGGCCGAGAAGGCCCGGCAACATCTCCAGAGGCCCACGCGCGTGGCCGGAACTCAAAGCGGGCAGCAGCCGATGATGCCCCGCCGGTGTCGTTGAGCAGATCGTCGAGGCCGGCGGGGTCCGACTCGTCCGATGCTTCGTTTCCGCCCAAGCTCACCTCATTTTGAGGCAGATCATCTTGGGGCAGATCGGGATTCGCCATGGGAGCAGGCTCGAAAAAACTCTAGACGCCCCCTACCTGGCGCGCCAGCTGTCGACGAGTAAACGTCTCTAGCGGTGGTCCGGATGGACCCCCTTGTTGGTTCGGCCGGGGGCGATATAGAGTTTTTCTTATGAGCCGGTGATGGCGTTTCAAGGATGAGGGTGGTTATGATGCTTGATGCCGGAGACACAGGGATTTTTCCAGGTTCGGGCCACCCGGAGGTGTAATACCCTACGTCCTGCTTGTTTTTGTATATATGTGCGTATATGGCAAGTATGATGAGTTACAGAGGTACGCACTGTTCTTCTTCTAGCTCTAGCCCGGAGGAAGAACGGTGCTTCTTTGATAAGGAGTAAACTTAGAGAGATTTGACCTAGGAAAATCAGCCGACCCTTTGCATGGACCAGGCTCTCCCCTTATATACTCGGGGGAATACCACATAGGTCGGCAAAGGAGAACATGAGCTATACTTGTGCTGTAGACGACGTGGGCGCTACTGGAAGCGCCCATACCTTCATTTAATGCCCACTTGAGACTTTCGGCCGGGCCGTCGCCTCGCGGTGTGTCGGAGCAGGGGCTCTGACACCTTTGCCTTCGGCGGGCCCCGCGGACGGAGACTTACGGGGTTTCTTCTGACTGGGTTGGTAAGACGTCCTCTCGCGGGCCCCATAGGTCAGCCTCTCATGCCGCGCAATTGATCGCGCGGCGGCGTCCCCCATGGGGTAAAAAGGGTTGACAGCGACAGGGCGTGCGAGGCGGCGCGCTTGGTCGGTCAAAGAACCTGTCAGCCCGGGCCCACCCCTCAGAGAGGGAGAGAGATAGCTCACAGAGCTTATCGCCTGCACCGGTGGGACCCGGCCTGATCGTCATCATGCCCTCACAGGGCTTTGGGTTCCCCGTCGGAATGACAGGCATTAAATGCCTCCGCCAGGGCGGAGGCTTGCTGGAGAAGCTTGGCGCCGGACGACGTGCATGGCCGAGGGCCCCACCAGAGGACACGTCATCCCCCGGGCACTCGGTCCCGAGTGACCTCCTTCGCTAGGAGGGGCGCCAGTTGTCTTCTACGCGCCCCTGAGCAACCCCGAGCGCTCGCGGAGCACCCGCTGGGGGGGCCGCTCGGGGCGCCTTGAAGGGGGAGCCCGAGGGAGAGTGCTCGGGGGGGCGGACCCCGAGCGCTCCCCTGGGCCCCACATCTGCCAAGATGCCGAGCGCTCGGGAGGGGACCCCGAGCGCGCCCTTCGCCTTCTGGGACGCCGAACGCTCGGGGACGGACCCCGAGTGCTCGCTCAGCGCATGGGCCGTGGAATCCCGGAGGCCCACGATTCCTTCTGGTTTGCGGATGCAGCCTCTGGAGGAGAACCCCGGTTCCTTGGGATTGGCCGCGGGCTTCGTACGACGATCCGGGTGGGGCCCAAGGCCCCAGCGACCGGAGCGCCACGCGTCACCCTCTGCGGCATCCGGTTGGCCTCCGCCGGCGGTTAGGGGTACCCTGGGCCCCATTCCGCCGACAGCGTGTGCGTGTGTAGTGGTGATGAGCGGCAACAGGACGCGCCGGCCATTTTTTTGGGCCCTGCTCTTTACCTAAATGCCTCGGATATAGGAGGCGGTTATCTTTACCTAACCGCCTCGGATAAGTGTATATCGGAGGCGATTGTATTATTCTGAGCGCCTCTAATAATACATTATCCGAGGCGTTTACGAAAATGTAACCGCCTCCGATATGCCCTTATCCGAGGCGGTTAATGAGTTTTAACCGCCTCGGATGAGCTCTTATCTGAGGCGTTTGCATAACCGCCTCCGATGTATGCCCCCATATCCGCAACCATTCCGTCGAGGCGGGTGCTATAACCGCCTCGGATGTGCTATTTTAACCGCCTCGGATATCGTTTTTTGTACTAGTGAATGGAACAAGAGTACAAAATAAGCTTGAGAGATTATTGAATTGATTTTGATTGTACATTAGGTGACAATAATTGTGATTATTGACTCATTAAAGCTGAATGTGCAAGAGTTCAACTAAAATCGCAAGCCCTCGGATTAATTAGATAGATGGTCCAGATTATTTTGATACGCAAACTCATATCTTTTATAGTACTAGTAATTTAGCATGTGTAATTCACGTTTCACAAATATATATTGCACGAACTATGTACTATCTAAATGTCTACTAGAACGCACCATCTCTATTGGTCATTGACGTGAAAAATTTATGGAGAGAGAAAAATAGAATAGACGATTACATTATAATTAATTATTCTTAATATTTTCTTAAATATATAATTATGAGGTAATTTAAAGGATTCAACTTAGTTCATGAATTACTGGATTTGATTATATAAATGGCTAGAGTCATTTGGATTTCGTCAAACTCATACATTTTATCCTTGGATGACGATGATAGGCTACACCAGTGCAATTGATATTCACTAATGAGTCAGATGTTGATTCAAAACTGAACTCTTCTCTTCTCACAAAAGGAAAAAAAGAAAAAAACGAACTCTTCAATTTTTTCCAATCTAAAACTGTCTGTTGCTAATCCTACCGACAATTCCTAGCGCCATGTTCAGAAAGGGGGAATTTCAGACAATTCCCCTTTGAATTGTACTATTTCTTGTGTTTAGACCATGCATGATTGTCAGAATCTCGATTCTGTTATACGATTTTATGTTTCTACGACACTAGGTTGACTGGCCGATCCTAACGAGTCTATATCGATTTGCGATCCTACTATGGAACCTCCGATTCGATTTAGGATCACGATTATGACAGCCTGGATGCTGTTACAAAGCGTCGGCAATATCTCCTTGTGATGACGTAAAGCAAGGACCAAGCATTTGACAATTACTCAAAAATAAAATAGTTTATTTCATCTTAAACTATTTATTTGTGACATGGTGACACTTTAAATTATATTGTAACTTTTGTGACATTTGAACCATATTTACACTTATAATTTCACTTTGAATCACGTTTTAGCAATTCGGATGGTCCTGACAGATCAGACCCACACGTCAGGACAACATGACGCTCAGACCTAGACATGTTGCTTATCAAATAGGACACGTCTTTCTCCAGTACGCCTTCGACTCCGACGTGACATATGCGACATGTCCTAGTCCAGCCTAACCATGCCTGCTTGGTCTCACCGTACCCCAGTCGCATCCAGTTTGAAGGTACAAAGGTAACGAGAGAGCGGCGCAAAGAGAACGATCTGTGGCGGCGTTCGTCGCCAGAAAACCAGGTGGACGTGGTTAGGCTGGATTAGGATGGATCGCATATGCCATGTTGGAGGTGTACCGAAGAAAGCCCATATCCCATGTGGTAAGAGAGGTGTCTAGATCTGACCTCATTTGCTAGAAGGTGGTTCAAAGTATTTCAAAAAAATATTTTTACACTGAAATAAACTCTTAAGTAAAAATGAATGTGTTTTCCTAGACAACGTACGCCGAGCAACAAGGTTATCCGATACTTTGATTTCATAATGAGAAGTCAGACATACTTATATACTTAATGGGAAACAAGGTAACTTGTTCTGCCCAGAGCATAGCTGATGCATATACCACGTCCATATTTTCTGATTTGCTCATATGTCTCAGCTTATCCCTGGAAAGAGCACCTCGACAAAAGTTGTAGGAATCGATGAGCAGACTTCCATACATCTCTCTTGTGGAATATTATATGTGATGGCCTGTTTGCTGCTGCCGTTCCCATCCATTGGTGTCGTCATTGCTGGTTCATTCAGGTAAGCATGAGTGCTTCTTTTCCACCTGCACCCAGTGAGAGAAGATGGTGGTCTGTCATATCCACATGTACGTAAATAACTAAGAAAGCTTCTCCAAGGACGTTAATTGCATCAGAATACAAGCATATCATATATGCACATTAAAATAACTATGTTGGCAGTGTACTACTATGGGTGTATGACCAGAAGCAAATTCTAATATGTATGAATTAAGTATGATCCATATTGCCTCCTATTTTCATTATCTAGCTGATCGAAATACATGCTTGCTAGGTTCTTAATTCTCACAGCTTACTGCAGGATACTTCTTGACCATAAGTTACACTATAGAATTGTGAGTTTGTGACATGAAATCCAACTATGGAGTGGGATACAGATTGTTTCCCACATGGTACCAAACGGATGCTGAAAAATAGTATTAAATGGACGCGCTCTCGGTGCCGGTACAAGTGCAGAAAGAGCGCAGAAAGAAAGGATAGCGCAATTCTACGAAGAGGCTACCGATGCTTGATGCCGATCCGTGACTCGGTGCTATTGGTTGCAGCTCCCACCATCCTGCTTGTTATAGAATAAGTTGTAGACAAAAATTGAGACAGAGTTTGGGCACAAATCAAAGTGATTCTCTTGTATTGATCTCAGATGTTTCACACATATATATACAGCAGGGAACGACGGCAGTTGTTGTTTGAATCGTCATTAGCAACTGCTAATGACGGTTTACATTAATCAATCGTCGCATCTCATCACTGAAGGACACCGGTTCACAACACTCCCCTTTGATCAATGATTGTATATAAATAGCATCTGAAAAACTCCTCTAAAACCCTGTGGGAAAAATATGGGGAGAAATATATAATGATTGAACTCCTTTAAAACCCAATGGGAAAATAAGGAGAAAATGGTATGGCATATATGAATTCTTATTGTTGGATAATATGTCATGGAAAACTCCTTTAAAACCTAGCCGAAAAAATAAGGAGAAAACGGTATGACGTATATGGCTTGTATTAATATTGCCTCATTAAAAACCTTTTAAGAAAAACTCATAAAGGAAAAGATTACAATATATATGATCTGATGATTATTATCAGGTTATATTTTAGGAGTTTACTCTCCCTGAACCTTGCAAGTCTCGAATTCGTCTCATACCAATCCCATGAACATATTTCTGAAATAAAGATGTTGGTAGGGACTTCGTGAATAAATCTGCAAGATTTTCACAAGACTTAGTTTGCAAGATTTCAATTTCCCCGTTTTTCTGTAATTCATGGGGATAAAATAATTTAGGAGCAATGTGTTTTGTAATATTGCTCTTTATATAACATGATTGCATTTGTGTAATACAAGCAGAATTATCTTCATAGATAATTCTTGGTGATTCTAAAGAATCGATTCTACATGACTGTTGTATGTGGTTAACCATTCTGCGAAGCCAAACGCTTTCACGTGATGTTTCATATAATGCAATTATTTCAGAATGATTAGTGGAAGTAGCCACTAAAGTCTGTTTTGATGATTTCCAAGATATAGCTGTTCCACCATATAGGAATACAAATCCAGTCTGAGATCTGGCATCATGAGGATCAGATAGATAACCAGCATCTGCATATCCCACTATAGTCATATCTTGATTTTTCTGATAGAATAAACCAAGATCTTTGCGCCTTGGAGATATCTGAGGATATTCCTGACACCTACCATATGCCTTTTTGTAGGGGATGCACTATGTCTAGCCAATAGATTAACTGCAAATGAAATATCAGGCCTGGTGCAGTTTGCTAGGTACATAAGTGCTCCGATGATACTGAGATAAGGAACTTCAGGTCCTAATATTTCTTCGTCATCGGCCCTAGGTCTAAATGGATCTTTATCTCTATCAAGAGATCGAACGACCATAGGAGTCTTGGATAGATATGATTTATCCATATTGAATTTCTCCAAGATTTTCTGGATATAAGCAGACTGATGTACAAGGATTCCTGAGGGAAAATGCTCAAGTTGTAAACCTAAACAGAATTTGGTTTTACCCAAATCTTTCATTTCAAATTCTGTCTTTAGATGATTACTTGCCTCTTGTATGTCTTGCGTATTACCAATGATATTGAGATCATCGTAGTACCAATGATATTGAGATCATCGACATACATTGAGATGATGCAAAATCCTTTTGAGGATTTCTTTATGAATACACAAGGGCAATCATCATTATTTGAGTAACCCTTCTGAAGAAGGAATTCACTTAATCGGTTATACCACATTCTTCCCGATTGTTTTAAGCCATACAGTGACTTTTGTAATTTTACACAATACATGTTACGATTTGCATTTGGATTCGGGACTTTAAGTCCATCAGGGATTTTCATGTAAATGTCCGAATCGAGTGACCCATATAAGTATGTGGTCACTACGTCCATCAATTGCATAGATAGTTTCATTTGTACTACCAAAGATATTAAATATCGGAACGTTATTCCACTCATAACAGGAGAGTAGGTTTCATCATAATTGATGTCGGGTCTCTGCGTGAACCCTTGTGCTACAAGTCTCGATTTGTATCTCACCATCTCATTGTTTTCATTTCTTTTCCGAATGAAACCCATTTTGCTCCCACATGGAGGACATTTTGAGGAGTTAGTATTACTAAAGTAAATACCTCTCTTTTCTTGAGCGAGTGCAATTCTGCCTCTATTGCTTCCTTCCATTTGGACCAATCTGAGCGCTTGAGGCACTCTGTCATGGACTTAGGTTCTAGATCCAATTGAAGGTTCTTAGCAATTTTTGAGGAGAAGTAAATGTTGACAACTGTAGTCTTTCTGTTAAAAGATTCTCCTGAATCAATATAGTTTATGGTTCTAACTCATTGTGATTTTTCTCAACATTAGAGTTAGGATGTTCCAATGTCCCAGCACTTAAATTTATATGCACATTTTTGCTGGGTTGTGGATGTTGAGCATTCGACAAATGTTTCTCCTTTTGAGATTGATTTGCATTTACTGTTTGAGGATTTAGAGTCCTCTGTTTCCGCGGACGCTTTTGAGAAGCTGGATCCTTTGTGGCAGAAGTTCTTCCCCTTTTGCTCTCATTAGGGAGGTGAGTGGTTTTATTAGGTACCTCCACTCTTTCTGGTACATTAACCGCTGGAATATGTGATTTTGTTACACCTTTATGGTCAGTAAATGCATCTGGCAGGTTATTTACAATGTGTTGCAAATTTATGATTCTCTGAACTTCATATTCAGATTCTTTAGTACGTGGGTCTAATGATTGAATGCCAGTGACATTCCAATCAATTTCTCGGCATTCTTTATGGTACTTGTCTTTATCTCCCTCTAATGCCAGGAAATGATCTTCATCGAAGATGCAATCAGCGTACCGGGCTATAAATAAGTCCCCCTGTTAGGGGCTCGAGGTATTTAATTATCAACGAAGAATTATACCCCACATAGATCCCTAGTTTTCTGTGAGGGCCCATTTGTGTACGCTGCGGTGGTGATATGGGCACGTATACATCGTAGCCAAATTGACGCAGATGGGAAATACTTGGTTGATTTTCACGTACTAACTGCAACAGGGAAGCCGTATGATATGCAGTTGGACAAATTTGAATTAATTCTGCGGCGTGTAAAACTGCATGACCCCAACAAGATGTTGGTAGATTTGAATTCTGTAAAAGTGGTCGAGCAATTAATTTGACTCTTTTAATAAGAGATTCAGCCAGACCATTTTGGGTATGTACATAAGGTGCAGAGTGCTCTAAATTTATGCCTAATGTTAGGCAATAATCACTAAATGCTCGCGAAGTGAATTCTGCGGCATTATCCATTCGAATGATTTTTTATCCTGTGTTCAGGATAATTCGCTCTTAATTTGATAATTTGAGCGATTATTTTAGCAAATGCATGGTTCCTTGTGGATAATAAACACACATACGACCATCTTGTAGATGCGTCGATTAGAACCATGAAATATCTGAATGGTCCAGATAATGGCTGAATTGGATCACATATATCTCCTTGAATGCGTTCAAGGAAATTAAGTGGTTCATTTCGTATCTTAAGATAAGAAGGTCTTAAGATTAAATTCCCTGTAGCACATGCGGTGCATACAAAATCTGAGGATTTGAGAAATTTTACAAGCTTTAAGTCATGACCAACAGAATTTTCAATAATTTTTCTCATCATCCCTATGCCGGGATGACCAAGACGATCATGCCAAACCTTGAATTTATCAAGATTTTGAAAAATTGTTTTATACGTAACATGTTGAATTGGTCTAATGTATGTGTAGTACAATCTAGTTTTTAAAGAGGGAATTTTCTCAAGTATTTATTTTTCATATCCGTCATTTTTAGTGATGAGGAGACTTTCGTCATTGCACTCAACACTAGTTTCAATGTGGAAACCATTCTTACGGATATCTTTAAAACTTAGTAGGGTACGAATTGAATCGGGATACAAGAGTGCATCCTCTATTGTGATTTTCGTACCCATAGGGAAAATGATTGTGGCTTGACCAGAGCCTATGATTATGGCATCGCGTCCAGCGATAGTCATAATATTTTCTTTACTCTTTTTTAGAGTTTGGAAATATTTCATTTTCCTTAAAATTGTGTTAGTGGTGCAACTATCCACTAAACATATTTCCTCCTCCATTGGATTGTCTTGAAAATTCTATATAAAGTAAAGAAAATTCGTTAGAAACTTTATTTACATAGAACACATACATTATATATTTAAGTATTATGTCTGAGGTACATAATAATACAAATACAATAATGGACAATATAGTACATCTTTTATAATTTAGTACTATAGGCTAATGACATATTTTATGGATAAATCGGCGACTAATTGAGGTCTCCATACATGTCTTGGGAATTGAATTCCACAAGCATGTCATCAAGGTCCATAGAGTCATCATTTTTCTTGGCTTTTTCTTGGTTCTCCTTCTGAGGAAGATTTTGAGAACATTCAGCCTCTAGAGTGATGTCAAGTTGTTCGTTGAAGTGAGCTTCGAATTTCACCCCTTGGACTTGTTTGCCTTTGCCTTTGGATAGGAGATACAACTTGACCAAGTGCTTCGGAGTTCGGCATTTCCTTGTATGATGATTCATACATCCACATTTTTGACAAGCTTGAGAGTTGTCTTTGGAGTCATTTTTCTCAAAATGACCTTTGCCCTTATCAAACTTGTTGAATTTCTGCTTGTTGCCTTGTTGCCACTTTCCTTTGAACTTTTTGTGGTTCCTATTGCGACCATTGGATTTGTTCTGAGTATTGGCATGAACTTCTGGTAATGCCATAGCGCTCGTTGGGCAACTTTGATGATTCTTCATAAGAAGTTCATCATGTTTCTCAGCTTGAAGAAAAGTGTAAATCAACTCAGAATGTTTGGTGTATTTTTGTTGACGATACTTTTGTTGCAATATACGCATAGAGGGGTGGAAAGTACACAAGGTCTTCTCAATCAGATCGGCGTCTGAAATAGCCTTGTCGCAGAATCTCAACTTAGCGTTGATCTTATGAATAGCGAAATTGTAATCCGCCACGGATTTAAAATCCTGAAAACGAATGTTAGACAATTCGCGTTGTGCTTCGGGCAGCATGACCGCTCTTTGTGGTCATAACGCTCCTTGAGGGCGGTCCATAGGGCTAGTGGATCTTCCTCCATGAGATATTCAATTTTGAGATCGCGATGGAGGTGATGCCGGATGAAATGCAAAACTGCATATTTTGTTCTCTCTGGTAGAGCCTCCTCTCCTTCTTGAGGAGGATTTATGGTAGCACCAAGACCACGACCTAATAAATTGATTTTAAGGTCCATGGCCCAAGTCAGATAGTGCTCCTATCTAGGGCAAGTTCGGCAAAATCCTTCTTGGATATGTCTGCCATTGTCCTGCATGAAATGATCATCCTTGTATTAATTTACTTAAGAGTAAATTAAAGAAATTTTGATGATGCAAAGAGTTGCGCAATATTTAGGTCAAGATTATTTTTTAACGACCCAAGTGTAGATCTTCATTATAGTATAGGCGATAGGAATCGTCGCTAATATTTTGGACTTCATTTCTGAGGAAATGAGTGATATTATAATCATCGCCAAAAATATAGACTCTATACTTGTTGAATGTTTGGTTTAAGCACTTTGAAGGTAATCACCGCGAAGCGGTGTAGACCTCACAATAATGGGCGAAATAAATCGCTGCTATTATCGTGGACTCCGTTGCAAAGAAAGGGCGATGCTACAATCGCAGCCATTGATATAGTCTCCATTACCTTATGCATTTGCCAAAATTTTAGAAGATAATCACTAGAGTGTGCGCAAATTTGTAGAATTTTCCGCAAAATTTAAAGCAATATGAGGCTTTAAATGAGAATTTATGAGCGGAATAGCTAATTTTGCAATAAAATAAAGGAATTGTAAAAATAAAATTACATATTATAAAACTTATAGTATTACTGAGGTAATACACACTTAATGCATGATTTACATATTGATATATGCAAATATTAAGACCTGAGGGTCTGAAATGCAAGATTACATAAATCCTGAGGGCTAATATGCAATTTGGTAGAAAACTAGGGCTAAATTGCAATTAACAGTAAACCTGAGGGTTTTACTACAGTATTTTCAACTAATGTTGAAAGATGCGTAAATATACGAAAACTGGGGGCTAAGCTGCAAAATATACAGCCCCTAGCCATTTTTTTCTTGGGCTGCCCGGATGGGCCTTTTGGCTGGCCCGTGAAGTGTGCCGGCCTGATGGGCCGGCCTGTGAAGCCCACCGGCCTGATGGGCCGGCTTGTTGGACCGGCTGTTGGGCCGGCTATTGGGCCCAGCCGAGCTGCCCCATATAAGGCGTGGGCGGTTAGGGAAAAACCCTAACCGCCGCCGCTGCCGCTGTTGCTTCATGAGGGGGGCGTGGAGGGCCGCCGCCGGTTGCTGGTGAGGAGGGCCGGGAGGTGGGTGCGCCGGCCACCGGAGGGAGCCGCGCCGGCGGATGAGGCCAGCCGGAGAAGCCGCCGCCGCCGGGATTGAGGCCTCCGCCCGGCGAGGCGTGCTGCGAGCTGATCGGGAAGACCCCGCCATCGCCGTCGGGGAGTGCCGCCCGGGACGGAGTGAACGGCGGGCCGGTCGCAGCCGGGTCTTGGGGAGCATCTCGGGCTCCGCCGAAAATGGGGGCACCGGCTGCCGGGGTGAAGGAAGCCGCGCCTTGGAGGTCCGCGGGCGCCGAGTTGAGGCGGGCGAGCTCGGTGACTCCGCCACCGTCGAAGTTGCCGGCGTCTGCCACTGTCGTGAGGGCGAGGCGGCGAGCTCGTCTGCCAGTCGGGGCTAGCGACGTCGTTGAAGATGTGGCATTCTCCAAGAGACGGCTCGGCGCAGAGATGCGGGATGCCATCGTTGAAGGATGGAGCGCACGGCGAGAACGGCGCCGACGGCGCCGGCGAGGTGGTGGGGTTGGCGGAGGAAGAAGCGAAGAAATCGTGACGTCAACCGTCGCGAGTAGGGTGAGGATGTTCGGAACGATTTGTTCTGCCATGTTGCTCACCTTCTTCTTCCTCTCTGTTCTTCTTCTTCTTTGCTTTGAAGTTCTCTGTTCTTTGCAATACGTGGCCGAAGTGCTCTTTGTTGAGAGGCTTACAGTGCGTGATAACGTGTTATAGAATGAGTTGTAGACAAGGATTGAGACAGAGTTTGGGCACAAATCAAAGTGATTCTCTTGTATTGATCTCAGATGTTTCACACATATATATACAGCAGGGAACGACGGCAGTTGTTGTTTGAATCGTCATTAGCAACTGCTAATGACGGTTTACATTGATCAATCGTCGTGTCTCATCACTGAAGGACACCGGTTCACAACACTGTTGTTCTTGGTGGTGCATCTCTCCGTCCTCCTTGCCCTGTCTCCTTCGTTTCCCTCCTCGAGAATCTCCCTTATCAGTTGCTCGAAAACCATATAATCTTCCATCTGCTTTCCAAAAATTCAGTCACTCACAAAACCATGTTAATTACAATCTTTATGGAATCAAAGTCAGAAGTTTCATGAATCATAACAATAGGAATGATATAACAAAACTTTTTGCTGTCTTTGATGATGATTTATCTGTCATAGTAAATACATACTGAACTTGAGCTGAAGAGGAGACTGGAAACTAGAACTTAAACAGATAATGCAACATTACAGTTGATCAATAGCTTACAAGGACTGACCTTAAGCATCTTGCCTTTGATTCTTGCAGCCTCCTCCTTGGCAGCAAGGCGTTGTTCCTCTTCTTCCATCTCCTTTCTTCTCCAGAACCCGTCGATATCTGCCTTGGTGATGTTGTAAGCCAGGACCCCCATCGTTCCAAGAGCTTTTGGAAGTTGATTTGGTGGCCGTGGAGGCCCAAGCAACAGCGACCTTCTCGCACCACCGGGTGTCTCTACCTTGTTGGAGTTGTTTTCCTAGGTTGAGTGAGGTGTAACAGGGTTACCTCATATATAGAGATTTTTTACTATACCCCGGTACTCCCTAAACTGAGATGGGAGTACCAATCTAATCTAACCGTCCATTTATAAGAGTAAAAAAGACTTTTTACCTTGTTGCTATTGTAGCATTTCTTGTCCCATTGGTTGCTCCACCGCGCCGCCTCTCCTCGCCGGCGCGCCCGGCCGCCGGAGCAACCAACGCCGCCGGCTCTCCTCTCCCCGCGGGCGCGCGCTCGGAGCGGCGGCCGTGCTCAGGGCCAGCCGTGCTTGGGCCGGCGGTGCTCGGGGCAGGCGGAGCTCGGGTGCGGCGGTAGCAAGTGGCGATGGAGGCAGTGCCTGGAGTGGCGCCGGTGGCCGGGGAAGGAAGCGACGGCGGCGGCCGGGGAAGGGAGCGACGGAGGTGGCGCGCGGAGCAGTGCCGGTGGCCGAGGAACGGCGCGACGACGGCACGGCTCAGCATGGTGATGCGGTGGTGGCGGTCGTGGGTGACGGCGCGTGAGGCCCGGGGCTGGCGCAGCGTTGGCGCGCGTGCGGTAGCCGCTGGCTTGGGGAGCCGCCGTAGCGAGCTAGGCGGGGCAGCGGCGTGCGGATCAGACCGGGAGGGAGTAAGGGAGCAGGGTGGTGAGGGCCGGCCGAGGCGCTTGGGAGCGGGGCGCGCGCGAGGCGGGCGCGGGCGGCCGGCGGAGAAGGCGTGCGCGGAGCGGGCGGCCGGCGGAGGCGCCCGCAGGCGAGGCGCGGGATGGCGAGGCGGGCGGGTGAGCGGCCAGTGGAGGCGCGTGCGGCCGGCAGAGGAGCGTCGCGGGCGGGGCGCCGGCGGGCAAACAACAACGACGGGCGCGGCGAGGATTGAAAAAAAATGTGTAATTTAATTTGAAAAAGAAGAAAGTCATTTTATATTTCTAGTTTTATCCCTAATCTTAGGGCACTCCTTAGTTTTTTAAAATCTTTAGAGGTGGTACTCTTTAAGTCTAGTATTGGAGTACTAGATAAAATGAGTCATCAAATTTAAATAAATGAATGGTTCGTATTTATTCCGGGATACTAAAAGAGCTCCATATATACACCTTTCAGTTGTAGGATCTGCCATTACCTACTAAACAAAACTTAGTCAGAACTCACACAGTCATAGGAGCTACAGTGACCTGGAGAATGATAGGTTGGGAGCAGGGTCCCGTTTCGTCTACTCTTCTCAAGCATCGGTTGTGCAGCTTGTGTTTGTTTATATGTCGTTGGTCGAGTCACTGTCCCATAAAATATAACCAAAGTAAGGATGAAGAAAGGCACTTTGGAGTTAATTTGGAGGGTTAAATAATAAGACTTGGAGTTTGTGTCAAGAAACAAAGCGAACTCCATCACATCACCGTACGTCAGTTTCTTCTAGTCAGTCAACCACAGCTGTTAATCTTTAAAACAAGCATAGTAGAGGCTCCATTTGACCTTACAAGTCATAAAAAACTTTTCTTGGACCGTAATCACCATGCGTTTCTTTTGTCTACATGACTAGACTAGAGTTAAGGTATTCCAAATTATAATCCATTTTAGCAGTCGTATTTCTTACGACCGTAATTTCAAGATAAGATCATATTTTCATATATTTTAACAATATTTTTTAGCGTCATCTTTCTATTGGAGAGCGACTAGTATATATTGCAGCCTAACCGTGCAACCACGTCTTGCAAAGCGTGAGTTGCGTTTGACATGTTTTTTTCCATCACGCGAGTTGTCAACATTGATACGAAAATCATTAGTTCATGAGATTACTAGGTCATTAGTTACAGTTACCTAATCAATAAATAGATTCAAGCCGTAGATTATTGGTTACATTTAATGTTTCTTCTGTAAATGAATTGAAGGTGTTAACTTGGTAACTACAACGGTACTACAGTGGCAACTGTTTATTATTTAGACTAGTAACTATGTTAATACTATAGTGGTTATGAAAACTTAATAACAACACCACTACTATGGTAATCTTATCGGACGAACGCCACGTGCAAGTCCAGACCGTTTATTGACCCGCTACCACCATAGTGCTGATATACTACTAGACTGCTTAGTAAACAGTTACCACCATGGTAGTGATGTACTTGCTAGGATGCTTAGAAAACTATTAGCATCATAGTGGTGATGTGTTATCAGTTGTTTAGCAATTAAACTATTGCAAAATGAATTGTAGAACAGAGATTGAGACAGAGTTTGGACGCAAAGAATTGAGATTCACTTGTATTGATTCATTGATGCCATTACATATTTATACAAGCCAAAGGGATGGCAGTTGCTAGGAGAAGGGATGCGACCCTTTGGAACGTCATTGCAACTGCTAATGACAGTTGCTTAATTGATCACATGGCGTCGTTTCACAACACTCCCCTTGATCAATTTTCATCTTGTATATATATAGCATCTGAAAAACTCCTCTAAAACCCTGTAGGAAAAACTTGAGGAGAAATGTATGTAGAGAATATGTCATGGAAAACTCCTTCAAAACCCAGTGGGAAAAATAAGGAGAAAACGATATGACATATTGTGCTTGTATTAATATTGCCTCATTAAAAACCTTTTATGAGAAACCATTTAGGAAAAACTCATAAAGGAAAAGAGTACAATATATGTTATGATCTGAGGATCATTTATCAGGTTATATTTAGGAGTTCACTCCCCCGAACCTTGTAAGTCTCGAATTCGTCTCATACCAATTCCATGAACACATTTCTGAAATAAAGACGTTGGTAGGGACTTTGTGAATAAATCTGCAAGATTCTCACAAGACTTAGTTTGCAAGATTTCGATTTTCCCATTTTTCTGCAATTCATGGGGATAAAATAATTTATGAGCAATGTGCTTCGTGATATTGCTCTTTATGTAACCTGATTGCATTTGCGTAATACAAGCAGAATTATCTTCATAGATAACAGTCGGTGATTCTAAGGGAATCAATTCCACAAGATCGTTGAATGTGGTTAACCATTCTGCGAAGCCATACACATTCACGTGAAGCTTCATATAATGCGATTATTTCAGAATGATTAGTGGAAGTAGCCACTAAAGTCTGCTTTGAGGACTTCCATGATATGGCTGTTCCACCATGTAGAAATACAAATCCAGTTTGAGATCTGGCATTATGGGGATCTGATAGGTAGCCAGCATCCGCATATCCAACTATAGCCATATCCTGGTTTTTCTGATAAAATAAACCAAGGTCTTTTGTGCCTTGAAGATATCTGAGGATATTCCTGACACCTACTATATGCCTTTTAGTAGGGCATGCACTATGTCTAGCCAATAGATTAACTGCAAATGAAATATCAGGCCTGGTGCAGTTTGCTAGATACATTAGTGCTCCGATGATACTGAGATAAGGAGTCTCAGGTCCTAATACCTCTTCGTCATCGGCCCTAGGTCTAAATGGATCTTTGTCCCTATCAAGAGATCGAACGACCATAGGAGTCTTGGATGGATATGATTTATCCATATTGAATTTTTTCAAGATTTTCTGGATATATGCAGACTGATGTACTAGAATTCCTGAGGGAAAAATGCTCAAGCTGTAAGCCTAAGCAGGAATTTGGTTTATACCCAATCTTTCAACTCAAATTCCGTCTTTAGATGATTACTTGCCTCTTGTATGTCTTGTGTAGTTCCAATGATATTGAGATCATCGACATACACTGAGATGATGCAAAATCCTTTTGAGGATTTCTTTATGAATACACAAGGGCAATCATCATTGTTTGAATAACCCTTCTGAAGAAGGAATTCACTCAATCGGTTGTACCACATTCTTCCCGATTGTTTTAAGCCATAAAGTGACTTTTGTAACTTTACACAATACATGTTGCGATTTATATTTCGATTCAGGATTTTAAGCCCATCAGGGACTTTCATGTAAATATCCGAATCAAGTGACCCATATAAGTATGCAGTCACAACATCCATTAATTGCATAGATAATTTCATCTGTACTGCCAAAGATATTAAATATCGGAACGTTATGCCATTCATAACAGGAGAGTAGGTTTCATCATAATCGATGCCGGGTCTCTGCGTGAACCCTTGTGCTACAAGCCTCGCTTTGTATTTCACCACCTCATTGTTTTCATTTCTCTTTCGAACGAAAACCCATTTTGCTCCCACAGGAAAGACATTTCGAGGAGTCGGTATTACTGAAGTAAATACCTCTCTTTTCTTGAGCGAGCGCAATTCTGCCTCGATTGCCTCCTTCCATTTGGGCCAGTCTGAGCGCTTGAGGCACTCTGCCATGGATTTAGGTTCTGGATCCCATTGAAGGTTCTTAGCAATTTTCGAGGAGAAGTAAATGTCGACAACTGTAGTCTTTCTTTTAAAAGATTCTCCTGAATCAATGTAATTAATGGACATTTCATTATCATCTTCTAACTCATTGTGATTTCCCTCAACATTTGAGTTAGGTTGTTCCGATGTCCCAGCACTTAAATTTATGTGCACATTTTTGCTGGGTTGTGGATGTTGAGCATCCGACAAGTGTTTCTCCTTTTGAGATTGATTTGCATTTACTGTTTGAGGATTTAGAGTCCTCTCTTTCCGCGGACGCTTTTGAGAAGCTGGATCCTTTGTGACCAAATTTCTCCCCCTTTTTGCTCTCATTGGGGAGTTGAGTGATTTTATTAGGTACCTCCACTCTTTATAGCATATTAACCGCCGGAATGTGTAATTTTGTCACACCTTTATGATCAGTAAATACATCTGGCAGGTTATTTGCAATGAGTTACAAATTTATTATTATCTGAACTTCAGATTCAGATTCTTTAGTACGTGGGTCTAATGATTGGATGCCGGTGACATTCCAATCTATTTCTCGGCATTCTTTGTGGTACTTGTCTTTATCTCCCCCTAATGCCGGGAAATTATCTTCGTCGAAGATACAATCAGCGTACCGGGCTGTAAATAAATCCCCGGTTAGGGGCTCGAGGTACTTAATTATTGACGGAGAATTGTACCCCACATAGATCCCCAATTTTCTGTGAGGGCCCATTTGTGTACGCTGCGGTGGTGATATTGGCACGTATACAGCGCAACCGAATTGACGCAGATGGGAAATGCTTGGTTGATTTCCACGTACTAACTGCAACGGGGAAGCCATGTGATAAGCAGTTGGACGAATTTGAATTAATTCTGCGGCGTGTAAAACCGCATGTCCCCAACAAGAGGTTGGTAGGTTTGAATTCTGTAAGAGTGGTCGAGCAATTAATTTGACTCTTTTAATAAGAGATTCAGCCAAACCATTTTGAGTGTGTACATAAGGTACAGAATGCTCTAGAGTTATGCCTAATGTTAGGCAATAATCATTAAATGCACGAGAAGTGAATTCTGCGGCATTATCCATTCGAATGGTTTTTATCCTGTTTTCAGGATAATTTGCTCTCAATTTGATAATTTGAGCAATTATTTTGGCAAATGCATGGTTCCTTGTGGACAATAGGCACACATGCGACCATCTTGTAGATGCGTCGATTAGAACCATAAAATATCTAAATGGTCCAGATAATGGCTGAATTGGACCACATATATCTCCTTGAATGCGATCAAGGAAGTTAAGTGGTTCATTTCGTATCTTAAGATAAGAGGGTATTAAGATTAATTTCCCTGTAGCACATGCGGTGCATACAAAATCTGAGGATTTAGGGAATTTTGCAAGTCTTAAATCATGACCAACAGAATTTTCAATAATTTTTCTCATCATCCCTATGCCAGGATGACCAAGGCGATCATGACATACCTTGAACTTGTCAAGATTTTGAAAAATTATTTTATACGCAACATGTTCAATTGGTTTAATGTATGTGTAGTACAATCCAGTTTTGAGGGAATGAATTTTCTCAAGTATTTGTTTCTCATATCCGTCATTTTTAGTGATGAGGAGACTTTCGCCATTGCTCTCATCACAAGTTTCAACATGGAAACCATTTTTGCGGATATCTTTGAAACTGAGTAGGGTACGAGTTGAATCGGGATACAAGAGTGCATCCTCTATTGTAATTTTCGTACCCATAGGGAGAATAATGGTGGCTTGACCAGAGCCAATGATCATAGCATCGCGACCAGCGATAGTCATAATGTTTCATTTACTCTTCTTGAGAGTTTGGAAGTATTTCATTTCCCTTAAGATTGTGTTAGTGGTGCAACTATCCACTAAAACACATTTCCTCTTCCATTGGATTGTCTTCAAAATTCTATATAAAATAAAGAGAATTCATTAAGAACTTG
Organism: Stipa capillata; assembly: GCA_019208055.1. Taxonomy (NCBI): domain Eukaryota; kingdom Viridiplantae; phylum Streptophyta; class Magnoliopsida; order Poales; family Poaceae; genus Stipa; species Stipa capillata. The sequence continues at coordinate 333,146 of JAGXJF010005866.1, read as the reverse complement.
AATTTATATAGAACACATACATTAACTATTATGTCTGAGGTACATAATAATACAAATACAATAATTAGACAATATAGTACGTCTTTTCCAACTTAGTACGTACAATATAGGCTAGAGACATATATTATGATAATTTGGAGATTAATTGAGATCTCCATACATGTCTTGGGAATTGAATTCCACAAGCATGTCATCAATGTCCATGGGGTCATCGTCTTTCTTGGCTTGTGCTTGATTCTCCTCTGAGGAAGGGTCTGTGAACATTCTGCCTCCAGAGTGATGTTTGGTTGTTCGTTGAAGTGAGCTTCGAATTTCTCCCCTTGGACTTGTTTGCATTTCCCTTTGGATTGGAGATATAACTCGACTAGGTGCTTTGGAATTCGGCATTTCTTTGTATGATGATTCATACATCCACATCGTTGACAAGCTTGAGAGTTGTCTTTGGGGTCATTTTTCTTAACATGACCTTTGCCCTTATCAAACTTGTTGAATTTCTGCTTGTTACCTTGTTTCCACTTTCCTTTGAAACCGTTTCGGTTCCTTTTACGACCACTAAACTTGTTCTGAGTATTGGCATGAACCTCTGGTATTGCCATAGTGCCCGTTGAGCGACTTTGATGATTCTTCATGAGAAGTTCATCATGCTTTTCAGCTTAGAGAAGCGTGTACATCAACTCAGAATGTTTAGTATATTTCTGTTGGCGGTATTGCTGTTGCAATATACGCATGGAGGGGTGGAAAGTGCACAAGGTCTTTTCGATTAGATCGGCGTCAGAAACGGCCTTGTCGCAGAATCTCAACTTAGCATTGATCTTATGAATGGCAGAGTTGTATTCTGCCACGGATTTAAAATCCTGAAAACGAATGTTGGACCCACTCGCGTTGAGCTTCAGGTAGCATAACTGCTCTTTGTTGGTCATATCGCTCCTTGAGAGCGTTCCATAGGGCTAGTGGATCTTCCTCCATGAGATACTCGGTTTTGAGATCGGAATGGAGGTGATGCCGTATAAAATGCAAAGATGCATATTTCATTCTCCCTGATATAGGCTCATCACCTTGTTGAGGAGAGTTTATGGTAGCACCAAGACCACGACCTAAAAGATTGATTTTAAGGTCCATGGCCCAAGTCAAATAGTGCTTCCATCGAGGGCAAGCTCAGCAAAGTCCTTTTTGGATATGTCTGCCATTGTCCTGCATGAAATAATCATGCTTATATTAATTTACTTGAGAGTAAATTTTAATGATGCAAAGGATTTCGCAGAAATTTAGGTCAGGATGATTCCTTAATGACCCAAGTGTAGATCTTCATTAGAGTATAGGCGATAGAGATCGTCGCTAATATTTCTGGACTCCATTTCTGAGAAAATGGGTGATGCTACAATCACAGCCAAAAAAAATATAGACTCTATACTTTGAATTTTTGGTTATGCACTTTGAAGGTAATCACCGCGAAACGGTGTAGACCTCGCAGTAATGAGCGAAATGAATTGTCGCTAGTATCAAGGACTCCGTTGCAAAGAACGGCCGATACTACAATCGCAGCCATTAATATAGACTTCATTACCTTATGCATTTGCTAAATTTTTAGAAGATAATCACTTAAATATGCGCAAAGTTGCATAATTTTCCACGATTTGAAAGCAAAATGATGCTTAAAATAGAATTATAAGCAGAAAAGATAGAATTTGCAATAAAAACATTAAAGAAATAAATTGCAAATTAAAGTGCATAATATAAAACAATAATATACTATAGTATTACGGAGGTAATACAAACATAGTACATAGTTACATATTGATATATGCAATATACTAAGACTTGAGGGTCTAATATGTAAATTGCATAAAGCCTGAGGGCTACAATGCAATAATCAGTAGACCTGAGGGTCTAAACAGTGAATTGCATAAAGCCTGAGGGCTAATATGCAAAAAACAGTAGACCTGAGGGTCTATACAGCAATTTATTCAACTAAATGCTGAAAATTCGTAAAATATACGAAAGCTGAGGGGCTAAATTACAAATATACAGCACCCCAGTTTTTTTTTCATATGCCCGGATGGGCTGAATATGCCGGCCCATGAAAAACCGGCCTGTTGGCCTGGACCGCACGGCCCAATTCGGTGGCCTGGTGGCCCATACCGGCTGCTGCCTTCATAGGGGCTTGGGCGGTTAGGGATTAGCCCTAACCGCCGCCGCCGTCGCTTGCTGTGGGGAGGCGCTGGGGCTGCCGCCGGACTCCGGGAAAAAGGGGAGGCGCCGGAGGGCCCCACCGCCGAGGCTGAGGTCCGCCGAAAGCGGGCGGTGCGCCGCCGGCCTGTGGGGAGTTGAAGCCGGGCCGGGGCCGGTTGTTGGCGGGTGGAGGTGGTCCGGCGGAGGGCGACTGGGTGGAGGTGGTCCGGCGGAGGGCGACTGGGTGGAGGCGTCACCGGCCTGGGTGACTCCGCCGCTGGCCGATGCCAGGCCGCCGGAGGTGGGGGTTGCGCCTGAGGGCGCTGCGAAGGGGGGCTGGCGAGCGGTTGAGCGGGCCAGGGAGGTCGCCGGGGATGCGCCTGATAGCGCCGAAACCCGGTGGGGGGCCGGGCGTTGCCGCTTGCGCCAGAGCCGGGCTGAGGCCGGCCGCTCCTGTTGCTCGCCGACCGGAGGGAGGACCGGAGGGCGCCGCGGTTGAGTTCGAGCCGCTGCTGCAGCCGTGAGGGCGAGGCGATGAGAGCGCCGCGCAGTCGACGCCGTTGAAGGTGATGGCGCGGTGATGGCGGCATCAAGTGTCGCTAAAATGGTAAGCATTTCGTGAATCATCCAATCGGCCATTGATGCTTACCGATGCTACGCTGTTCTTCCTCCTGGAGGTCTTGATGTTCTTCTTCTTGCAATGTGGTGGCCGGTGCTCTCGGCAGAGCAGTGCTGATGACGTATTGCAAAATGAATTGTAGAACAGAGATTGAGACAGAGTTTGGACGCAAAGAATTGAGATTTACTTGTATTGATTCATTGATGTCATTACATATTTATACAAGCCAAAAGGATGGCAGTTGCTAGGAGAAGGGATGCGACCCTTTGGAACGTCATTTGCAACTGCTAATGACAGTTGCTTAATTGATCACATGGCGTCGTTTCACAACATAAACAATTACCGTTATGTGGTGATGTAGTTACCAATCTATATGCTAAAGATTGACCACATATACATATGTAGTTATCAGTCCGCGTAACAAATAGTTACCTAGCTAATCAATGCGTATTCTCAGACTGGCTACCCTCCATACAACAAGTATCTAGAGTAAGTATTGTTTGCTTACAATAAAATAAATTAGTTAACTAGCTAATTCACTTACTCTGCAAAGATGTTTGCACCAACTATGACTGATAATAGAAGCACTAAGCTAGATTGTTGGAGTTAGCAACGACGAAAATGTTTTGTTAGTAGTAGATCTCTATACACCTAACGAGCAAGTACTACAATGAGTTACCCAATCCAAGCGCCATATACTCAGGAATTCTCCAGGTGGAAGTTCATATGCAGGAATGAGAAAATCACAGGACATATTATATGTACTAGTGTACTAGAGATAAAATTGGCATATCTGATGGTCCTAAAGAAATCAAATTATTTTACAACATTTATCTATGATGGGATAAAAATTAAATCCAACTTTGATCCACACACACACCAAGAAACATAAAAGAAAAGGCATTGCTAACATCACTGGGTTTGAATATATATTTAATTTGAATGTGTGTTGAACTTGTTTGGGAAGCTCTATCAAATACAATAGCGGTGGATGGCCTGGTTCAACTAACTAATAAATCGTTACAAAATTGAGTGGTAACTAATGTATTACCGTGTGTTAACTAAAGAGTTAGAATATATTTTTATTGAAACATATCCAAGAAGGATCTAGCTTTGAAGCTCTCTCGAGACAAGATCGATAGTGAAAACGAATCGTGACTCAAGCAGATGGTTTGAGTCACAAAATATTTCTATTTTCTGAAATTAGTTTTTAATATGTATGTGGCTTTTGTCATTTCTTCCTGCATGCACTTAGCTCTCGGTATTGTCTATCCACGGCATGAGAAAACAACTAATGTGTCCGCACAATACTCAAATGTGTCGTGTAAGACAATGTGAAAAATCGATAGGTTTTTCATAAATCAAAATGCCATGGACTAACTGTGCTATCCCTCAAAAAATATACTCCCTCCGTCTAGAAATGTGAATAAGGTGTATTTTATTTAGTTAAGATAAGATTTTGATCAATAATTACTCTATTAATATATGATTTATGTTAACATGTTATTGATATCATTAGATTCATATTTAAAAGTACTTATTTATAATTATAATTTTATATCACATCAATCGTATATTAATAAAGTAATTATTAATCAAAATTTTATCTTAACCAATCAAAATATATCTTATATTTTCAGACCAAAAAATTATAAAGTAAGATCTGGACGTGCGCCGTTGTTTCCAAATCACCGACACCGAATAAAATCACCTGGCGCTGCCTGCCGCATAAGATAGCGTGATTCCGAGGCTTTGGATCTTTCTTTCCCTCTCAAGATAACCAAACAACGCATAAAGCTCAAACCCCGGACCAAAAGCAAACAGCGAGGGAAAGGGAGAGACAGGCATCAGCATCACGTCAAGCAGCTCTCGCGCGCCGTCTTTCTGCTTTTTCCTCTCGCAGAACCCCACTTCAAAAACCTCTCAAACCATCTCATTCGTTCAACAGTTCCTCGGCGTCGCCCAGCAAACAATGGGAAACTGCTTTACCAAGACGTACGAGTACGAGATACCCATCACGTCGGGGACGGCGGATCGGCCGCCGTCGTTCGGCCACCAGTCGGCGGCCCCCGAGCGCAGCAAGACGCAGGAGCTGCCGCGGCAGCGGCCGACGTTCCCGAAGCAGGCGCCCACGCCGTCGGGCCGGCCGCCGCTGCCGACCTTCTCGTCGGGGTCGCTGTCACGGAAGGCTGCTGGCGGGCAGGTTGGCCCGGTGCTGCAGAGGCCGATGGTGGACGTGCGATCGCTGTACAACCTGGAGCGGGAGCTGGGGAGCGGGCAGTTCGGGACGACGTACCTGTGCACGGAGCGCGCGACGGGGCTCAAGTACGCGTGCAAGTCGGTGTCGAAAAAGAAGCTGGTGCGGCGCACCGACGTGGAGGATATGCGCCGGGAGGTCAACATCCTGCAGCACCTCAGCGGCCAGCCGAACATCGCCGAGTTCAGGGGCGCCTTCGAAGACGCGGAGAGCGTGCACCTCGTCATGGAGTTCTGCTCCGGCGGGGAGCTGTTCGACCGCATCACGTCCAAGGGGAGCTACTCCGAGCGGCAGGCCGCGGCCGTGTGTCGGGACGTCCTCACCGTCGTGCACGTCTGCCACTTCATGGGGGTCATGCACCGCGACCTCAAGCCGGAGAACTTCCTGCTCGCCAGCCCCGCGGAGGACGCCCCGCTCAAGATCATCGACTTCGGACTCTCCGTCTTCATCGAAGAAGGTCAGAACCATCACATAAACTTATTTCATGATCGGCCACATGATGTAGACTACAGTTTCAATGAGTTGGGCTCAAAATATGCATTACGAACATACACTATCAAAGCATAAACCAAGGCAGAAGGTATATTGCAACAGAAAAGTGGAGTTCACACGAGCAATTCAGCTCAGCATTATATCACATATAACCGTTATACTAGTATACGGAGTAGAAGTATATACAACTGTGTAAAGAATTTTTTTTCCAATCATGTAGGAAAAGTATACAAGGATATCGTGGGAACTGCATTTTATGTGGCGCCAGAAGTGTTGCGTCGAAATTATGGGAGAGAAATTGACGTCTGGAGCGCCGGAGTGATCTTATATATTCTTTTATGTGGGTCGCCGCCTTTCTGGGCAGGTAAATATTCATGCATCTTCAGATTAACATATATTGTTTACAGTATGGCAGGGCTAAATGTCAGAATTTGCATTTCTGAGCAGAAACAGAGAAGGGCATATTTGATGCTATACTGGTGGGTCACGTTGATTTCAGTAGCAGCCCGTGGCCTACGATATCTGAAAGTGCAAAGGATCTTATCAGACAAATGTTAAACACAGATCCCCAGAAGCGTATTACTGCAGTACAGGCCCTAGGTAGTAAACCATCTGCGCTTATGGATGAGAAGCTCTTCTGCTTTTGCATAGTTTATATGTCATCCCAATAAATTAACATCTCCATGTGCAGAACATCCATGGCTCAAAGAAGGCGGTGCATCTGATAGACCTATCGATAGTGCAGTCCTATTAAGAATGAAGCAATTCAAGGCAATGAACAAGCTAAAACAACTAGCGCTTAAGGTGAATCCTTCTTAACCAGGGTGACTGCTACTTTGTCTTGGTATAATAAAGCTGACGCACTGCTCCTTTCGTTCCATCTCAAGGTAATTGCGGAGAACCTATCACCAGAGGAAATCAAGGGCTTGAAACAGATGTTCAATAACATGGATACAGACAAGAGTGGTACAATCACAGTTGAAGAACTGAAGATTGGTTTGACAAAGTTAGGATCAAAGATTAGTGAAGCAGAGGTTAAGAAGCTTCTGGAAGCAGTAAGATCACTTATTTTTGTTTCACTCTTTACCATAAGTCTAGTATATGAAGATTTCACTAACCATACTGTGATTCAGGTTGATGTAGACAAGAGTGGAAGCATTGATTACACCGAGTTCTTGACTGCTATGATGAATAAACATAAGCTGGAAAAGGAGGAGGATTTGCTCCGTGCATTTCAACACTTTGACAAAGATAACAGCGGGTAATACTAGTTTTGACCAACAAATATACTTTATCTTGCATACATCACCATAAACTAAGGGCTATACAGTTAACCAACGTAAACTTCTTAAGTCATATGAGGCAAAAGAACTTCTCAAGTCTAATTTACATATCAATCGTGTTTTTTATAGTATGACAATCAACAATGCTCAATTCATGCTATTCTTGCATTATTTCCTGCTTGGTATGGACCAGAGTTAACCACTCGGGGGTGATCTTGGACCCAACCAAGATTTCAGAAAATTTAGTCTGAGACTTTCCAAATTCAAATTTGAGTTTTTCATAGACAAACGAAAAAAACTATTGGCAGCCCTACCAATCTTTGTCGAGCATTGGCTAGCCAAAAAGTTGACTAGAGATTATTTGGCCCTTTGTTGGCCAAAATTTTGGCAAGAATTGTGAAGGGAATGTAAAGGGGGTGGGTAAGTTCTCATGGGCAGCCAGAATTTTAACAACCAACCAAACAAAAACCAAACTATCATGGGCTGCCAATTTTTTGGTAGGGCAAGTTTGGGCACCAACCAAACATACCCAAACCTGTGCCATTCACATACCAACTCTAACGCCATAGCACCAGGCCAGTTCTCTACTTCTGTTATTGTTGTTGCTGTTTAGCCTTTATCCTTAAGTTTAAAAATAAATGCCCAAATATTCAGCCAGTTTCAAAAATTATCACCACCCACTGAGAAAACTAGTTACCGGCGGTTTCGCCGACGCCGGTAACCAATCAAGAAATCCTTCCCTGGTGTAAACTCATTTATGAAAACCAAAAGTTCAATGGGAATTAATCACAGACAATATGCATAATAACTGTAGGTACATATCAAGGGATGAACTTCAACAAGCCATGACAGAGTATGGAATAGGTGACGAAGCAAATATTAAGGAAGTACTGGACGAAGTTGACAAAGATAAGGTGAGCAATTTTTTTTCTTTTCACTTTCGAGCCATTCGCGTGGATTTAACCATTGTCACCGTTAAATTCACAGGACGGGAGGATAGACTATGAAGAGTTTGTGGAAATGATGAGGAAAGGAATATATACCTGATCGGAGAAACTCTTGGATCTCTGATGAACGGAGTTGCATAGAAACATTGCAATATATGCTGCAAAGATAAGCAACACTGCAAAGTATAAGCCAAGAACAAGTTGCTTCAGCAGTTATGGTCTGAGACTACCGTGTGTATTTGTTGATAACCAGTATGCATTAAAAAAGAGATACAATATTCAGAAGCTTGGGACTATCATACATATGTAAGAGAAATAAAACCTACCAGAACCTGGACCTACTACTGGTCAAGTCACCAACACAGTTCTTCTTTGTGAGTATTAACACAGTACACTCATATTGAAGCTTCCTTTAAAATAAATATGTATAAAAATGAGGCCAGGAAAAGGGAAACCATCATGCTTAAAAAAATATGCATACATGTGCACCTTCTGTAACAGGAAATACTCTTGCATGGACAGCAAAAAGGATGACAATGTCCCTTCCGGAAAAAACAAAAGGATGACAAAAGAAAAGGGGTACGATGAAAGAATTTCTGTTAGGTTTTATTGGCCTGAAGTAGCTGAAAGCCATCAGAAAGCTAACTACCTTTATAAACAGCTCATACATAGGTTTGTTCATACCATAAATACATATAAATAGTTTGCGCTTTTGAGCAGATAGGTAATATATTTTTCCTATGAAAGCTAACATATGCTAACGTTTATGTATATAGAAAAGCAATGTTGCCCTCAGCCAATAACTGTTTCTTTTAGTATAACCTTTCACAAAAGAGAGAAAGACCTGCAATGTCAGAGCTAGGATTGGCAGGCAAATGTGCACAACAGTGTAAGAAACGTTTTCACTTTCTCTACCAAAGTTACAAAAACATGAAAAAATGAAAAAATAAATGAAGTGAGAACTGGCTGACCTTTTATGTATAGGTTGTATGACAATAGAATTGGTCATGGTCTAGGAGAATTACAATCATGTCATCGGAGAAAGATGAATAAATGAAAAAAAAATGAAGTGAGAACTGGCTCACCTTTTATGTATGAGTTGTATGACGATAGAAGTGGTCATGGTCTAAGAAAATCATAATCATTTCATTGGAGAAAAAACTCTGAGAAAGGGATCTGAGTCTTTAGTTCATTGGCTCTTCTGTTGAGACTGCGCATTGTCTCTATATGAGGCTCATCTCCTTCAACTGCAATTATTTTAGCGAAGTCTCCTTCACCAAAATAGTCCACCGCCCCATTAGCAGCTTCAAGTCCAGTCACGTATGCTTTTTCCTAGCACAAAAAAAATAAATAGATAAATACAGTTTATAGTGACTATGTATCATTTTTGCGACATATAATCACCTCACCTTTGAAAAGGACCCATGTCGGTTCACTATCCAATCACCAGCAATAAATAAATTTGGAAAGGAAGTTGTTCCCCGCACTGTGTGCTTGTAAGAACCTGCAGGTAATGCATTTAGTCCATAGGCTCAAGTAGGTATTCTTCAGAAGTAGTATAACCTGGGTTGCACATATGCACTAAAAGGGATCAAGGATAGGATGTTTCGATTCTGGAACCTTACTACGATCATATGCACTAAAAAGGAAACATGAGTAGGTTGTTTTGATTCTGGAACATTACCACAGCATCAATTTAATTGGATAATATGCACTGTAATCAGTCTAGACATCACGAATCATTACAATGGTTAGCAATAACTTGGATGATCCCACAAACAGAAAAGTATCAAGAGTAATTTCCCTTTAGGTGCATATATTACAGTAAGATTAAAGTTAAGTTTACCTGGAAGAAAGTGGATTACAGAATTAGGAGATCTTCTGACAAATTGCTGGATCACAGTGGCCCCCTCAAAATCGTGTATGCATTTAGTAAGGCAGGATGAAGCTTCAGAAACAATCTGTTGATTATTCAGTGGAAATAGATGGCTAGCATTATACTGCAAAGAAGGGATATTTGCAAGAGTAAGATACATCCTGGCCGAAAATGCTCTCTGTTAGTGTAGAGTTGGTTGATTATGAGTTGAACATACAAATTCAGCCTCCACAACTGTTCTTGGTTCGTCACTATAATCATCATATACTGAGGTAAGGTCAAAGAATGTCCAGCCAGATGAATCATCAAAGCCGGAACAAATGTTAGCAGCCTTTGGAATTGTGACCTGTCATCACATATCAAGAAAATATATCATGCGTACAACGTGAGTGGATGAAGTGTACCTCGTGCTTACCTTTTTATCAAACCATAATTTTACAGAGATCACGTCAATTGTTGACAGATGAAGAAGATTGGCGAATTCTTGTTGAGACTGTAGAAACGGACTAGATAAAATTCAGTAGTCAGAAAAGCTCATAAATAGATTTTAAAAAATACAGATTTAAAGGTGTGAAACCTATATGGCTCCATAAGTAACATATATATTTCAGATCAATCTTAGCTCTCAAAGTAACTAAATGTAGTCATCTAAGGCAAAACTGGCCCAGGATGATCACCTCAAGATATAGTGTTACCTGCTACTAATGATAGATTGTAGAGACGAGAGTCCCGTAGCCAAAACAAATGCATCTGCGTCATGTACCTCGTCGCCACAGACAATTCCAGATATACATTCAGTGTCCTTATTTATGGTCAAACTTGTTGGAACCCTGTTTGCAAGGAATTTTAAGCCTTTCAGTTCCAGTGATTTCAGCCAAGGAGAGAAAATTTTATCTTCTACTTCCCCACGGCACATCAGAAAATCAGCGTTTTCCTGTAAAATAGGAAATTCATGAGAAATCACAACGCAAAGACATGCTCCGTATGAGTTACAATATAAGTCGTTCTAACTCTTCTCAAAATATAAGTCGTTCCACAATTTCGAGGTACTTTTGCCTTAATTAATCTCATCAACAAATGGTCTCTTCTTTAACTCTACTCCATTTCCCATGAAATTCCCACCTGACTCTAATTAAAATAGTAAGATTTATTTTCACATTTATCTTCTTTTTATACGGTGCACCTAGACTATCAATGTTCTACTTCAGTCTAGTACAAGCTCAAGCTTGAAGAAACAAAAGGTCCATCACCCAAAATTTTCCAACAATTCTGTTGTGAAGGAAGAGAAGTCTCACACTATTTTCTGCAATTACAAGGAAGATACACACGCACGCGCACACCACTACACATGCACACACCCACGCGAGCGTGTCCCCTAATCACACACTAGAACTGACGGAGACCAGGGATAATTCCACAAATTTCACTAGAGAAAATGTTGGAAGACCATTTTTTATCCGGTGGGACAATGCAAGGAACCATGTTGATCAAACAGATGGGGAGTTTGGGCAACAGCTTCACAAAGTGGGCTCGACATGCAGTTGATGTATCATGCTCGACATGCAGTTGATGTATCAGCCATCGAATTCACTAGACTTAGACACATTTTGGACATTGGATTTTCAGCATCATTCAGTCATTGCAGTACCAAAAGTCTCCAAGAACGACGATCTCATTCAAGTGGTCCAGGAGAAATTCAAATAATATTATTCGTCAAAGGTTAATAAAGTTTTTTTTCCTGAGTTTACAATTATGCATGATAGAGATCATGAAATGCAAATGAGACAGCGGTTACAATCTCCTTGGGCAACTTCCTTGTGATGTTGACTTATACCAAAGTTATGGTGTTCTTGGTTATTTAGATTCAGATGTTATGGCGTAAGCATTCTACTAAGAATTGTTACAATTTGCTAAGTTATGTAGTGTTGCACTGCTATTCCCTCTAGTTTTATATCTTTGTGTTCACTAGATATAAGCAAAAGAATTTCTACCAGTGAACTCTAAAGACCACAAGAGATGCAGATAAGCAGAAGTCAACTTAGTAGTACTCTTTTTTGAGAAAAAACTTAGTAGTACTTGAGAGCAAACACCAAACATAACTACTTACTAAATGACTTCACCATCTGTCTAGGTTGCAATCTAAACGACTCACCGAAAGACCTTTTTTGTGGGACTTACTAAAGGAACTTAGGAAACATTTCCTTCAACATCATGAGAGTGACTTGTTCGGTCAATTTATTGGGATGGAGGTCGACCTTGCCATAGTATATCTTTCTATTTAAATCAAACATGTAAACATCATCGTCCATGTCATTGCCGATGGTTCATTTCTGTGGACAATGAAAGTGCCTTCTGGTTGAGCACTCCCTACTTTTGGAACATGTACATTGATTTCATATATGTCCTTCAAAGTGGTTTACTTCCCTTCCTTCACAATAGAGTTGTTTGTAAGATTGGGGTGGTAGAGCTTCTCTTTTCCATGCTTGCATTCCTACTGGAGTAGAATGGTAGATAGGAAATCTAGAAGTTGAGTGTTTAAAATAAAGAGAAATGGGAAACGAAATCTACTGCTTTAATTAGAATTAGGTGAGAATTACATAGGAAATGGAGTATAGTTAAGAAGAACTCATTTGTTGATGAAATCAATGACGCGCATAATAGGACCAAAAGGGACAAAAGTGCCTCAAAATTTTAGAACACCTCATATTTTGAGGAGAGATAAAAAGGCTAAAACAACTTATATGTGACTTGGAAGGAGTAATCAGAAAAAGAGGTTTGAAGATTACAAGTACCATTTGAATGAAAATGATCACAATAAAACAGGGGGAAGAAAACGAGGGAACCTGATGGGAGAGCATATAATAATACAACATCCCCAATGTTGCAGCTGCACTACATTGCTCGCCTGGAGCAAACAGGGCGGCCTGAATAGCCGGTTCAAAAACTTCCTTGTAGAGTCTTTGAGAGCACCCGAACATCTTAAAAATCTCTCTTGCGGTCACTGCAGGAAAGATGACCAATAATTTGAGAATGATAGCTTGCATGAGGCAGAAGTGATCTACTATGAATCAAACTAGCAGCTTCAAAAAAATTAGATGATATTGTGCTCCTAAAAATTTGAGACAGTAGGCAATCAAATTTCCTCACTTGTATCATATTTCCTCCAAGCAGTGTCTGTGTTGTCAAAGTCAATGACTAGATAAAAGCAACATATAAGTGGTTAGTGAGCTCAGTAACAACAGAAGCTGGACATATACACAAGCATACCTGCAGCTATGACAGGAATTGATGTCAACCTATCAATCAAAGGAAGACTAGGGAACTGTAACAGAGAATAAAATTCAGGACACTGTGAGGTATTTAGAACTGAACAAATAGGTAAGCACACAAATATTTAACGACAGAAACCATACTTCTGGATATGCAAAGATTCCAAAGGGAGCTGGTAACCGAGGCTGGTCATGAAAAATGGGGAATTCGGCCTACAGGGAGGTCAGAACAATAGAACATTTTTCAGGATTCAGAACGGAAGTTAGCACATAGATTATTCAAATTCGGATTAAATTTCAATACGAAATGACATGATACATGTTATATTCTGGATATAATTTTCTGGGGAATTTTCCACTAACGTCCATTATAAGCAATAAATCCGACAAAGTAACCCTTAAATCTGAATTACCAACTATAAGGATTTATCTGAATCATAAAGAGATGTGTTGAAAATGACTCAAATCTGGACAAGTTTGGAACAGAATAACTTCTTTCTATTTACCAATTTTTACAAGCTTATCAGGAAGCTACCAGAAATAGACGTTGAGCCATCCAAACAAAACGCATGCAGAGAAATGACAGGTTATTTTGGATGCAAATGGTAAGGGATATCCAGGAAAGTTAGGCAAACCCATGTACATCACAATTTTTGGCCTGTTCAAGCGGACAGAATTCACTGAGTAAAACAAGAGAAAGAGAAGTTTACTGCAAGTCCTTGTGGAGAATAGTACGCTGCTTTAGTCCACCCTGTGAAAGGGGAGATCCCTAGCTCATCCACTAATGAGAAAATATTTCGATATGGATACCAGAACCCTACGTGCAATGTCACGAAGCAAGAATTACTGAAACAAAACTGGCACACCAGGCTGAAATAGATACTGATGGTGTAAATCGGAAGTAAAATACCTCTGAGACCGACCTCCTCTGTTGGGCGGCTCTCCGCCCCGAAAAGAGTAACCTCATATCCCTGATCAATAGAAGCAGTGAGAAAACTGAACCTCGAAAGCAGAAATTCTGGTTTAGGGCGCGCCGCGCAAACCCCCACTGCCGCACAAGCGGATGGTGCGCATGCATCGACGAACTAACTCACACCAGAGCGTGCGCGCTACGAATCGAACATGAGAAGGCGGCAGGGATTATCGGGAAGCAGCACGTGGGAGCGGACCTGTTTGACGAGGTGGTGCGCGGCGGCCAGACCCGCCCAGCCGGCGCCGGCGACGGCGACCTTCTTCCGCTGCGTCTCGCCCCCCGAGGTGGCCTCTGCCAGGACGGAGCTTCCTCGGCGCTGGCGCCGGAGGCGGAGGGAGGGCAGAGGCCACCGGCCTCCGGCGACGGGCGCAGCGGCGAGAGGCGTACACCAGCACATTCCTTCGGCGGGAAGCTTTGGGAATCGCAAGAGAACGAGGGGACGAACGAGTGGCCTGGTTAACCCCGTGAGGTGTTCGCTTGGTTCCCCACGCACACGGCGCAGCGGGTCACTTCGACTTCTGTCACATTTTTCATATATGTCCTTGCAGTTTTCGTATTTGAAAAAATCCGTTGTACTACCACGGTGACAGCTCAGCCGTCTCTTCCGATCCTCTTCCACGTCGACAAAATCCCAGTGGAGAAGAGATGGCCACAGCGGTGGAGAAGAGAAGACGACTCGATGACAGATCATAACAGAACCTGAAATAGGGGCACTCCCTTCTCTTTTCTGGGACCATGGAAGATTTTATCAAACACCGAATAAATACATGGCACAACACATTGGATTACAACAGTGAGGACCCTTAAAAAACAAAAACAAAAAGCACTTAAGCCATCAGGTCTCCTTTGCGTCATTTTCTTCCTCGACGTGAAGAAGATAAGGAAGGAACTACGAGAATTGAGTACCGCATCTAATGATCCACAAAAGCTGATAGTTGAAGACAATTAACAAATATTACCCACTTCTGCACTGTCGTTGAGAACCGCCACAAGCCTGGACTCACGGTCATAGGAATCCAAAAAAGAAACCACTGGCATTCACATCGCGCAGGAATCATAGCAGACAATCCGAAGACCCGTCTGCCACCGCTGGCGGCAATACCCAAATCCAGAGACACAGGAAGCAAAATCAGTTGAGCCAAGTGAAATTCGGAGTGGAAAATGTAAGTGCTATAATCAACGCCAATGGTGGAGTAGACGCTGGAGGAAGCTTATTCACTAGTGACGCAAGACGTTTTCGTGAAAAGAATTGGACCAACCCTCTACCAAAGCTACAACTAGCTTGGATTATGCATATCTATCACACTTGATCAAGATCCCCTCATATCCCGACGTCGACAAGATAGTCGGAAAAGAAGGGAGTGTCATGACTCATTACTATGAATTAGAAAAGATGTTTTCTAACTATCATTTCATTATTACTAATAGTGTCAGACTCATTACTATGAATTTATGTTACGCAAATTTTAAGGTCTAACAAATTTTAAGGTCTATTTAGTTGAGAGCTAGCTATGTCACAGTGTGTCACATGATTTTTGTCAAAATTACTTAATCTAGGTGAACAAAAATTTTACCACACATTTACATGACTAAAAAAATCTTGTCACACTTTTTCAATCTATGATACATGAGAACTAGCAGTTAGAAAGAGAATCTTGTTAAGGGTGTAACTAAAATGAACATTTATCTAACTTGATCAAATTTGTCTGAATATTAGCGTGGCAACATATGATAAAGTTACAGCTACCGTTTAATTCATTATAACGGCAACACTCTTAGCACGTATGCCGTCCGTTGCGGGCATATATTTTGGCTAAACCTTGTCAAAAGGTAGGTAGGACGGTCGATTTCTTCGCAACACAAAAGATGCCTTATCACGGTTTGAGAGAACGGTGTGGTAAAGCCTGGAGTCTTTTTTTAAAATATTATTTGTTTATCCAGAAATTTCAAAAATATTACCACATTCAGAAATTTTACAAAAATGACCTCAATCGCCACGACAGATGGCGGTAGGGCCCTAATCGCCATGGCCCATGGCGATTTCTAGCTATCGCCAGCCCATATGACGATTTAGGCGCAATAGCCACGACCCATGGCGATTGGACGTAATAGCCATGACCCGTGGCGATTTCTACTAGAATTGGTAGTAATAGCCACGACCCATGGCGATTGGTCGTAATAGCCACGACCCATGGCGATTACTACCTTTGCTCACGTGTTTACGTAGCAGAAGGGGGTGCAAAGACAGAAATCGCCATAGGTCGTGGCGGTTACGACCAATCGCCACGACCCATGGCGATTACTACCAATCACCATGACCAGTGGCGATTACTAGACAAATCGCCATGGCAGCTGGTGATATTTGGAAATCGCCATGAGCCGTGGCGATTAGGGCCCTACCGCCATCTGTCGTGACGATTGAAGCCATTTTTGTAAAATTTCTGAATGTGGTAATATTTTTGAAATTTCTGGATAAATAAATAATATTTTAAAAAAAACTGTCAACCAAACGGAAACGTGCTCGGAGGCAGAAGAGAAAAGTGCGAGCGTTTACTAGTAGATAATCGCCGTCATGTGGTAAAAAGAAAGAAAAGAAAACAAGTCGCCAGCAACAGACGCAAAAGCCAAGTCAACCCTGATGCCGCACTGAACTCTTCTCTTAGAAAATGTCAATTATCCTTGTCCTGTTGCTTGTCCACCTCCACCTCCTCCTGTGCGCCTATGGCCCCGCCGCCTCCGCCTCCGCCGCCGCCGCGACTCCGCCGCCTCTTCCGCTTCTGCCCGTTCCCTCGTATGCACAGCTCCAGTGGCAACTCTCCGAGATGGCCCTCTTCCTCCACTTCGGGCCCAACACCTTCACGGACTCCGAGTGGGGCTCCGGCCGCGCCGACCCCGCCGTGTTCGCGCCGTCCACGCTCGATGCTGGCCAGTGGGCGCGCGTCGCGGCGGAGGGAGGGTTCGGGAGGGTGGTGCTCACGGCCAAGCACCACGACGGGTTCTGCCTCTGGCCGTCGGCGCTGACGGATTACTCGGTGGCCGCCTCGCCGTGGCGGGAAGGGGCGGGGGACGTCGTCGGCGAGCTCTCGGCCGCCGCGCTCTCGGAGGGTATCGGGCTGGGGCTGTACCTCTCGCCGTGGGACCGGCACGAGCCAGTGTATGGCGACACCGTCGCGTACAATGAGCACTACTTGGGCCAGATGACGGAGTTGCTCACCAGGTGCAGTAACCCGTGTGTTTCGAGATGCAGGATTGTTGTTACATTTGTCATCTCGACTTTTTGCAATGCACTTCTGAATTTAGCTTTCAGATCGTGGGGAGCTTCGATTTTGTTGTGGATTTGGGAGTGAAAACTCAAATTTTAATCTTTCTGCTTGTTCCTTTGCCGAAATTTGTATTACGGGTTCTTGGATTAGGAGTAGTCAGTGCTTCGTTGTGGTGCCCAACGCGAAAAAAGTTCTTGTGGTGTTTCTTGGTGAAAGTCACTGCACTTTTTTTTTCGAATGCAAAAGTCACTGCACTTCATCTCTATGCTGATGTAATATTTAACCCTAATGCTTTTAGGGCTTTTGTAGTTTGCTTCATGCATTGGTTTGAATTCCGGGAAGCACATACAATGAATGTTGGTACATGTGCCCTAACTTTGCACCGGGATTGCAGTGTTTGGACCATGCATATGTTTTGTTATCAAAGTATTGTATCTCGGTCTTAAGAATTCTGCCATTACATGTTCAGGTATGGAGATGTGGAGGAAGTTTGGCTTGATGGTGCAAAGGGCAAGGACAAGGACATGGATTACATGTTCGATGCCTGGTTTGCACTTATCCATCAGCTCCAGCGAAGGGTTGTTATCTTTTCAGATGCTGGACCGGACAGTAGATGGGTAGGAGACGAGGCAGGGGTTGCAGGTCGTACTTGCTGGTCTCCCTTGAACAAGAGTACTGTGACGATTGGGCACATCGTTCCTGAGTAAGTACTTTAGTTTGTTTAACTGGAAAAGGTGCAAAGACTGTTGTTAATTTTATTTGTGGGGAGTGACTATATATCACATAGCTAAATTTTTAAGGATTTCAAAAAATAATGTATAGTCGAAACCCATATTCTGAATCGGATGTTATCTCCCAGCTTGGAGTCACACTGGTTATGCCATTTACCTCTGTTGAGATCCTAGCATGGGTGAGACCTTTAGATAAAAGCTGCAGGAGGTGAATTTCAATAGGTTTGCTTGTGAGTGGATTACGGATTCTCCGACAACTTCGTGGAATACCTTGCTTCTAAGAAAATAAAATAAAGTGTGTATGATCTTACCATTTAATAGGAGACAAGTCCAATTTAACCTTAATGGCACTTCCAAGTTCCTCCCTGTTTAGTTTCACACAACAATAACTTCAATACTGTAGTATAAATATTGATTTGGAATGAAACAGCTGTTTACTTGATACTTCAAACACACTGCAGAGTTCAACTATATTGTGTGCATGGGACCAGAACTCTTAACCTTTCCTTTCCATTACAGTACTAGAATCGTACTAGTAGCTCCAACTATTGTAATAATACCTTATGTTGAGTAACTATTGTCCTTGGAGAGTACCCAATGATAACCTCTAAAAAAGCAGCTAATTATAATATTTGATCTAAATAAGCATGGCAATTTTCTTCGCTTTGAAGATAAGGATCATTCATGGCATCAGGTAGTTGAAAACTTGAAACTAATTAAATAGGGTGCTATTATTCAGTATAATTTGGAGGATGGTGTGTGTGCCAAAAAAGTATCTACTTCAAAATCTGTAAAAGTTGAAGTTCGCGTGGTCCTATAGTAGAGCAAGATCTACAATCCAAACTGTAAACTGGGCGATATAGGTTTTCAAGTGCTGCACTATCTCAGGATGAAAGAAAAGTTTGCTTGTCATTGATGAGTGTGTTACTTTTAAAATTTTAGTAGTCCATTAGCTGACATTCCAACTTTATGGCCAGATACTCGCGCAGTGGGGATCCTTTTGGGCAAGATTGGGTTCCTGCAGAATGTGATGTTTCCATCAGGCCAGGGTGGTTCTGGCATGCCTCCGAGAAACCAAAAGATTCTACAACTCTGCTTGATATATACTACAAATCAGTTGGTAGAAACTGTCTCCTCATATTGAACGTTCCTCCCAATTCATCCGGCCTCATCTCTGACGAAGACATGCAAGTCCTTCAGGAATTCACTGAGATTCGGCGGACAATTTTCTCTCAGAACTTTGCTGCCAATGCGAGTGTCACAGCAAGCAGTGTGCGTGGTGGGCTGGACAATCTGCAGTTTGCACCCTCCAATGCGCTCCAAGATGGCATATACTCCTACTGGGCACCGCAGGAAGGGCAGACAACCTGGGAATTGCTCTTTGACCTTGGGCAATATAGTTCCTTCAATGTGCTGCAGCTTCAGGAGCCTATCCAGATGGGACAGCGTGTAATTAAGTTTCATGTGAGCATCCTAGCGGGTGAACTGTGGCAAACAATTCTTGAAGGCACGACAATTGGATACAAGAGGCTGCTGCAATTCCCAGCCGCCAAAGCCCGATACCTGAAGCTATCTGTCGATAGTGTACGTGCAGATCCATTGATTGCATTCTTTGGCGTTTTCATGGATCCCTTCTCGGTCATATATAGCTTAGATCATGATAAGCCATCCCATACTAATAGCAGTGGAATTATAACGTTAAGGACAGACCATGCTGCTGGCAACAGGAGTACTGCTACAATGTAAGGAGAGGCAGAGTGCAGTTATGCCATGTAAAGAGGTACTTCAGATTGCCCACAGAGTTTTCTAGAATTACCTGTATGTTGATTTGCTCTTGTAATTTACACCCATTCGATTGCTCTTGTAATTTACACCCATTTGATTGAGGAAGCTCAGGTCATTGAACAGTGATCAGTGCGTACGTATCTTCTCAACCAGTTTGGTTTGTTCCTTGAAGCATTCTGAACTAACAGGTCTACTTTCTGCAATCGTTCTGTTCTGTGCTTCCCCAGATCAATCATGCTACCAAAATCACTGAATACTGTTATCAGAAACTTTGTTTCGGATGAAGTGTATGATGCATCATCAATTTCTGTATGTATGTATGTCTCCTCTGTAAGCAGATAGATCTGAGAGGTCAAGGCAAGCAGCTTCTCTGAACTTGACAGTTACAGTTTATAAACCGCCTTTGAACGCGGGTACAGCCCGTCTTTACGTATACTGCACTTGGAGGCGGAAATTAGCTGCTTTGCCTGCCCCCTTGCTGTCTTCCGCCTGCTCCCACGAGTCCCGTCTAAATCCAAATCGAAGCCGCTTTTGCGGCCGAGGCCCGCCGCCGGCGACCATGTCCGACCAGCCGCCGCCCAGCACACCTCTCCCCCTCCTTTCCTCCCTTCCACCGAATCCTAACACCACCCCGACACCCATTTCCAATCCCACCCCCACCCCCACCCTTGCCCTCCACATCCCCGCCCTCCCCAGCAAGCGCAAGCGCATCGGGTTCCGCCGCAAAGTCCCCTCCGGCTCCCCGGCGGCCACGGTCTCCGGGTCCCCTGCCCCTCAACTGCCGATCCCCGCCTCCGTGGCCGATGACATCATAGTGATCAACCGGGAACCGACAGCGGAGGCCGTCACCGCGCTCACCGCCGGGTTCCCGGCAGATTCCCTCACCGACGAGGAGATCGAGGCTGGGGTGGTCTCGGACGTGGGTGGCATCGAGCAGGTCAACTACATCCTCATCCGCAATCACCTCCTCACGCGGTGGCGCGAGACCTTAACTCATGGCTCGCCAAGGAGCCCTTCGCGCCGCTCATCCCGCCCCACTGCGACCACCTCCTCACCTCCGCCTACACCTTCCTCGTCTCCCACGGCTACGTCAACTTCGGCGTCGCCCCGGCCATCAAGGAGCGCCTCCCCAGGAGCCCACGAGGCCCAACATTGTCATCATTGTCGGCGCCGGCCTTGCTGGGCTTGCTGCGGCACGGCAGTTGCTGGCGTTCGGGTTTAAGGTGATCGTCTTGGAGGGCCGCAAGCGATGTGGTGGCCGCGTGTACACGAAGAAGATGGAAGGGGGTGGGCGGTCAGCTGCTGCTGACCTCGGCGGCAGCGTGCTTACTGGGACATTTGGGAACCCACTCGGAATTGTGGCGAAGCAGCTCGGCTTGCCGATGCACAAGATCAGAGACAAGTGCCCACTGTACCGGCCGGATGGGTCACGAGTTGACCCGGAGGTGGATAAGAAAGTGGAGGGTACATTTAACAAGCTTCTTGATAATGCCAGCCACCTGAGGGCTTCCATGGGGGAGGTGGCGACTGATGTCTCGCTTGGGGCGGCGCTTGAGACATTATGGCAGGCTGATGGGGGTGTCTCCACACAGGAGGAGATGAACTTGTTCAATTGGCATATTGCAAATCTTGAGTATGCCAATGCGGGATTGTCGTCAAGGCTTAGCCTTGCATTCTGGGACCAGGATGATCCGTATGACATGGGTGGGGATCACTGTTTCTTGCCTGGCGGCAACGGGAAGCTTGTACAGGCCCTGGCAGAGAATGTGCCCATCGTTTACGAGAGGACAGTGCACACTGTACGGTATGGAGGGGATGGAGTGCAGGCGGTTGTCAATGGTGGGCAGGTGTATGAAGGGGACATGGCGCTGTGCACTGTTCCACTTGGGGTTCTGAAAAACGGGGCTATCAAGTTTGTACCTGAGCTGCCACAGAGGAAGCTTGATGGTATTAAGAGACTAGGCTTCGGGTTGTTGAACAAGGTCGCAATGTTGTTTCCTCATGTTTTCTGGAGCACTGACCTTGATACCTTTGGACATCTGACTGAAGATCCAAGTCAGCGAGGGGAGTTCTTTCTGTTCTATAGCTATGCAACTGTGGCTGGTGGTCCATTGTTGATGGCATTGGTTGCTGGTGAAGCTGCCCACAACTTCGAAACCACACCCCCAACGGATGCCGTCAGCTCAGTTCTTCGAATACTGAGGGGTGAGACTTCAACTTCTATCGTCAAAATTTACATTGCTATATAATAACAGAGTACCTAAGGTAGTAATGCAATACCTCTTGCAACTGACTGTTAGAACATATTCTTTTTTCCATTCACCTCCGTGGTTGCACTGAAGTATATTATTATGTACTCATGTTGTATCAATGAACTTAACTGCTTAAAAAGGTTTCTGTCTAAAAGATGAACCATGTGTATTGCAGGTATCTATGAACCACAAGGGATTGAGGTACCAGATCCTCTAGAGTGTTTGTACTAGATGGGGCACCGACTCTTTCAGTCTAGGTTCATATTCACATGTTGCTGTTGGAGCATCTGGAGATGACTATGATATATTAGCCGAAAGTGTTGGAGATGGGCGGCTGTTTTTTGCTGGAGAGGCCACCACGAGGCGTTACCCAGCAACAATGCATGGTGCTTTTATTAGTGGTTTGCGGGAGGCTGCTAATATAACTATCCATGCCAACGCTCGAGCAGCAAAGACTAAAGCGGAAAAAAGCCCATCGACAAACGCACAGGCTAGTGCTGCTTTACTAGTTGACTTGTTTAGGCAACCAGACTTGGAATTCGGGAGCTTCTCCGCCATATTTGGTGGAAAAGCTTCTGATCCGAAGTCCCCAGCTATTCTGAAGGTGGTGTTTGAATTAGAGGATGGAAACGAGTAATAGCCAAGAACAATGGATCAAGAGAGCCATCTTTATTGATGAATGTATATATTTATACTGTTACAAAGCATGCAGTTTGTTCGGAGGGGATGACAGTTGCCAAATTAGCAACTGCACAGCGGTTGCTGTTAAGCATGGATTAACCGGCTGGCTTTATCCTTAACACTCCCCCTAATCAATGCTTATCCTTGCGAATAACATCATCTTGAAATATGACTCCTCCAAAAACCCTGTGGGAAAAATATGAGGAGTATAGAGTTTGATATGCTGTTTAAAACTCCTGTAAACCCAATGAGAAAATAAGGAGAAAATGCGACAGCATATTATGATCATTGTCTCGTTGAACTCAATACGAGAAAACCCATAGAGTTTAGAGAACAATAAATATGTCGTATATACTTTCCTAAAAACTCTGGTGGGGAAAACGGAAAATATGACATATGATCTTATGTTGATATTACCTCATTAAAAACCTTGATGAGAACCTGTAAAGCAAACTCATAAAGGGAAAAGAGTGTAATATGATACTTTGAACAGGAATAATTCAGGAAGACGCTCCCCCTGATTCTCGCAAATCCCGAAGTCGTCACATACCAATTTTATGAACATATTTTGAAATGTAGAAGTTGGTAGAGACTTTGTGAATAAATCAGCGAGATTGTCGCATGATTTAGTTTTGCAAGATGGGCAATATGATGATATTGCTTATTACGTGATCTATTTGCATCCGGGCAACATAAGCGACATTATCTTCGTAGATAATGGTAGGTGATTCGATAGAATCAATTTCACATGACTGTTGTATGTGATTTATCATCTTGTGAAGCCACAAGAATACAAGTGATGTATCGTACCAAGTAGGAACATGAAGCATGTCCATGATCTGACATAGTGGGGATCTGATCGATGTATCCGATGATATTGGTGTCCAGATTTCTCTGAAACTCAAAGAATATGACAAGATCTTTTGATGCCTTGGAGATATGCAAAGATATCCTTGAACCCTAACCAATTGTGTTTGGTAGGTCCAATGGCACTAGGATATGGGACCTTGTGTCCCAATATCTCATTTCCATCATCTCATGGTCTAAAAAGGATCGTTCTCTACGTCTAGAGATCGAACAACCAGGAGAATTTTGGATGGATAAATCTTGTCCATATTGAATTTCTCCAATAAATTCTGGATATAGACAGCTTGGTGTATCACAACACATGAGTGAAGGTGCTTGAGTTGTAATCCCAAACAAAACTTGGCGTTACCCAAATACTTCATCTTAAATTCCGTCTTTAGATGATCACGTGCATCATCAATATCTTGTGCGTTGCCAATGATGTGTAGATCATCAACATACACTAAGATAACGCAAAGTCATGTAGAGGATTTTTTGATGAACACGCGTGGATAATCATCATTGTAGGAGTAACCCTTTGTATAAGGAACTCACCAAGTCGGTTGTACCAAATATATTCCGACTAATTTAAGTCATGTAATGACTTTTTGATTTTACACAATATATGTTGCGTTTTGAGTTTGGATTCAACATTGTGATTCCATGAGGAACCTTTATATCTAAATCAAGTGACACATACAAAGATATGCGGTCACTACATCTACCAACTGCAAAGATAGATGATTTGTACCGCCATTAAGATAAAGTATCGGAAAGAGATTCCACCTCTGGAGAACGTGTTTCAGGTATCTGCGTGAACCCTTGTGCTACAATACTCGCTCTATGTCTCACCACCTCGTTGTTCTCATTCCGTTTCAGGAGGAAAACCGGTGTAGGTATTGCTTTTGTGAATACCTTCTTTTATTTGAGCAAGGTTATTTCTACTTGGATTGCACCCTTTGCTTGAGTTCAGTCCGAGTGTTGTTCACACTTTGCCATGGCCATGGTCTTTGGATCTGAATCATATGAAAGGTTGTTTGCAATCTATTTGAGAAATGTATGTCGACAATTGTAGACTTCCGGTTATATGTTTCTCCAGAATATGTGAATATAGTTGATGGAAATATCATTACCCTTGGTGACTGTTCGCGATTTCCCAATGCGGTTGAGTCTGGGTTTTCCGATGTACCAGTCATTGTGTGCACTATGAGCCGGGTTGGTGGAGGTTGCCCATCCACCGGGTGTATACTACCCATTAGGTGTCTGTCAACGTGAAGTTGACTTGCATTTACTGATTTAGAGGCCTCGATATTCTTTATTGCTTGCAAGAAGCAGAATCCTGATGTGTGGTCGTACTTCTCCCCCTGTTACATTGAACGGGGAGTTGAGTGGTTTTTGTTGGTACCTCCACTCTTTCCGGCGCATTTCTGCAGGATTATAGGATTTTGTGACACATGTATAGTCAGTAAATGAATTTGGCAGGTTATTTGCGATGTGTTGCAAATATACTGAACATGAGCTCAGTTCTTTGAGTACGTGGAGTCGAGGCGGAAATGTCGTGGACATTCCAACTAATTTCTTGGCATTTTTCATGGTACTTGAAATCTCCCCTTAATGCCTGGAAATATCCTTCGTTGAATCAGCATACTGGCCTTGAAATAACTCCCCCTGTGAGGGGCTTGAGGTATTGACGGAAATACAGTTATTCCTCACATGGATCCCAAATATATGGTGAGGGGCCAATGGTGTATGTCGAGGTGGTGATATCGGTGTGGAACCGGATTATCGCAGATGAGAAATACTTTGTAGATTTCCACGTATCAAAGGTAGAGGAGAATAATATTATGCAGTTTGGTCATGAGCGTGTAAATCTGCATGACTCCAACGTGAAGTTGGTAAGCTGCAATTCATCAACAAAGATCTTGCAATGAGTTTGATCCTCTTAATCAGTGATTTAGCCAAACCATTTTGTGTATGGACATCTGGAACATAGTGCTGAACTTCAATCCCCAGGGCCATGCAATAATCATTGAAAGCGTGTGAGGAGAATTTTGCAGCGTTGTCCATGCGAATTGTCTTAATTCGACTTTCTGGATAATGGGCTTGTAATTTAATGACTTGCCTCATTATCTTGGAAAATGCATGGTTTCGTGTGGACAGAAGGCACACGTGTGACCATCGTGTAGATGCGTCAATGAGGACCATGAAATACCTAAAAGGTCCAGAAAATGGTTGGATGGGACCACAAATGTCTCCTTGAATGCGTTCAAGGAACTGAAGTGGTTCAGCTTGTATTTTGAGGTGCGAGGGCCTCAAAATTAGCTTCCCTGTGGCACAGGATGTGCACACGAAGTCTGACGATTGAGGAAAATTTGACTCAAGCAAATTATGACCAATGGAATTGCGAGTAATTTTTCTCATCATCCCGATACCGGGATGGCCTAGGCGATCATGCTAGGTTTGGAATGCGTTGACATTCTGAAAAATTACGTTGTATGCAACATGTTCTACGGGCTGGATGTACGTATAGTACAATCCAGACGATAGAGAAGGAATTCTTTCAAGTACTTGCTTGCCATATCCGTAATCTTTGGTGAAGAGTAGATACTCCTCATTGTTGTCGTCATGGTTTTCAATGTGAAAAGCCATTTTGACGGATATCTCAAAACTAATTAGAGTACGTGATGAGTCGGGATACAGCAAAGCATCCGCAATCGTCACTTATGTACTCCCTGGGAGGGTAAATATGGCATGTCCAGTGCCAATAATTACCGTATCGCGTCCAGCGATGGTTAAAATATCTCAATTCATCTGTTTCAGATTTAGAAATATTCTAGCTCTCTTAGTATGGAGTTTGTGGTAGCACTGTCCACAAGGCATAATTTTTCTTCCATCGGATTGTCCTAGTGGAAAACTATATATAAGAGAATTTTCAGTAAGAAAACTTCATGTAAATATATAGTAGACAATCTTATCATATCAAATGTGCTGATACAATATAAAAATGACAACAATACTTATGTTCTTAGTACAACATTACAAATGGACATAATTAAAATAGATCATAAAGGAGATTGAGAGACTAATCGAAGTCTCCAAACATGTCGGTTGAGGCAAACTCAATCACCATGTTCTCCTTGTCGGCAGGGTCCTCTGGCTGATGGAAAGGCATGGTGTTGCTCGGACCGGGAGGAACATTGAGCGAACTTCCATCTCCATTGGCACTGTCTGGATGAAGGTTGAAGTTGGCTTCAAACCTTTTCCCTTGAGGTGCCATGCGTCCTTGAGATTGTTGGTACAGAACAACCAGATGCTTTGGGGTTTTACACTTGTTAGTGGGATGCGTGTAGCATCCACATTTGTCGCAAAGCTTAGTTTTGTCATACTTAGGCTTTGCAGTGCCTGACCCCTTGTCTGAGTTTCTAGACTTCTTGTTCCTACTGCGCTTGCGCTTGCGCTGTCCATTCGCAATATTCATATGAACTTCAGGTAAAGGATGTGCCCCAACTGGGCGCTGAGAGCCATTCTTAGTGAGTAGCTCGTCATGCTTTTTAGCCTGAAGTAAGATATGAATGAGGTCGGAATAGACGGTGTAGTTGCGAGCGCGGTATTGCTGCTGGAGGATCCTATCTGCGGGAAGCATAGTGGATAGAGTTTTCTCTATCTTTTCCGCGTCAGTAGGTTCCTTTCCACAAAAGCGTAGTCTGGAACAAATCTTATGAACCTCGTGATTGTACTCTCCGATGGATTTGAAATCCTGAAGACGGAGATGAGTCCAATCGTGGAGTGCTTCGGACAGGACAACTGTCTTTTGCTGTTCATACACTCGTTTTGAGGGCCTGGAACAAGGTGTGAGGAGATTCTTCCTCTAAATACTCAGACTTGAGATCCGGGTGAATATGGTACCTTATGATATATAAGGCAGCATATTTCTACTGTTCTGTCAGTGGCGTGGCTCCATCCGGTAGAGGGGTCTCCGGATCCTGGATTGCACGCGCTATCCCACGGGACGCAAGACTGATCTTTATGTCCATGGCCCATGTAGAGTAGTTGTGGCCGTTGAGGGCAAGCTCCTCAAATTTCTTTGCGGTCATCGTTGACCTACATGGGTAAAACCAGAGATAATTAATTTACGCTAGGTAAATTAAAACCATCATGGTTAATGTTGTAATGAACTTTACAAAATTAATGAAAATTCAAGAAGTTGGCTTAAAATCATTAGTGTGAATCTCAAATTTGCTAAGTATGACATATTGTAGAGTAAATCTCGCAGCAATTGGGGAGTATAATCTGATAAAATCAGTAGATACTTATTTACCCAATGCCGTTTAGCGCTTAGGGAGTATAATCTGATAAAAATCAGTAGATACTCGAGTGTAATCTGATTAAGTCAGTAGACACTCATATACCTAATGCCAGATGTCAGTACTTAATTTAAAGAAAATCACTTTTAATTTGCAAGTTGATTCCTGCTCGTATTAAGTCAAAAGACTTAATTAAGGTGAATCAATTGTTATTTGCAAGAAGTTTAAATTTCGATTGCAAATTTCTGGATGCAATTAATCTCGACATGTAGAAGAACATGGAAATATATTGCATCACAAATTATTTCTGGAATACAGAGTATTCAACAGAAAATACAGTACTAAAATAAAAATACTGTAAGGAAAAGGATCTAAATAGAATAAAACTGCTAGAAAACCTAATAAGGACTGTTTTGCGAAAACCAGGGAAAAAAATATGGGCTTTTTCGCAAAACACCCGGTTAAAACCGGCCATCCGGTCGGTCTGACCGGCCTGCACCAGGTAGGCCAGGCCCGGTTTTAAACCGGCCAGAGGGCTGGTCTGACCGGCCTGTACCGGGTAGGCGCGGCAACCTGGGCCTGAAGGTCCATTTGTGGCCCGTGCGCAGCCTTGGGCCGTAAAGGCCCGCTAAGGGCCAATTCGGTCGAATGGGGAATATAGGGGTGGGGGGGTTAGGGATTTGACCCCATCCCGACCCCATGCCAGGCGGCGGCGGCGGCGGCCACCTGGGGCTAGCGCGACGAGGGCGAGGAGCCGGCGGGCGCGGGGACCGGTGAGCGCGTGGACCGGCGGGCGCGGAAGGGCCGGCGGGCGCGGGGAGCTGGCGGGCGGCGCGGGGAGCCGGCGTGGAGGAGCCGGCGGGCGCAGGGGAGCCGGCGACGGGGGCGAAGGCGGCGGCGACCAGGCGGCCGGCGGCTGCACCCCCGGCGCGCGGCGGTGGCGCGGAGGCCACGGGCGGCGGCTGCGGCGGCCACCCGACCAGCCGGCCCCTTCAACGGCGGCGGGCGGAGGCGGCCGGTGGGCACAGCGGCGGGCGCGGTGGCAGGCGCAGCGGCGGTCACGCGGCGGCGTGGGCGGCGATGGCGGAGGCGGCGGCCATGGCGGAGCCCGGCGAGGAGCCAGGCGCGAGGCAGCGCCGGCGCCAAGGCGCCATGGCGCTGATGCCGGCGACGATGCCCGAGCGGACGACGGGGTCCAGTGCCGTGACGGCGCATGCCGCGAATGGGGTGGCGGAGTCCACGGCTCCGGCGAGAGACGAAGCCATGGCACGACGTCGGCTGTCCGCACGAAGGAAGCGAAGGATCCTGTCCAGCATTGGGAAGAAACCGCGAGGCATAGTAATCCTCACCTTCTTCTCCTTTTTGCTTGTTTCTTCGCTTGTTGTTTCCCGTAGAGCGAGAACAGTGGTTCTCTATTCGTGGTGGCCTATTACTCCTTAGAGAGCAAAGTGGCTGATAACGTGTTTGAATTAGAGGATGGAAACGAGTAATAGCCAAGAACAATGGATCAAGAGAGCCATCTTTATTGATGAATGTATATATTTATACTGTTACAAAGCATGCAGTTTGTTCGGAGGGGATGGTAGTTGCCAAATTAGCAACTGCACAGCGGTTGCTGTTAAGCATGGATTAACTGGCTGGCTTTATCCTTAACAGGTGGAACTAGGCGGCCCTAGAAAGAAAGGTACAACTGAAGGAGGGAAGACAGACCAGCACCACTCAAACAAATTGTTGTTTCAGCAGCTTCAGTCACATTTCAACCAGCAGCAGCAACTTTATGTTTACACATTACTATCACGACAGCAGGCTATGCAACTAAGAGAGGTGAGAGGAGGTGACGAATGAGGCTGCATTACCTCTCTGAAAAACTGGGTGTGAAATTAATTGGCAGGAAAGGTCTTGGTCCCGGGCTGATGCTGTGATTGCTTCAATTAAGGCAGAACGGAACAGCAGTAGAACTAAATCCGTACCCTTGAAGTTTAAAGTGGGAGTTTCTAAATCCCACATTTGCTGCATCGTGATCCATGACTACTGATAATCCTTTTGGGAACCTGACTGACATAAAATTGATAAGAGTTTTGTCTTTGTTCTGTCATCGTACATCTGCCTGACGATCATGGCGCTCATTCGCATGGAGCTTCTGCTCATATGTGCTGAAGTTTCCCAGGCCAGCTTATGTCACATTTAGGTGATTGTCTGATGATGCCATTAGATCAGATTTTGAGTGCGGTCTTCCAGATTACATAACGTCCGCATCTGAAGTTTGAAGATCATGCAAAATTAATTGTTGGTACTGTTACGGCTTATCTTTGAAGAAGCTTGCGGTTGAGACGTTCACTCGGAATTTCAAATTGGAATAGCTGTTTAGCTGATGTACATGAATTTTACATACTGAATGGATGGAAAACATGTCCGGCGTTTTTATTGTGTTTTTGTCTTATAGATGTTTCTTTGCTATGGTCAAATGAAATGCCAACGAACAATTGAGTTGCAGCAATGCGAGATCCAGTCATGTTCTAGAGTCAGCTTGAAGGAATCAGCCTTTTCTTTCCTCTTTTATTAGTGATTCACTGATTCATGATTTGGCAGGCACTACACATGACGTTAAAGATGTAATCGCGCGAGCAGCGCACTTCAGAGATATCAGGTCAATCTACTTCCATGATTAGCAGCATTAGTAGCCCATATGCAACAGTCATGACTCATGACGCATGATTCAGACACTGAAAAATGCTTGCTTCTCTGGATTATTTCTGGCAACTTTTGTTCAGTTTTGACGTAAACATCAGAGCCAAACAGGTGCATCAATCTGATATAGTGTTTTATATCAATAAACATGGCCATGATCAACAAACACAGACGTAAGCTCTCCGAATGAACGAGAGTTTCACAATAGAGAATAAACCGTGAAAACTAAAGGTACCAGATATTGGCTTCTGCAAGAGAAATTGTCAATAATGTTCATCAGCAGAACGAGAGTTTGACAATATATAATAAACCGTGCACGTGAAAACTACAAATACGAGATATTAGCTTCTGGAAGAGAAATTACCAAGAAGGCTCATCAGATTGGCATCTCCCTTCCATTCCATATCAAACAAACTTGCAGAAAGGGGCAAATCCAAGATCTGTCAGAAAGAAGAAAACATTGTGCACAAACAGTCCTGCAAGCAAAAGTCTGGCAAATCACTATCAAGAATGCAACCACAGCCGATCGTGCAATCTCTCTTCTCCGGTACCAAGCATCTCATCAACCCTGTCTCCATCCCGGTAAAAATGGAAGGTCGGGGTGTATCTTATGTTTTGAGTTGTTTCAGGGCATTCATCAATATCGGCATAGATGAAAGTAAGATTCTTGAATTCATTGCTGAACCTGCAGAAGGATGGAAGAATCTGACTGCAAACATGGCACCTGAGTAAACGACAGGAATCAATTGAGTTAACAGGATAAAGAGGAAATCTGAAATAGCTATTATATCGTTACCAACGCCAAACCGAATTAGGCAGACTTGAGAGCTACATAAAATGGTCTTCATACTTGTTTTAAGCAGCAAGTAGTGAAGCAACTTTCTGTACTTAGCTAGTAGATAAGTTATACTGAATTCAAATTAATTTCGCACAAAAATCAAACGTTGGAAAAAGTCAGCTGATATCCATTGCAATAATCAGATTCGTGAGTCTTATAGATCCTGAAATGACAGCAGCATTACATAACATGGACTCAGTACAGCCAACAACTGTTGATTACTCAACTGAACCTGAAAATAGTAAGCTGAACTTTTTGCAAGTCATCAAGCCAGAGATTGATGCACCATTCTCAATAGTTGCTAGTAGCTACAATGCAAGCTTCATACCATGAAGAACAAACAAAGGAACACAGGCAAGAAAGGTTACATACCATGAGGCACCATAGTTGACCACAGCCTGCAAGGGAACAAAAAGGCAAATAGTTTAATCAAAATGAACTCTTCTGCACAACAAAATTCTATGGACTCAGAAGTTCGTCAGTACCCCAACAACAACACTACGTTTTCCCTTCCCCTGTTCATGCTGTTTCCCTTTCATGCTCATTTTCCGGCTAAATTAGAGGTGAAGGTAATCATGTAACATACAAGAACCATGGTGCGTACAGTGCCTAAACCTTCGATTCCAGTTGTGTGGCATCGCATATCGTCTGTTCCAAGATGTGCTCTTAAAGAAAACAGAATAAAATGCGTGGCGCGGGTGGCTATACTCACGGGAGACTTGGAGGATTTGACTGAATCGAGCATATGCCTCAGCTGCTGGTCGCCACTGGCGCTGCGTAGGTTTCCGTGGGAGCCGCTTGGGAGCAGCAGGCCAGTGCCTTCCAGGCCCGTCTTCTTGGCCTCTTCCTTCCCATTGCCTCCATCGGCGCCCATGGCTCCGCCCTACTTCCGTAGCTCGCTTGTCCCAGGACCCTGCGATTGAAGCCAGGAATTAGGACTAGGTTACCGAAATCTTGAAATAGAAGAGGCAAACTAGAGAAGAAGAGTAGAGGAGAACCGGAGGAGCACCGGCCACCGTTGGTGGGCCGTTCAGCGAGTCGGCTGCCGGCGGCGATAGGCTTGGATACGGCGAGAGGAGAGGGTGATTTGGGGCGCAGGGCACTGGAGTGGAGCCGCAGCGGCCGTCCCTGGAGTGTTGATTGAATTTTGCATTTTCCAAAGGCTAATAATAGCAATTGATTTTTGCGGTAATTCCTATGTGAGCACGAACCCACCTATTCTCGGTTCAAGAAACTAAGTTATTTATAAAAAAAAGATTTTACACGTTGTTGGGGTAGTATCAGAATTCACCTACCCTCGGTTCAAGATACTATTTTTTTTAAGTCACAGATACACACGCTGTTGGAGTAGTACCCGTAATACACACTTGAAAAAATTTGGATTTTTTTTTGTCTATTTGCATTATGTAAAAGATACAACAAAATTAACGTACACACTATCAACAACGTCTAATTCTGCATAAAATATGTTAAACGAGCGGCCTGCTTGGGCAACCGAGCAACCAGGTCTCGGACGCTTCAACATGAAATGTCTAAAATTACTCCAAATGAACAAGAAAGTACTGAAAACAAAGAATCTTTCTAACTAGTCCCTTTGTATCGAGCATTCAAAAGAAAAAATTGTTCCTTTTGTAACTAGTTAATTAGCTAACATAAGAGAGGGAAATTACAAATGCGCTCCATCAAATTAACATGTATTATGCTATACCAAGACATCAACAACTCATATTATGCTATACCAAGACATCAACAACTCAAGATTTCTCCAGCACTAGGAAATAGGAACATGATAGGTATCAGATAGAGAAATTAGAAAGGAATTACTCACTAGCCGCTTTGACTCTGCAAAGTGGAGAAGATCACACCCCCTAGAAAGAAAATGCTAGAGTGCCTCCTTTATCCCAAATTCTTGGCAAAAACAGGCCACAGTCCTCCACAAGAAAGCACAGAAGTGCTAAATTTTCTCACTGAACTGGACCTTACAAAAATAGTTAAGCTAGTGCTCCACTGCTCCTTCATCCCAACGACCTACAGAAACCATCTGCAAGACTGCAACTTTGGGCCTTGCGTTCATGTAGATCATGGATAACAGAGTCAACGCGAGGCAAGGGGGTTTCACTTGAACCCCCAAATTCCTTTGAAAACAAACAACAGGCTCGGATTGGATAGTACTACGGTACCTGATAGGCCTGAGATCGATCTGGGATAAGAAAGACCTGGTTTTTGGGATTCGATCGTTCACCACAGCGAAGGGAACACCAGAGCGAAACAGAAAAAGCAATCCAAGCAACGCTTCCTTACCAGCTAAACGAATCGCGTTCGGACGGATCTTCGCTCGACGCCGCCAGTCCAGTAGAGGGGAGGACGCCTATGAGGTGGCGCAGGCGCGCTTCGGTGGGAGGAGGAGGAGGGCTTGGTGATGAGGTAGCGGCGGCGGCGGCGGTGGCAAAGAGGGGTTTTCTCCCCTTCCTATTTGGTGAGCAACCAGGTATCGGACGGTTCAGTTCGCAAGACGAACTCAGTAGGTAACACCTAATCGAGTTTTTTTAGTTCAATTTGTAAGAGATAGTTACGAGATAAAGTAAGTGTCATCATCATTGCATTTAAATTAGTCGTGTTGGGTTACTTGTACGCAGAAAAAAAAGGAAAAAAACCGTATCAGTTTCCACGAGATAGCAGCGGGTTGCCTGTTGCTTCCACGAGATTACAAACGGTGCATGATGCCATTCATAATTTGATCAATTCTAAATATATAATTAGAAAGTTTTAGTTTTAAATATGCTGAAATTTTAAACCTATTCCAAATATGCTATTGATGTCAGTTGACCGTTAAGTAACTGCTAAAAACATGATTTTACCCTTTACGTTGTCTTTCATATATGTCACTTCGTCGTAAATATAGTTGATGTGTTTCCAGGCATATCTCCACATATGTTAGAGATAAATTTTGATGAATATTTTGTTGCATTGAACAGTAAAATAATTCTAGAAATCACCGTAGCATCAAAATAATGTTCCAGAGCATTCCAAAAGTAATTGGATAAATGTTATTTTACTGTCCAATGCAACAAAATATTCACCAAATACTACCTCTAACACATGTAAAAACATGTCTACAAACATATTAACTATATTAACTATAAAGTGGCATATATGAAAGACAATGTAAAGGGTAAAATCATCTTTTTACCAACCACTTAACGGTCAACTGACGTCAATGACATATATGGGACCGGTTCAAAATTTCAGTGGCATATTTGGAACTAGAACTTTTTCAGTGGTATATTTAGAATTGATCAAATTTTGAGTGGCATATATGAATTCTCTCCATGACAATCTAGTAGATAATGTGTGCAGTACCCTCCTATGTCACTTATAAATATCACTATAGATAACATATACAATGAGTCTATATATAAGTATTCTCATTTGTTAGTGTAAAGTACAAACGGCGTGCATACAACAACAAATATACCGCACATAAGTTGTCCATAAGAATCTTAGAGACTGAGTCACATTCTCTCTTTTTCATCTCACCGAAAATCCTAGGTGACACCTCTTACAGATAGCTGACATCACTGTTGTACATTTTCTAAATAATACGAGCTGATGTAACGGTGGAAGCGGATCAAACACAGATCAGATAATATCCTTCCCACTTTCATTTCAATATTTTTTAAATCAAATAAGAATAATACAAACCAGACGTCATTCGAATAGGGATACAAATCAAGTATCTACCTAATCTGATTGGCTGCAAATATCCTTTAAACTTCTTTGGAGAATATGCTAGAATGAACTTCATCGCACAGAAACTGGAGGCTGTCGTGACATCCGTCTTGTCAAGACAATCAAAACACATATATTGTCTACCCAACTTCGAGATCGGATGAAAAAGTTACGGAGTACGAAAGAATTCTACGTAGAGTCCAGATGTTATCCGTATTCGTATTTGACGCAGTTTACAATACCACATCGTATTTGTATATAAAATATAATCCAAATCATACCCTATCTATGTTTGATTCGGATGCTGATTTTTTTATCATATACACACTTTTCTAGATATGAGTACCAAATAATACGAATCATCTGCTACCAATTTCCACCCACAGGCTGATGAACTAGGTAACTCCTTAGCCACGTCACTTGCTCACTATCTTCGGCTTAAATGTGACGATTCTGTTGTAGTATGAATTGGGAATAAAGATTGAGATAGCTATTGAACACAATTATTGTAATTCTCATTATTGATCTCAGATGTTTTACATATATATATATACAACTGGAAACGACGACAGTTGTTGCTTGAAGCGTCATTAGCAATCGCTAATGACGGTTGTAAATTTGATTAATCGACGCATCCTCTCCAGAGAGATGCCTGTTCGCAACACTCCCCCTTAATCAATTTCACCTTTGTGTATAAAGAACATCTCAGAAACTCCTCTAAAACCCTGTGGGAAAAATATAAGGAGAAATATATATTTAAAAAATATGTCATGGAAAACTCCTTTAAAACCCAATGGGAAAAATAAAGAGAAAACGATATGACATATAGTGCTTGTATTAATATTGCCTCATTAAAAACCTTTTATGAGAAACCATTTAGGAAAAAACTCATAAAGGAAAAGAGTACAATATATATGATCTGATAATCATTATCAGGTTTATATTTTAGGAGTTTACTCCCCCTGAACCTTTGTAACACCCTAATTTTTCAAAACCTAAAAATTAAGGCCAACAAAAACTTTTGCTAATAATGTTGATTAAAATACACCAGAGTAAAATTTTTATTCAAAACAAGTTTCTAC
Source organism: Stipa capillata (assembly GCA_019208055.1). Taxonomy (NCBI): domain Eukaryota; kingdom Viridiplantae; phylum Streptophyta; class Magnoliopsida; order Poales; family Poaceae; genus Stipa; species Stipa capillata. The sequence continues at coordinate 297,062 of JAGXJF010005866.1, read as the reverse complement.
AAAACCCTAAAATGAGTCAACCAAAATCTTCCACCCCGGATCCTATTTCCTCAATCTCTGCTTTGTCGAAGCTCTGTCCGGCAAGGTATTCAAGTCTTGCCTTACACCTTGTCTCCATGCGGGGCCATTCATCCTTGCATTCCACCACGAACATACGTTCGGCATCCCTCCCCCTTCTATCTAGACGGTGCAACCTAAACCCACACCTGCCGCAAGGTGCCCACACGGTACTTCTGCGAAATTAGAATATATACCCGTCATGAACCTCTTCCAAATGCCTTGATACTCTACCATCAACTTCGGCATGTCCTATCATGAGTATGTGCACATATATACTGCTTTTAAAAATACACACATACGCCAAACCCTAACCCATCCTCTCGAGTTACGGGTCAAAACCCTAACTCATCGTTCGGCTCTGCCACAACCCCGTGGCAGCTTCCCAATTCCAACTCACCGTGACTTCGCATGTCCATTCCATCCGCATACGAACCCCATATATACTAAAATACTCAAGTGTATGTGGACACATACACTCCAAACCCTAGTTTAATCTTCTCGGTAAAACCCTAACCACCCTGGTTATCTCTCTCTCCTTATCAAGTGTCATTTGAATATCTACTCACCTCTACCATGTCACCATGCCGGGAGATAAATATTTGTCCTAGTATATTTCTACCAAATAACCATTTATCATTTCACCATTTATCCATTTATCTTTTACTATAGTCAAAACCCTATTTACCGTTCACCCTACTTATCCACAACGCCATGAGTCCTATGAAAACTCCAGAAATAACCCGAGACCCTCCCTAACATATTTCTATAAAGTATGGTGAGGTGCAATACAAATATTTCCAACCATTTCAAACTCGAGTTTGAAGCAGTTTTGAGCTTTGCACTACAACCCCCATAAATAAATCCCAGAAAAATCCCACGAAATTTCTGGAGATACCCCTGGACCCTAGGATTCCCAATCTATACTACCTTATAAAAGGGGGAGTTTCTCTTTTCTAACTCCACCCCACAAAATGTACATAAACTACTCAACACCATTCGATCCTATCTATCCAACGGCTATTATGTATTTGATGGTCTGCCAACATCCAACGGTTGATCGTAATCATCCAATGGCTAATATTACTTTGAGTTGATAGTAATTACCCACCATGCCATTCACTTAAAGTTGATAGTAATTACCCACCATTGCCCTTACTTAAAGTTGATAGTAATTACCCACCATTGCCACTACTATACACTCCAGCACCCATTTCTCCCGAATCTGCGCCACGCGTGGCCGTCACGCCCACGACACGCTTTGGTCATGCCCATGCGCCACTGCCGTTGTCTCCTTCGACGCGATGCAGTACATATATATATTTACGCCATACATATTCTAAAAACGTGCGTTGCACGTGCGCATTTGCTAGTATACAAAAATATCCTTCTTCCCAGTTCAATTATGTGAGTTGTGTCAAATTCCTTTTCCTGCCTAATTGAATCCTAGCATGAAATCCTTCCAAAATCCTTTCCGGAAATTTTAGGAAAAGCTATGGGGACATCCCATCTGGACGTAGGGCTCGTTTCCATGCTCGCCTCCCCTGTCCAACACAAAATTCTCGAGTAAATTTTAAAAATTGGTACTTAAGTTGATTTCGAATCCAATTCAAATTCCACCGTTGGAATTCTCAGAAACGTTTGAATCATTTCGAGGGACATCCTTAGACCCTGAATGTTCTATTTCTGCCCAAAAGCCACCCCACCTCTATTCTATTTTCTCCTTCGTCTTCCCTCCAAAAAAATGTCAGGCGGTTACACTGCTTTTCCCTCATGTTGCTTCCCTCCCATCTCTCTCTTTGCAAGGAATACTCAGTGTGTACTCAACCCATACGTCTGAGCTTCCTTGTTCTCCAAAGTAGCACTTCTTTTCTCTGCCACACGCCAAACCACCCCGTGCTACCTCACCTCCCCATCTTCAACTCGAGCAGGCAGACACCTAACTCCAATGCTGTCACCACGCCACCCCCTTTTCTTTCAATGCTCACCCTTAGGCATGCAACACGGTACCACCAACCCTACCAATGTCCAGCACAGCACTCAATCACTATTGCAGGAACCCTACTGCTCCTCACGCCACCTTTTCTCACCAACAGTAGCCGAAGTCCAATCCCCTAAACCTGCTATAGCACTAATCCCAGCATCCTGCCGCTGCGTCTACTTCTTCTCTGAGCATCCACAGCAGTTCATAGCTATCCATCCCCCTTCCTACTCCTTCCTCACTCCAATTCAAAGCACCAGCCCGAGCACCTCGTTGCTCCTCTCCTCAGCATCCCTACCCGAGAGCTCTCTCTCTTTTCCATCTGCTTCAGTCCAAGTCCTCCTCTCCACAGCGCAAACCGAGCAACACACCGAGCTCGAGCTCCCCCACTGCCCTTCTTCCCAACCTTCTCTACAAGCTGAGCTCACCCACTGCTGTCCCGCCCCTTGCTCCTGCCGCGGCAGACTTCTTGCTCCGCTCTGCCCCCTTTAATTTCATCAAGCCGAGCCGTCCCTTTTCTTCCCCCAAGCTGCGGCTGAAGCTCCCTTGTCTCCAATTGCTCTCCAACCGCTCATGCCCCTCGCCAGCTGCAGGCCCGCTCCCTTTCCTAATCCACACCGCACCACCCTCGTTTGCCATAGACACCAGCCAGCACCAACGCCGGCTCCCCTCTACCCCTCCCCTCAGCTATCCTACCTACCACCGCCAGCTCGCCGCCACGTTTGCCTCAGCGCCGCAGCAACCCCCCTCCCCCCTCCCCGCGCGCCGCCTTTCCTTTCCCTCTACCCCGGGCGCACTTTCCTGCCGCGGCAGCCCACGGCACTGCTGCTGCCCCTTTCTCCCGCCGCGGCAGCGCGCAGCTGCTACCGCTACCGCCTCGCCCCTGCCGCGGCAAACCGGACTGCCGCGGCAAACCCGGACTGCCACGGCAAGGAGCTATCACCGCCCCAGCAGCACAGCCCCGTCTCCTAACAGCCGCCGCACCAAGCTCCTCCCTTTCGAGCCCTCGCTCCCCACTTGCCGCCGGCGAACCCCAGAGGCAGCTCGTGAGCCACCCGAGCGGCCAAGTCTTCCCTCTCTTCCTTAATTCCTAGCTGTTTTTTTTCTTTCCTTCACTCCAGTGCAAAGGACAAGCTTTCCAAGTCCTTTGAAATTTGATTATTAGCAAAATCTTCTCATACATGTTATATGCATATTTATCCTTTTAAGTAAATTCCAAGCAAAACCATTCTTCGACCAGATAATATTCTAACACAAGCATTTACAAAAAAAAGTAAGGAAAAACAAAAAGGGATGCAATGCAATTTTAATGCCGGCGCATACAAATCTTTACCTACAGGTTAGTCTTGTTCTAACAAGTTTTTCCATGTAACTTTCCAAAGCCTCCCTTAACTTGATTTATCCCCTCTGGACGTAGCTAGATTAAGAGAGCTAAGAGATGCCTAAATAATGGAAGGTCCCTAGTCTTGAAGAACCATAATCACATAATGTGTCCAAAAACCCTAAGTATTAAACTATAGCTTTAACCCACCCTTTTTGGTAGGTCCAGATCCCTTGCGAACTCTTTTCACATGCCTAAGCACCCTTTGGACTTGACCCCCTTTTAATAAGAGTTTGAGAACCTAAAAGCCCATGCAAAGGTTGCAGCTTCGTGAAGCCCTAGAAACACCAAGGGTGCTTTATAACTAGCTAAAATAAGTGCATTAAAGTATTTAAACATGATGAGCTCGTAAAAACATGAACCGTAGTCTTCAATGTACAAAAGCCTCAATTCATGTGATGAGCATTTCCATCACGTCGTGTTGAGGACCCTAATTATGCTTCTAAGTTCAATACCTAGTTTTTGTCATCTCTTGCGAGTATGTTGGTTCTTATTGAGTCTTCCTCGCATCGTTGTTTATTTGGTATTTATCCGATGTGTAGATACGACGTTACGGGATACCACGCGAACGATCTGGGATCGCTGTCATATCAAGTTCGACTCCGAGACCCGGCCAATAATGCCAGGCAAGCTCTCCACCCTTGATCATGTTGAATCCCAAGTTTACGAAATGCTATTTTGTTTACGAAACATGCATGCTATGTTTTATACCCGTTATTTTATGTAGTGTAGTTATGACCGATGCTTAGTAAACCCTAGTTTGACCCTGAACTCCTCGTCACCCTAAGGACTACATATTCCAGAAAACTTATCGGAAATCTAGGGTAGAGTATGTATGTATGCTTAGCCTTGCAGTAGCAAAAAGTAGGTTTTCAAAAAAAAGGAATGAAATTCCCCATATTTCATGTGGTGACAGTTTGAAAACGGACCGTCGTGTCCGGAGGTGTATGAAGGTAGTATATCCATGGGTTGGGATATTTTACCGCAAAGTGGTTTTGTGAAACCGAAACAAAAATGGAGAAGCCTTTTGATCCGGGTCGGAAATGAAGGGCGAAAGCAGGAAGCTTGTTAAGTGCGAGGTAATGCCCGGCGTGGTTCTCGCTGTCCGTTTACGGGAGTGGTGTGGAGTCCCTCTCGAATCACATAAGGACCGAGCTTAAGTGTCATTTGGCCAAGTCTTACCGTACGTCCACATGTCCTTTATGGGAAGGACTTGACCTAGTATCTGGTCTGAGACTAGCATGAACCCGTAGGCAGTGTGAAGCGTGCAGATGAGGTTGTAGCCTGTAGAGAAAAGTTTTCGCGGGAAAGCGATGGCTTGTTCGTCACAAAGTTGGAACACCAACCGCCTTGTAAGCGATGATACTGACTCAAGCTAGATTTGGGACATGTCCTTCTGGCAGGTTCATGGCTAGGTTTACTCCGGTGAAGAGTCTCGTTGTAATAGCCCTGTCAGTATACGATGCATAGTGTACCCAGGGTGACCTACATCGTGTGGGTAAAGCCGTACCATCTCTGCAGAGGGTTAAAACTATTCGAATAGCCGTGTCCACGGTCAAGGATGAACTTGGTTAGGCCACACTAAAGTAGATTGGGTTTCAAAACCTAAAATGTGGTTATGGGTTTAAGGACGCGACCCGCCGTGATCGCAGGGTGACCTGAAAAGTTCCCGTTGTGTCGGGAAGAGTGAAGAAGGGATTTCCCCGTGGACTCGGGCAAACCATAATATCCCCGTCGTATCGGGTGAGCTGAGACTCCCCGCTGAAGCGGGTGATTATGAGACTTTCCGTTGTTGTAGGAAAGCACAGATATGATTCCCGTTGTTGCAGGGAAGACAAATGGAACAAATGCTTGTCTCGCAATACCGCGGCAATTTATGAAAACCGTTTTAATATCTATTTATGTATTTCATATGCAAACTTACTTTCTCGCACAATATAAAACATAGGATAGAGCCATTTTATTGAAATACCCCTGCATACATCTATATCCGAATCAAACTCCCCGGTGGGAAGTTTGCGAGTACATTCAATGTACTCACATGGCTTGTCGATTTGGCCAGACAAAAGGATCGACAGTTTGAAAGCAATGACGATATCCGCGAAAGCTAGGGCGTAACCCCAGTCAGTTGCTTGTCGAGAATGGCATATTGATGGGCCCCTCCACCGCTTGATTTCCGCTGCAAGATTTTAGCCGTTGGGCTAAAGGTATAACTTATTCGATCTCGATGATCGGTTATATATCTTATTCTATTAAGTGCGTGTATGACCTTGATATACAGGTTAACTTGTGTGTACCAGCTACTGATCATGGGACCGGTACAGTAAACACAAGGGTTTATCCGGCCTCAAAACCGGGTACGCCACAACCTTGCAAATCTCGAATTCGCCTCATACCAATTCCATGAACATATTTCTGGAATAAGGATGTTGGTAGGGACTTTGTGAATAAATCTACGAGACTTTTACAAGACTTAGTTTGCAAGATTTCTATTTCCCCGCTTTTCTGTAATTCATGGGGATAAAATAATTTAGGAGCAATGTGTTTTGCGATATTGCTCTTTATATAACATGATTGTATTTGTGCAATACAAGCAGAATTATCTTCGTAGATAATTGTTGGTGATTTTAAGGAACCAATCCCACATGACTGTTGTATGTGGTTAATCATTCTGCGAAGCCAAACACATTCGTGTGATGCTTCATGTAATGCAATTATTTCAGAATGATTAGTGGAAGTAGCCACTAAAGTTTGTTTTGAGGACTTCCAAGAGATGGCTGTTCCACCATGTAGAAATACGAATCCAATTTGTGATCTGACATTATGGAGATCAGATAGATAGCCAGCATCTGCGTATCCTACTATAGTCATATCTTGATTTTTCTGATAGAATAAACCAAGATCTTTTGTGCCTTGGAGATATCTGAGGATATTCCTGACACCTACCATATGTCTTTTAGTAGGCGATGCACTATGTCTAGCTAATAGATTAACTGCAAATGAAATATCAGGCCTGGTGCAGTTTGCTAGATACATAAGTGCTCCGATGACACTGAGATAAGGAACCTCAGGTCCTAATATTTCTTCGTCATCAGCCCTAGGTCTAAATGGATCTTTGTCTCTATCAAGAGATCGAACGACCATAGGAGTCTTGGATGGATATGATTTATCCATATTGAATTTCTCCAAGATTTTCTAGATATAAGCAGACTGATGTACAAGGATTCCTGAGGGAAAATGCTCAAGTTGTAAACCTAAGCAGAATTTGGTTTTAGCCAAATCTTTCATCTCAAATTTCGTCTTTAGAGGATTTCTGAGATAAGAAATTTGATTTGTATTTACTGTTTGAGGATTTAGAGTCCTCTGTTTCCGCGGATGCTTTTGAGAAGTTGGATCCTTTATGACCAAAGTTCTCCCCTTTTGCTCGCATTAGGGAGTTGAGTGGTTTTATTAGATACATCCACTCTTTCTGGCACATTAACCGCCGGAATATGTGATTTTGTTACACCTTTATGGTCAGTAAATGCATCTGGCAGGTTATTTATAATGTGTTACAAATTTATTATTCTCTGAACTTCAGATTCAGATTCTTTAGTACGTGGGTCTAAAGATTGAATGCCTGTGACATTCCAATCTATTTCTCGGCATTCTTTGTGGTACTTGTTTTTATCTTCCCCTAATGCCGGGAAATGATCTTCATCGAAGATGCAATCAGCGTACCGGGCTGTAAATAAGTCCCCTGTTAGGGACTCGAGGTATTTTATTATCGATTGAGAATTATACCCTACATAGATCCCCAATTTTCTGTGAGGGCCCATTTGTGGCACGTATACAGCGCAACCAAATTGACGCAGATGGGAAATGCTTGGTTGATTTCCACGTACTAACTGTAACGGGGAAGCCATATGATATGCAGTTGGACGAATTTGAATTAATTCTGCAGCGTGTAAAACCGCATGACCCCAACAAGATGTTTGTAGATTTGAATTCTGTAAAAGTGGTCGAGCGATTAATTTGACTCTTTTTACAAGAGATTCAGCCAAACCATTTTGAGTATGTATGTGCCGGACCCCAAAATTCATAACAGAGAGTCTTAAGTAAAACCACCCGCTAAGTCGGAACGTCAACCCCGACCTCAACTCCTGGGGATCAATCCCAAGAGGAGTGGAGTGATATGGCTCCGAATAGCCCGAGACGTCAACCCCGAACTTTTTCTGGCAAACTAATGCACAGATTAAGTAGGGTGATATGGTCTCCTCACTCTTTTCTTACTGAGCCGGAACATCAACCCCAAATTCGTCCCGGTAAATTAATGCTCGGCTGGAGTAGGATGATATAGTTCCCAACCTCTCAGTAGCAGAGTCACTTCACAGGGGTGATTAAACCTAATAACTCTATGATATAAACTTTGAAACCCTACCCACAACATGTGCTTCATCAACATACACGCACGGCACTTGAGCAGGCGAAAACAACCAGATTTCACAGCAGTAACTGTACGACCGAAACTGCAATATTATAAGTTTGAAACTTAACAACATATATTCATATAAGGATCTGAAGATCCAAATACACAGCGAAAGAGTATAAGTGGCTACGAAGCCAAAATGGTAAGGCCAAAAGTGACAGCGAACAAACCAAGCTGCCAACCCCGGGGCAGGATCACTGCCTAGGATTCCCAGCGACTAGTCGTCGTTGGTGTCGATCTCTATATAGAAACCACCCTCAGGAGGGGTAGTTTCCTCTGCAACAAAAATATCAACAATAGCAGGGTGAGTACAAAATTGTACTCAGCAAGACTTACAGTGCGGAAATTAGTAATAGATGTGCCAAGTATCAATAAAGGGGTAGTTGTGGACTGCTTTGCGGAAAGCAGATTTTACCTTTGTCAATAGGAGCTAGGTAGATGAAAAAAACCACTACCAGATTACTTTTCAAAGGGGACGAGTCGAACACTTCACGATCAGTCCTTACTGCAGATCACCACACCTTAGATACCCCGACTCTTCCTCGACCACCCTGGGAGGAAGCTGTCGCTACACCGCAGCCTTAGAGTTGGCAAGTTTTAGAGTTTGTTATAGTTGTCTAATTCGATGCAAAATCTTACCAAGCTGTCCATAACCGCGGACACGGCTGTTCAAACAGTTCAAACCCTGCAGGGGGGTACATCTTTACCTACACGCATTGATCGTCTCTTAGTGCTAGGCCAATCACACACTTCACGAGGTGTGCTAGCAGAGGGTGATCAATCACGACCGTTACAATGCTTTCGACCTAGGTATGAGCCACCCATACGGGCTAGTCCATGTGCACCAGTCCGGCCGTAACCGCGACACGGTCCCATACGTTGTGAATCGAGGTACATCCCCGGTCTCCCAGACTGTGTGTCCACCTCACCGTTATATTGAGATACCACACCACAATTTCTTTTTCACGCACACGGCAAATGGAAACGGCGAACTAATGCAGCTCATACACTAAGTCTAGGCAAATTATTTAGTCGTGGGTGGCCCCATAATCCACCCGTGTAGAAGTACGCAAATCTTGGTTCGAAGGGACACCGGTAACCGGTCCTTGTGGGAAGACGAGACAACCCACCATGCTCCCAGCCATGGCCTCTCGTCTAAACCCAGATATGATTAAGCAAGTTCATTAGTTATCCCAGTGAACACCCACCTACCACGTAACACATCCAATAGTGTGAATTTATCTGCCATCCAAGAAATTATGACTTTTACATGTCTAAGCATGTCTAAGCATTAATAACATAGCAAGCATTATCACAATGAACACTCTGCTACTCTAGATAGGTTGGGTCGGTGGTGGAGTTGTTTGAGCGACAAGGTGAGTTTTACACACAGGAATAGAGTTTTGCTTAGCGGAAAAATAGAATTTGAACGCATGTGATAATGAATTTGAAAACAACTAATACTTTGCAAATAGTAGGAGTTTGCAATGTGACCAAAGGGGCTGCTTGCCTGGTTGCTCTGCAACGGAACCCTGCTCGTGATCGAGGTGATCCGCTTCTGGATTTTCCGGCTCTAACAAAGAAGAACGAAAACACCGGAAAGAAAAGGGCATAACCATAAATATCAAAATGCAGAACATCGGCATGAGATGCAATGCATGCCATGGCATAAAGGATGCAAAATAAAGACTAATGCAAGTGGAATCAATTTAATCGGAGTCCAGATGCATAAAATATCACGATCCGAAAATCCTCCGGCTAATCAGAAACCCTAATTTGAGTTTTTAGCCAATTATGCTTTTCCTAGCATGCAAACATGTACGGAAATGACATTTTTGAATAGATCTCATTTTTCTGAACATTTTGATATATTATTTGCATTTTTCTGATTAAAGATGAATTTTCTATGAATTTTCCTAGATTTAATCAATTTTTAACCCCTTTGTTGTATTTTTCTCAGTAAAAATACTGTTAAAATTAATTTAAATAGCACCAGAGGCTGACATGTGGGCCCTACTGGTCAGTTTTGACCAAAAATTGACTGAGTCATTGATAAGTGGGACCCACTTGTCATACTTTTCCTTTTTCTTTAATCTTTATTTTAATTCCTGTCAGGTGGGACCCAGCTGTCATTCGGATAGAGTAAATAAGTGCATTTAATACACTGTTAGATATTAACTGAGGTCATTAATTGGTCATTTAGCTTTAATTGCTAATCATTAGTTATTAATAAATGCATTAATCACGGTGTTAAACACTTAGCATTTATTACACTGATTAAATATGTCTTAACAGCCATTTTAGTGGGCATTAATGGCGGTATTAAACGTGTCTTAAGACACAGATTAGGGTCATAATGACCCTAATCACTACCGTCGGCCGGTCAACCCGGGCCTCGGTCGGGCCTGGGCACAGTGGGGGGGGGGCGTTGTCGCCACCGGCGGCGGGGCAGCTCTCGGGACCCAGCGGCAAGCGGCACAGGGGACGGCGGCTGAAGCTTACCGGCGACGGGGCAGCTCCGGCGAGGCGACGATGGGAAGCGGCACCGGGCGGTTGGCGGAAAGCGACCGGGCGTCGGGGCTTCGGTGGCGGCTCGGGAGGGAGCTAGGGCGGCGCGGGGAAGCTCCGAGGCGGCGGATGGGCGGCGCGGGAAGAGCTCCGGCGGAGCAGCAAGACGGCGGGAAGGGGCTAGGGCGAGGGTGGAGAGCGGCTGGGGCTCGGGATCCGGGGGCGGCGAGGGGTCTCGGCGAGGAGGGCGGAGGCTGAGCTCCGGAGAGGTGGCGGTGTTTCGGTGGTGAGGGGCTCGGGAGCGGCAGTTGGTGGGGAGAGAAGTGGAAGGGGGGTGGATAAGGCCGGCGGTACATGAGAGAGAGAGAGGGGGGTGGCGGCGGGATGAGAAGATAAGGGAGGGAGTAGCCGGTGACTTAGGGGAGAAGAAAGAAAAAGGGGAGGCGGGCTGGGCCGGGGAGGAAGATGGGCCGGGGCAGGCCCATGCGGCAGGGGGGAGAGAAATTAGAATTAGGTTTTTAGGTTTTTCTTTTAAGTTTCTGTTTTGATTTTTAATTCAACTTCTAACCAAAATTGAATCCCACTTTAGAACATTTGAAATTCATTCATAAATTCCATAATTTTAGAATTCAATTTCAACATACCCTTACAATGTTTTGCTCTATTATCTCAAAGGTTGTTTGATCAAAAATTGGTTCGAGTGCCCTTAGAGCGGAGTTAGGGTTTTTAGCAAGGGTTTTCAAAAAATTCAAAATTCTTCTCATTTTTGAGTGCATGAATGGATGCCATGATGCACAATTACCATACGATTAAACGGGGGACGTTACAGTACGCAAGGTACAGAGTGCTCTAAATTTAAGCCTAATGTTAGGCAATGATCGTTAAATGCTCGCGAAGTGAATTCTGCGGCATTATCCATTCGAATGCTTTTTATCCTGTGTTCAGGATAATTTACTCTTAATTTGATAATTTGAGCGATTATTTTAGCAAATGTATGGTTCCTTGTTGATAATAAACACACATGGAACCATCTTGTAGATGCGTCGATTAGAAGCATGAAATATCTAAATGGTCCAGATAATGGCTGAATTGGACAACATATATCTCCTTGAATGCGTTCAAGGAAATTAAGTGGTTCATTTTATATCTTAAGATGAGAGGGTCTTAAGATTAATTTCCCCGTAGCACATGCGGTGCATACAAAATCTGAAGATTTGGAAAATTTTACGAGTTTTAAATCATGACCAACAGAATTTTCAATAATTTTTCTCATCATCCCTATGCCGGGATGACCAAGGCGATCATGCCAAACCTTGATTTTGTCAAGATTTTAAAAAATTACTTTATACGCAACATGTATAATTGGCTTGATGTATGTGTAGTACAACCCAGTTTTTAAAGAAGGAATTTTCTCAAGTATTTGTTTTTCATATCCGTCATTTTTAGTGATGAGGAGACTTTCGTCATTGCACTCAACACAAGTTTCAATGTGGAAACCATTCTTACGGATATCTTTAAAGTTTAGTAGGGTACGAGTTGAATCGGGATACAAGAGTGCATCCTCTATTGTTATTTTCGTACCCATAGGGAGAATGATTGTGGCTTGATCAGAGCCTATGATTATGGCATCGCGTCCAGCGATTGTCACAATATTTCCTTTACTCTTTTTTAGAGTTTAGAAATATTTCATTTCCCTTAAAATTGTGTTAGTGGTGCAACTATCCACTAAACATATTTCCTCCTCCATTGGATTGTCTTGAAAATTCTATATAAAGAAAAGAAAATTCATTACGAACTTCATTTATATAGAACACATACATTATATATTAACTTATTATGTCTGAGGTACATAATAATACAAATACAATAGTGGACAATATAGTACATCTTTTACAACTTAGTACGTACAATATTGGCTAATGACATAATTTATGGATAAATTAGAGATTAATTGAGATCTCCATACATGTCTTGAGAATTGAATTCTACAAGCATGTCATCAATGTCCATGAGGTCATCATCTTTCTTGGCTTGTTCTTGATTCTCCTTCTGAGAAAGAGTTTGAGAACATCCTACCTCCAGGTTAATATCTGGTTGTTCATTGAAGTGAGCTTCGAATTTCGCCCCTTGAACTTATTTGCCTTTGCCTTTGGATTGGAGATACAACTCAACCAGGTGCTTTGGAGTTTGGTATTTCTTTGTATGATGATTCATACATCCACATCTTTGACAAACTTGAGAGTTGTCTTTGAAGTCATTTTTCTTAAAATAACCTTTGTCCTTATCAAACTTGTTGTATTTATGCTTGTTGTTTTGTTTCCACTTTCCTTTGAACTCTTTGCGGTTCCTCTTGCGACCATTGAATTTGTTCTGAGTATTGGCATGAACTTCAGGAATTGTCATAGGGCCCATTGAGCGACTTTGATGATTCTTCATAAGAAGCTCATCATACTTCTCAGCTTGAAGAAGCGTGTAAATTAACTCAGAATGTTTGGTGTATTTTTGTTGGCGATATTGCTATTGCAATATACGCATAGAGGGGTGGAAAGTACACAAGGTCTTTTCAATCAGATCGACGTCTGAAATAGCCTTGTTGCAGAATTTCAACTTAGCATTGATCTTATGAATAGCGGAGTTGCAAGCCGCCACAATTTTAAAATCTTGAAAACGAATGTTGGACCATTCGCGTTGTGCTCATAACGCTCCTTGAGGGAGGTCCATAGGGCTAGTGGATCTTCCTCCATGAGATACTCAATTTTGAGATCGGGATGGAGGTGATACCGTATGAAATGCAAAGCTGCATATTTTGTTCTTTCTGGTAGAGCCTCCTCTCCTTCTTGAAGAGGATTTATGGTAGCACCAATATCACGATCTAATAGATTTATTTTAAGGTTTAGAGTTAGTTGCTTAGAGTAGAAGGAAAGATGGACGGTGGATAAGTCACTTCAACGCTTTGTGATGCGTGCTAAGTGCCCATGCCATCTAAGTGGGTTTAAGGCCCAAGTGGTGGGAGGTATGCCTCCACCACTATAAATGGAGGGGTAAGAGGTGCTTATCCCTCAACCCTTTTGTAAGCTCTGTGAAAACCCTAGTTAGGGGCTGCTCAAGAGAGTTTTGGCCTAATCATGAGAGGTCTTTGAAACAGCAAAATCCACAAAAATGCAATACAAAAAGATTTTCTCAATTATTTTGTATTCTTGAGTTATTTCCTTCATTAGCTGTTTTGGATTTTCATTCTCTTGCTTTTCCTGTGGATTGATCTGTGGTATGGCAAGTAAGTGATGGGGAGATCATCTCTATACTGATCTCATCCAAGCATACCCAATGATTCAACCTTTGCCTCCTCTATTTCGAGTTTTCCTTGAAAAGAAACAAGAAATGAGATTTTCGTGATTAATCCTTGTAGAGGGTTTGATCCTGTGATTTAGGGCTTGAAATAGGTTGCTGAGACATATGAGATGATTCTATATTGATTTGAGATCAAGATTCCTCACGAGCTTCTTTTTCCCTCAAGTTTTCTCTTTTTCTCATTTCTAGGGCTGATTGGAGAAAAGAGGGTAAAGGTCTTGACTTGAGAAGTTTTTATGGAGATCAACACTTGATCTAGACTCACAAGACCTTTCTACACCTCTCTGCAAATTTTGGTTTGATTTGGTTGGGTAGATTTTGAATTGGCCCAAAAGTTAGATCAAAAATCCTGTTCTGGAATCTGGGCTGATCTTTATTAACCGGCCTGGACAAGGTCAGACCGGCCCTTGCACCGGTCAGACCGGCCCCATGGGAGGTCAGACCGGCCCTCAGACCGACCACCTCCAGAAATAGGTTTTCACGTGAAATCTCGGAGTGTCCGAGTTTCAATCTCAGAGCCACCAAGATTCACTACTGTTCTCGCCTGCTGAGTTCCTCGTTTTCACAGGAAATCTCGGAGTGTTCGAGTTTCAATCTCGGAGCCTCGGGATTCATCTCTGTTCTCAAAGTAGGTTTTCACTACCTGAGCCCGGTCAGACCGGCTCTATAGCCTGGTCAGACCGGCCCTCTTCACCGGTCAGACCGGCTCGTCAAACCCGTCAGACCGGCAGTGCATGAACTCAGAGTGTTTTTCTGTTGTTCCAGTTTTCAACTGTTTTGTCGAATGAATTTCTGCTGCCTCTTCTCTGTCATTTACAGTAGCATTTCAGTTGCTAATTGTATTTGATTTTGAAAATAATTTTAGACTTCGACATTCACCCCGTCTCTGTCGGAAGCCACTGATCCAACAGGGCGAAATAAATCGCTGCTATTATCGTGGACTCCGTTGCAAAAAACGGGCGATACTACAATCGTAGCCATTGATATAGACTCCATTACCTTATGCTTTGCCAAAAATTGGAGAAGATAATCACTTAAATATGCGCAAGTTTGCATAATATTCCACAAATTTTAAAGCAAAATGATGCTTAAACAAATAATATAAGCGGAATAGATAATAAATAATAAAAGAAAGAATTTGCAAATAAACAAAATTGCATAATATAAACTATTATATATTATAGTATTACGGAGGTAGCATGATTACATATTGATATATGCAATATACTAAGACCTGAGGGTCTGAAATGTAAATTACATAGAGCCTGAGGGCTATATGCAATTCAGTAAGAATCTAGGGACTGATATGCAATATACAGTAAACCTGAGGGTCTACTGGTAAAATAATATACTAAACAATCTACTGATATAGAAAATTAGTAAATATGCGAAAACCGGGAGGCTAAAACACAAATATACAGCCCCCTCGGTTTTTTTCACAGCATGCCCGGATGGACCTTTTGTTGGGCCCTTAGGGCAGGCCGTTGGCCCGTTTTGGTTGGCTAGCAGGCCGGCCTACATGGCCCACCCGAGCCACCGCATTTATTTAGCCCGGACCCTAACCGCCGTCGGTGCCTGGGTGGTGTGGCCGGGTGGTGCCGCCGCCGCCACTCGAGCCGTGCTCGCCGCCGGGGGATCTCCTCCGAAGCCGAGAGGCGCGCCTGAGTGGGAAGTCCACCCACCGCCACCGCCGTTGGAGAGTGCGTGCGGACGGGAGAGGACGCCATTGGCAAGCCCGCCGTTGGCGGGTGGCGCGCCGGGGCCGGAAGGCCAGCCGCCGCCTGGCGGTGAGCGGCGGAGGAGAGCCGCCGCAGGTCGCGGCAAGTCAGATGGCGCCGGGGAGGTGACGCGGGGGGTCGCTAGGGCTTCACCATCGCCGGTTGTCGAGGGGGCTGTGCCGGAGGGCGCGGCCGGGCTGGGCCATGGGCGCCACGGCGAAACCTCGCGCGTTGGAGAGGCGATGCCCGTTGCGGAGGGCTCGGCTGCCGGCGGGTGGGGGGTCCACGGGCGTCGATGTTGTGGACGTGAGGACCTGCCGGCGTCCACCGCTGCCATGAGGGCTAGCCGGTGTGAGCGCCGTGCAGAGGTCGCAGTCCCCGCCGTGGAAGACGTTGCTGCCAACGGCGTTGGAGAGGGCATGGATGGAGAGAGGCCGCCGGCAATGGATGCTGCAGAGGATGCTTGCGCCATGGTGAGGAGACGGCAAGGAGCTCCAATCCTTGCAGCCATCGTTGGTTGTGGAAGGGCGCGGTGAGAACGGTGTCTCCGGCGAGCATGGCGACGGCGCCAGCGTGGTGGTGAAGCCGGTGGAGGGAGGAGACGAGAAATGGCAACCTCAATTCTTGCCAAAATGCTGAGGATTTGCCGAATAACTCTTTCAGCCATTGATCTCACCTTTTTCTTCCTCTCTGTTCTTCTTCTTCTTGCTTCAAAGTTCTCTGTTCTTGATTGTTTGGCCAGAGTTCTTCTCGGTTCTTGCTCTTGGTAGAGGCTAACAGTGCTCATGACGTGTTGTAGTATGAATTGGGAATAAAGATTGAGACAGTAATTGAACACAATTATTGTAATTCTCATTATTGATCTCAGATGTTTTACACATATATATACAACTGAAAACAACGACAGTTGTTACTTAAAACGTCATTAACAACTGATAATGACGGTTGTGAATTTGATTAATCGACGTGTCCTCTCCAGAGAGACGCAACAGATTCAACAGGTAACCGTTCTGATTTACCCGTTGGCAGTCATTTCTGAAAGCCACAGCATCTTTCTTTCCCCCCTCCACGAGGCAGACCTGTCGTTGCGCCAATACGTCCGTCACGAAGCTGCGCGCCTCACCCGGTCATCTTCTTCCCCGCCTATCCCACCCATGGTTCGGAGATAGAGGTGCTCCAGGACATCACCACCGAGTGAGAGACAGGAGATTCAAAGGACACAAATGACATTATACAGACATGTTTGTGTAAGTGTCATTTTAATCAGTGCGGTGTGTTTTAGCAAATGAACAACGTTTCATAAAGGTACTAGGCAAAATTATCCGTTCTAGTCTGTCGGGGCCAATGCTACGATTGTAGTGTTCTTCCTTTTAGAAACTATCCAATAGATAAAGGGGGAAAATTATTCTGAGAAGAGCTTCGACATACAACAGAGCCAATTTGGCTTTCTACACCGAGGTATGGAAGAGATTTTGGCTGATTAAGGTCAAATTTTACAGGTTTACCACACACACTTGATTGATCCTCTTGGACCCGTTGCAATACAAACTTTTAAGCAGCTCATACAGGTTAAGCTAAGAAGGCATCGAAGGTTAGGGAGACGTATAGAAAGTGTCACCCTGGAATATAACAACTACGACCGCTAGCAGTAGCAGACATAGCGTCACTAGTAAACAGTGCTAATATGAAACGATGCATATATTGGCAACCGTCGCTTCTCCCCTCGAACAAGAATCCATCATCCAGCCGCTGCAATGAACGACGGACGTAACAACCGGAACAGCCTAAACCAGGAAGTCCACAGTATGGTTTACATCAACTTTTCATACAGTACACGTATTATGTGCAGATGAAACTAAAGGTCAGGGACTTTCACTTACCTCCCTAGAAAGACTTCAGGATCAAGATCAAACAAGAAATTGTATGTTCCTCACCGGAAATCAGAAGACCAATTTCTCACACGAGGGATTGATGCCAAGTATCCATTTCTCGATCAGATGGATTCCCATTGCCTGAGGCATCCACTGCAGAGCTAAAAGTCTGACAATTCTGCAATGCCAGGTGGTGAAATGACTGGATTAAATGCCCAATGAGCAACAATCAAGAAATAGCGATTGGGTGACACGGAGGGCCTCCTCTTTTCCTTCTTTGTTGGCATCTGCTAAACAAAATTTCCAAGTGTGGTTAAGTTACAAGGTCTTCCCTCAACACAAACGAGGGAGGCACATTCCTACATCCTAAGATCCTAGACTACAAATATACATACATGTATAGAGAGTACCCAATGCCTCCATTAGTGCAAACCCATCCTCCAAGCTTGTCAGATCAATGTGACCTCGCCAAGCCAACAGCTTCGCTCCCACCAATCATGATCAAACTTGCAACCGAATCTATGCATGGCTGAGCAACTCCATCAATATTCATGGGCTTCTGCCAGAGACAATCTTCTGTCCTCTTGATAGAAGGGGAACACTATCCAAACCAATATGCTCATTGGTTCTCATCCGATGTCTGTGAAATCTGAAAGAGGATCCAACTCCTCGATGCCAGGAAGCAAACCAGGGTCATACTTGTATGGGATGAGCTCAGTGTCAACCTCTAGAGGAAGATCCTCGAAGTAGGTGAATTCAGAATCACTGATGCCAAAGTCAGATAGGGACTGCGCAATGTGGAATTCAGCTGCACTTGTCGAAAATTGACCCGGCATCCGGAGAAAATTATTCGAAACAATTGGCACATCATGCGGTTCAGTAGTTCTCTGAATTTTGGATTTTGGAGGTTTCCCTGATTCTGAAGCTGCTCTGTGCTTTCCTACGGACTTTGGACCGGATTTGTGCCGAGCAGCATCATATATGTGGAAAGCAGATGATGCCCAGTGAGAACCTTCCCCTTCAAAACAAGCTTCTGATGCTATCCTGCATAGATGTACATGATACATTAACATAAGTTCACGTACCAAAAACTTGCTAAAGAAAAAAACTCAAGCAATTCAAAGCATAACTACTACTCTCAGTTCCAAAACAAGGACAATAATGGTCACCAACACCACAACAACAAAGCGTAGAACTTGTATCAACACTGACCTGAATCTGTTCTCAGCATGTCTATGAGAAAGCCCAGACAGAAGTGATTGTCCCACTGGCTCAACAGCATGTTTAAGAGGTTCTGGTTCTAGTATGGACACATTCACTACAGACGGAAAGCCTGCCTCATAAGCATGTTGATCTGTCAGGAAATCCAACACTAATCCTAAATAGTTCCGGCGGGATTCTTGATTGCTTGTTGGAATTACCACTTTTGGACATTGAACATGAGCATCTGCAAGGGCTGTCCTTACTAGATTGAAGGTTGGTCTGTAGTTTGTCACGGACCAGTTCTCACTCAATCTAACAGGCTCGTGGAGTGCACTAGAGTAAGTACTTGTAACACGGCGGGGCTCATGACCACATTTTGATCTCCAAACAGAAGAGAGTACGGCCATGAAATGTTTTTGGAGAAGCAATTCGTTGTTAGGAATTTCACTGGTCACATTCATCACCATCTGAGTTTGATCCTGAAAGAAGTCATAAGAGGAATCATCAATTTGCAAACACATAAGTTTGATGTAAACAGTAGATTGCGGCAAACAACAAGCTAAAAGATACACAATATAACGGACAGACACCTCAAGGAAAAAATGATATCAAATTATGACCAGGAAAAGTGAACATGTGCACGAGGCCATGTTACATCAATATTGTATTAAGCCTATCATACATATATACACATGCACATGCCTGTTTACTGGCATATGAACTAGATTAAGCACAAAATTACTGGGAAGCAGGGCTATGATGACATGCTTATTGGTCAGATACAGGATTCAAATCACAGCAGCATCAGTAGGATATTTTAATCCAAGATACTTCAGTTTAGGGCTTCTCTGGATAAACCAGTGTACCTGTGGTATGTTTCAGACATGCACCATTTCAACTTATTGTAATGAATAAGAACAAAGATAACCATGGTCGAAATGAACATGTAAAAATTCCTCATGTTGGAAATTACTCTACTAACAAAATCACAATAAATCAACTCACCTCAGATACTTTCAAGATAGCCTTCCCGGTCCCAGAAGGAACCCTCTCACTGTTTGAATTGTCTGCTGCTGACAAGATATGTTTGCAGAATAATTCTCGGAATCTCTCACAGCAATGCACAGGATGGCGATATCTTCCCCTATAAAATGCACCACCTGGCATCGAATGAAGAAAATCACTAGCCAGGTCCCAAACAGGACCATACTCATGTACAGCTGCACAAAGAACTGCATCTTCCTCAGTTGTCCATGAATCTGAAGCACAATCTCGAGGCCATATAAGACCTTTCTTCTTCAATCTCTCAGGCTTAATTACCATGACACGCTTTACTGGCATGCAAGGGATAGAAATTCTGGCATCACTCTTAATTCTGGCCAATTTTGGATCAGAATCGTTAACTTCATCCTTCAACTTAAGCTGCTTGCCTTCGAGCAAGTGCTTATGTGATAGGGCCTCTGAAGTACAATTTGACTTAGGGGCTTTCTTGATCTTCTTCAAGCTTCTACTATTGCTGTTCTCTTCCTCATTTCTAGACATTATCTTCTTACGCTTGTTAGAACAACGGTGTGGTGATTCGTCACTCATAAGCTCTGCTGAGGGTGCATTGTCATCAATACTCATCGTATCTACAGACGTTTCATCAAGCATGACGTCCGACTCAGATGACAAACGTACTTTTTTCAAGGACTTAAACTTAGCTGCCTTCTTTTTGTTCTTTTTTGACTTTTTGCGTTGACTGCTATAAAAGGATGACAAAACAAATAGTCATTCATATATGCAAGGATAAGAAAAGCTTAAATAAAAGGTCAACTGCCCAAAAACAAACAGATACATCCAATTGTGGAAAATGCATGTATCTAATTCTGCAAGTGAAGAGTGGAGACGAATTGTAACAGAGGAATGCCATACAAAACAATACAAAAACATGTATTTCTATCCTTTGAGAATCAAATTGTGTATGTGGAGCATAATTGCTTATTAATTACCTCATAATATCATTCTTTTCCTCCAACTCTTTGGCTGCTTCACGAGCTTGTCTTTCCTGTTCTTCGAACAACTGTAGGCATTACAGCATGGACATCATTAGCCACTATGCACAAAAGACACAGGCACAAGAATATAAGCTATAAACCGACCTGCTTTTGAGCTAGAGCCTCAACATGTTGACGATACGCCGTAGTAGCAAAATCAACATCCCATGCTGCAATCGAAATGATGTCAATACACTGAAGCATAAGAAACGAAGAAGACGTATGCCGAGGAGAGCACTAGCTCCAACTAAATTGCTGAACTAAAGTGTGACTCTAAACAAAAAAATTCAAAGAGGCACAGATTAACCATAGTTAGTATAAACATAAAATCACTTACTCTCGTAAGAAAGTGGTTCCTGGTCTTCATCAATTTCTGCTTCTAAATCCTCTTTGAGTTTTTCAATGCGTTCAAGTTCCCATTCTTCCTCTTCAACATTCACCTGATAATCTACAGCAGCTTTGTCAATTATTGGATCCCAGAGTTCCAAAAACCGCATTGCATATCTATCAATTGGCCGGAGCTGATTTTCAAAAGACGAACTTGCTTGCCCTGCAGCAGCTGCTGCAGCAGCCATCTGCTTAACATCAGCAAGCATGTCCATATCTCCGTCACCTGCAGCCAATGCAAGAGCCTTTTCTTCATCTAATTGATTCATAGGTAAAGCAACATGTTTGTCCTTATCCACATAAGAACACTGATATTTGGGCTCTTCATTAGTGTGCTCATCAGGTTTCGTATCCTCCTCATTTACAAGCTCATCATCCTCTAGTCTTCCAGCCACCTCCTCGCTGAATTCTTGATTGTCTGCAGCCTCTTCCTGCTCCAACCTTTTTAGAGCCATATAGTCAGCTTCATCTTCTGCCTGTCTAATAGCTGCTTCAACATCTGCGTTTGACAGCGCCACACCAGTTTCATTTGAGGATCCAGCAGTCATAGAGCAATCCTTCTGCTGACCTTCTGTGTGAAGAGATGTGTGCCCAGAAAAGAATTCCATAGGATCAAGTTTCTTGAAGAACTCTGTATTGTAGCTACCACGTTGTATCACCAGATCATCAAGAGCTCGCTTCTGATTTGCTTTCTTGAGAATATTCTCCTCAATAGTGCTTTCACTAATGAGTCTATAGATGTGAACTTCACGAGTCTGTCCTATCCTGTGACATCTGTCTTGGGCTTGTTGATCCATTGCAGGGTTCCAGTCGCTGTCATAGAAGATAACAGTGTCTGCACCTACTAGGTTGACTCCCACACCGCCACTACGAGTGGATAAAATGAAAAGAAAAAACTTTGGGTTTGTATTAAACCTCTGCATTAGAGTCTGCCTCTCTTCTGGCAGGGTAGAACCATCTAACCGCAAATATGTATACCCGTACAAATTAATGAACTCCTCCAAAGTATCAAGCATCTTAGTCATCTGAGTAAATATCAAGGCCCTGTGTCCTGATGACTTCAAACGTCTCAGCAAAATAGCAAGTTCCTGCAACTTCCCACAGTCAAACTGGATCAAACGCCTGTCAGGAAAGTACACTTGACGGCGAACAATTGCAGGCCTTATAGGAGAGAGAATGGGAGAAAACTCATTCATGCATTTTTCTCTGTATGCCGGTTCAAGAAGAACAGGAGCCTTCCTTTTTTTGCACCAGCAAATAGGAGTAGGAGCCCGTGCAGCAGGAATTGCAAAAGTAAATGATTCAATAAAGCCAAGCATTTATTGAAGCGTTCCACCGATGAAAGAACAAGATCTGCTAGACTCGATGAAAAATCCATGTGGCACAAAGGGTTGTTCTTATTCTCAAGAACATCACATACAGGATGTCTTATGGTCAAAACCTCCCTCATGTTTGTGCCATAAACAGGCCTCTTCTGGCATCTTACCCTATTCCACCATGCAATGGAAGCTGCTCTTTCTTTGGTTTCTTTTATTCTCTCCTCCTGCAGAGCTTTCTGAATTTTTTCAAAAATATTTGTTCCATTACTTCTCTGACCATACTTATTAAAGCAAGAAATCTCCGCACCAGAACCCCTGGAGGTGATGCTTGGAGAAAAAGCAGCAGCAACCTCATCCACCTCCCAAGAAGTCATACTAAATTCATTTTGAGTAAATACAAGGTTCATATCAGATAGGTCAACCTGAGAAAATGGACCCTTATCACGGATCATGCAAACAGAAGAGCAGATCTGCATGTTAATCCCAGCCATGTCAAATGAGCTGACAATTGGACGGCCTTCAAAAAGGTCTGGATGGTTACAAACCTTTCTAAGTTGCATAATGATACTAATCATACCAAAATAATTCCCACTTGTCAATGTTGCCTGTGTCTCTGAGCTAGCAATAAAATCTTCATACAAGTTCCTTTGTCTTCTGGAAAGTCGGCAATATATGACATGCTCATGCTTCTCTGGCAACTGTTTCTCAACATCTCGTTTCAATCGGCGTAATATAAATGGGCGAAGGACAGTGTGCAACCGATCTATAACTTCTTTGTTTACCTTGTCTTGGCCCTCCACCATTCCTGAAATTGGGTTGCAAAACCAATCCTTGAACTCTTGGTGAGACTGGAAGACATGGGGCATCAAAAAGTGCATGAGAGACCAAAGTTCCATAAGGTCATTTTGCAAAGGAGTTCCAGTTAAAAGGATGCGTCGTTTTGAATTAAAGTTTAGCAAAGTCTGCCACCTTTGTGATTTCCAGTTCTTTATCAGATGAGCCTCATCAAGGATAAGATACTTCCACTTTTTTTCGCTTGAACGCTTTGGCGTCCTGAATAACAAGCCTGTATGTTGTGATGCATACATGGAAGAAATTCGGTTTCATCCAACCCTGACGTTTCTGCTTTCTCTCCTTTGCACTTCCAAAGTAAGTCAGTATTTTAAATGCAGGACACCACTTGAGAAATTCAGTCTCCCAATTTAGCATAACACTGGTTGGTACGACAATAAGATGTGGGCCCCATATCCCCTTCTCACATGCAAGGTGTGCCAGCAAGGAGATGGTCATGATAGTCTTCCCTAAACCCATCTCATCTGCTAGAATTCCGTTCAGCCTCTTTTCGTACATAGCAACCAAACCAATCCAGCCCAATATGTTGGTATTCCCGAAGAGAATGCTTAAGAAGGAATGGGAATTTTGTGCGTACGTTTGTTGTTGAGAAGGTGTTACCAGTTGGTTGTGCTGATCTTGCAGCAGCAGCAGCATCAGCAATTACATTGTCACTCAAATCCCCATTGACCATCATCTTAGCATCAGTCAGCTCATCCTCTTTAACAGAACTTTCTTGTACAGTAGGCTCTGATATTGTTTCTACAGCCATATCTGTTGTTTCGTAATTTTCAAGCAAATCATTGTTCCGTTTCAAAATCTCCACAGATTGACCATCCACAGACATGTCAGTATTAACCTCTTCATCAGAATGTATGGGTGGATTCTCCAATTCTGTCATTCCATCATCTGCATAGCCATCCTAGATATAAAGAAGGCATTACAGATGGACCACAGTAAAGTGCAATTGGAAGGTGCAAATAGAAAATCTATGCATACCTTTTGGTACCTCGCAAGAAGTTCTTCTAGTGGGATCTCGCTCTCTTTCTGCAGTAACTTAATCTGCATTTTAGTGAAATAAGACCAGATGATCCAGAGTTAGCAGAACTATTGTAGGAAATATGAAAGGGTCAAAAAAACGATATGGACATGTGATAATCCTAACTCTAAAATCCCAAATCACAATAGGGTCTTAGATACACACAACTTAGAATGGGCCAATGCCCCCCTCTTGTTTTTAGAATTTTATACTAGGCCTTGAGATAATATCATGTTAATGAAAGTTACTATATGATCCTCTTGATTTGCAAATTCAAAAGTCAACCTTCACTGTTAGTGGCGCGGCCTTTCACCCAATCGTATGGCTCGTGTGTGCGTGCACAACACACACACCCCAAGACTGGCATTCACCTAGTCTACCAGATTGTCCAAATCCTCTCTAAAACTTGTGGGGGCACTTTGTCCCTATATGCATACATGTTATCCCTCCTAAAACAAATCTGTCTGACCGAAGTCAAGTAGCAGATTGCCAAAATAAGAATTTCACAATTTGCTCTCCAGATGTCGTACCAAGAGAATGCCCTTCAGAACAAAGCTTAACCAGGTAAACTACTGAGAAAGTCATTAACTTTTAAGTAGCCACATTAAATAACATTGATAGCAAATCAATTGAATAGTTGCTTATACAGACAAGTTCAGTCATGTTGCAAGAAAATCTAGAGCAGCTCAACATGACAATGTCAACAGTGCAATAACATCTATTGACTATTATATTATCAAAACGATAGGAAAAGAAGCCATCACATTCATCCACATCGGCTGAAACCATCTGCTCTGTTGATCATGGTGGATGTACATTAAAACGATGCAGATTAATCCACAAATCAGTTATAGTTTTAAAAAAGAAAAAATCTGCATCGCTTATTTGATGGGACCACATTAGTGCAGATGAATCATATAGGCAAAGTTCTAAAAAGGAAAAAAACTCAATCTTAGGTAAAAAATTTATCGAAAACATGTCTAAATGACTACAAATTATCTTACATAAGTAGTAGTATTATATGATCTCATGTATACGAAGAGTCTACACCTTTTGTCATGTGCCACAAGGAAATTTGAAGAAGCCAACTGTTTGCTCTCATCTCTCATCAGGACGGTAAGATACGCTTACGTAGATCAATCTCCTATAGCTAGCCATCCATGTGCAGCGTCAAGATTGCGGCAAGAATAAACAGTGCTGCCATTGACGCACCTAGTATTTGATATTTTACCAATAATCAGGTTGTCATCTAGAAGTAGTGAAGTGAGTCACAGCAAGGTGGTAAGAGTGCCAAGGGGGTTGAGGTTCTCGAGGACGAGCTAAGTGATGTGGTTACCTTGAACAAACTAACGCACATCGTGTTGGGAGGAGCAGAAGCTGGCTACAATGTCGCGGCACCACACAACTTGACTCGAATGGTCACGAGCAGAAGTGAACATGCCTGGGTAGGCATCTGCTTCGCCACCACCAGTGCCGATATGGGTGGGTGACAAAGCCAGGTAGAGTAAAAGGAGTTTGAGGAAGCATGGTGGAATGGTACCTGGTGGAATGATGGTGTGCTAATCAAATAATGCACCTGCAATGCAGTCGGTGATGAGGTAGATGACGGAAGAGTAAGGTTTTGCATGTCAGGTGATGCGGACATTGCTGTCATCAGTCTTCATTGTTCCACACAGAGGTACTTCCTAATTTTCTATTGACACTAAAGCATAGAAGAGAGACCCAAGTAAAGAAGAACAAGACCCACGAATAGATAAGGTTAAAGTGATATGATAGGAGCCTTCTAAGAGAATGCTTTTTACTACATGGCTGTTTGAGTAATCCAACACCCTAAGAACTACATGAAATGAAATTAATACTAATAAAGTTTCCTTGGGATATATTTTTCCAACAAATTTTTCTATGATTTTAGATCGCACCAAATCGGACTCCCCGCAAAACAAACCAATCGAATTAGAGAGAGCAAACCAAACAATTGATACAGACAAAATTCAATAATGAATATGCGAACTCTACTAGCAGCGCAAATGCACGGTCCCACTCTGCTAGTTACTATTGATGTCTGAAATCACCTCATCCGGAGGATCAGGGCCGTCATTCTTTGCCAACTCTTCCTCTTCAGACAAAGTTGCTTCATCATCCTGTCAGAGAGATTCAGAGAATAAGAAGATTCACAGACACGCGTGTGTGCGCACACAAAGGGAGAGTGAAAATTTAATGCAGATGACAACTCCTTCATGAATGGATGTTTCTAGTTCCAAAGAGGAACATCCATTCAGTTATTAGAATGCAAAACATGTAGGAAATAAGAACGTGACGAGAAAAACAGACGGGGATGGGCATGCTACCTTTTCTTCATCAGTAGCAACATAATCTTTGTCCTCCTGCAAATAGTAGATGCATATCAGTTATCCGTTATAAGTATGTAACCATATACCCACGGATTCCCTAGATGGTACTTAAGAAGAAAAACAGATTGTTTGACCTAGGTATATTGGCATTGAGAAATCAAAGTAGAACAGATTCTTTTGAGCATTTCAATCAACCTCAACTTCGAGAATTTTCAAAAGAATTACCTCCCAAAACTTGTCGATTACTAGCCCAATTCATAATTCAAAAACTCTCCCCAGGAAATCAAGAGCACAGCTATTGCGATCTTTCCCTTACGTGCCTATGTGAAGCTCTGAGAGAAGGTTGAGCACTTGGATTATTATTCCAGGGTTATAGGGGTAAAGCATGGTACGGCCTTGTTAAATATTTTATTGATTCCATAGTCCACTCCTCCTTGGTCTATGTGCAAAGGTCAGTGGGACTAATAAAGTGAGAAGACGGGTTTAATGGAAAGTTATTCTTAAAATTGAATATGCCCCATGTCCATTCACGAACTCAGTCTCACATCGATTGCTTATTCCTACTTTTACATTGAGATTTTCAACATTTTGTTTCTGGCCAGTTACCCCTTCCTCAGATATTCAGTAGTTAGACATTTGGTTCATTGCCACACTTTATTAGGCCTGTTTGACCTTTGTAGCATGTGTATGGTTCTCTACCATAATTGTGGCATGCCACACTTTCTTACCTCTAGGACCCACATGGCATAAACTCATTTTCAGGCCAAAGCTTGCCTAAGGTGCGGCTAACAATTTATTTGTGTGGCTTGCCACAGTGCCAAAGTTAGGTTTGACAAAGTGTGGTTGCCAACCAAACAAGACCTAAACAAGGTGATTGGAAGTACCTGTTCATCAACAGAGGAGATATTGCCATTGCTTTTCCCCTGAAAAGTTAAGAAAGATTGGTAGCACATTTAGAGAACAGTACCCCATGCTCTCACACACACACACACGCACAAACACGAGAAGGCATAGAGAAAGCAAGTGTACATGATTCTTCTTCACAAACTCAGTATAAGAGTAGCTATCATCCACTTCCTCAGAAGAACTGCCTTCATCACTTGAAGTATGACCAGATTCATGATTACAGCCATTAGCCTGGTTTGAAGAATCTGATAAACATGAAAATGGCCGCATTAATCTTAAGAAAGGTCATCAATACGAGCAGTATTTCAGTTTCCTAATTCTACAAAGGTATCTGAATATCCCACCTTTAATCAAATTCTTCAAATCTGAGTTATTGAAAGTGTATTTGCTATTTGGACTGCTTTCCCTGCTAACTGAGAATGCTTGAGCTGATCAATTTATCGATTTAGTGCCAAGTAGAGCACAGGATTGTCTCTTTTTACATGTAAAAGAACGCAAAAGAGAACTGCTTTTGGAGGGCACCTTCGGTTTTGGCATACAACTTGAGAATATCATCCAGTGGTAGATCAGCTTCTGCCTGCAAAGCCGCTAATTCTTCATTGCGCTCAACCTCAGTGATTTGAGCTTCATCCTCATCAATTGTGCGCTCATCATCTTCCTGTAGCACCAAGACATGCCACCGTGATTCATATGTAACAGAAAATGAAGAACGGTTCCAGCAGGAGCGGAGCCAGCCCCGTACATGGGTGTACAGATGCACACCCAAAAAAACTTTTTCAAGAACAGCAAATAAAGACAAATTACACCTATGTACAGAAAATTTGGTCAAATAATTTGTATTCGCAACCTAACTGATTTCAGCCAACTCAACACCTCCCCCATCCTCCATGCTCACTACAATATCAGGCCCAAAAGCCCACTCCGGCTCCCAACCTCAGTCAGACCAACATGCAGCAGCCCATCGGCCATTCCGGCTCCCTGCTCCAAACCCTATCCTCTCGAGCAAAGCAAGCACACCCACTGTGGAGTGTGGAGACAGCGTCACGCACACCACAAGCAAAGCCGCAACGCACTTCTCGGCAACCAAGCAGTGGTACGGCTGGGCACAGGGTTTGTGTGGTTGTGCTGCCATGGCGTGCGGCCATCCTGTGTGGGCCACAGGACTGCAGAAAAGGCTCAGTGGAGCACCGCGTGCACTGTGTGGTGCGGCCGCCGCAAGCAGCATGCTGCCGTTGCAAGCAGGAGGGGTGGGAGGGGGAGCGCGTGTCGCAGAGGGTAGCCAGTCTAGAAGGTATGTAAATTCCTCTATCCCAATTTCCAATTTCGTTGTTACCAACTTAAGGTTATGTTGAATATTGATCTATAACCTGGGTGAGCACCCACGTTGGCGTCTTCACGGTTGGGCACTTGGTAGGGGGGCTCAAGTCAGGAAGTTGTACAAAGCACACAACTTCAAATATTTCTTCCTATACATGAGCTTCTGCACCCCAGGTGCGCTGTTAGCTAACCCTTTGATTGATACTTTTCCAAGAGAAGCCTTTTATTATTCAGGGGAAAATGCCTACATACCATGTCAAAGCCACGAGTTGCCAAAAAATTTCTATTGAACCATATTTTGTTAGCTCCGTGCACCCATGCGGTGAGCCCTGGCTCTGCCATTGGGTTCCTCAAGGAAAGAACGATGCAGTCCTTGTATCATTATGCAGCTTATAAAAAAAAATATAAATATAAATCCTTAACTATATGATATGTCGTATTATATATTTGGTTATTAGGAACAACAGTTAATCAACAGAAACCTCTCACTGCCAAGCAACAATGCAGTATACAAAGATACTGACATTAAACATAAAATAAAACCGTATTCAGAACATTAACAATTGGTACTGGG
This sequence comes from Stipa capillata, assembly GCA_019208055.1. Lineage (NCBI taxonomy): Eukaryota > Viridiplantae > Streptophyta > Magnoliopsida > Poales > Poaceae > Stipa > Stipa capillata. The sequence goes on along the minus strand of JAGXJF010005866.1, from coordinate 267,767 downwards.
ATCCATAAGATTCATAAAAGTTATATTCATATGAACAAAAGAAGAATAAAATTGAATCAGAGGAGTTAAGATAATAGCTTACCGGCTCTTCATCCAAGGAGCTATTGTAATCATCGTCAGTTTCCATTTTATCTGCAACTCAAAATTGTTAAAGCCTACCGAAAAGGATAAATAACTGAATAAGATCTCTGAAGCGTGCAGAATATTCATAAAGCTACACACCTAGATCATCAGGAGTTAACGCATTTATATTCTCTTCTGCTACTTCCTCCTGGGATGGTTGATTTGTCTGCAAAGGTTCTGCTACTTCCTCTTGAGATGGTAGGTTTGTCTCTAACGGTCCATTTTCTTGTTTTTGCAGATAGGGAACGTCTACGAGGTTTTCAGCCAACATTGTCGAATATCTGGAAAGCTCACACCAAATAAAAAAAGGTTAGCATGCAGCGAGGACCGATGACATAAAATAAAATGCTAAATTTCAAAATAGCCAAAACAAAATCAACCAAGTATAGTACCTTTCAGTCTGACCTAAAAGGAAATCAAGCTGCTTATCGAGGGCCTTTTTCTTCCTTTCCTCAACTTCCAGTTGATTCTTATAGAGAACCTATATTGCCCCGCATAAAAATGATATGGTTCAGTTTTTTGGCACATCCAAACGTAAGTGGTACAGTGAGCCACGAAAATATAAATATAAAGATGGACTTGCCAACTTCTCTATTTTGGTCCAGAACTTCTTCACATCCTTAGAAATATTTAGGGCAACTTTTCTCAGGCGATGTTCTCCCTCCTGTAAAAGAAAGATCGTAAAACTAAGATAAAATCCATGAATACACCATTACCTGGATAGTAAAAATTAAGGGGTCACCAGGACACTACAGTTTCATCCAGTAGCGTTTTGGAAACAATTAAGTCTAGTATTAAAATATAAATTAGTTATATCACAGATAATCCAAACCTTCTGCTTTTTCTCGTCCTTTGTTGCTGGTCAACAACACCCTTATTGGCTCTTTGAGCAATCTTTTTAGCCATGGACAGCTTCCATTTTCTCTCAGATTCAAACTCCTGCAGGATATTCAAATTAAGCAAGCAAAGATAATAGAATAATTATAGTTTGTGATAAATCATGCAACTTTGCTCAATGAAAAAGGAGGATTGCAATCTGTCAATTGTATTAATAGCAACTAACCTTTGCCAGCCAAACCATTTCCCCGAGAACATGGTCCCAGTGAACTTTTGGCTTTCGAGGCTCCCTTGGAGCTTCAAGAGCCTGAACAGATAGGGAAAAAGCTTCAACCAATGTAACAAAAACCAAAGCAGTATTTGATAATGGATGTCATACAATCCTAACATATTAAATAATAACGGAAAACCTAAACAAAAGAACATCACATTTTTGTTCTTTCTCTCTCCAACTATGAGGCATAACACGATCGGAATGGGCATCATGTAAGTATGAAATGTCAAGTAAACAAATGAGGAGGATGAAAAGAAATCATAGAATACAGTTGGTAAACGATATGTTAATACTGCAAGCTAACCTTCTGTCGTCTAGCTCTTGTCTCATGATCTAGCTTTGACCGGGGACCTTTTGATGCCATCTTTCCAATCCCTTGCAGAGGACTATCTCATGTCTTAGGGCATATGCAAAATGGCATACCAACTGTGCAATACATATGTTGTCACAGAATTAGCATAAGAGACAAAAGGTCTACCAGTTTTCACAAAAGCATAGAAGAAAAGAGAGAGCAAATGGTGAAAGTAGGTCCCCACTCCAATACACCCCAGCATATAATCTGAGCTGGTTTAGACTCCCTACAAACCTCACTCCTGAATTTTTATCATTTAAACTCCCTATGACATCCCGAATTTCGAGCTGCCAGGATATATAGCAGCCAAACCTGACCACACTCCCCAACAAAAGTGAAAGGCAGAAACGGAAAACATGCAGCTCCATACACCAATGTGACAGCAGCATGCTGCCACAACAAATTGCAACCAAAAAGGTGGTTATACTTCAACCTGCAACAGCTCAATTAGATACACAAGCTTGTAAAGCCTAATTTTGCCAAACTAATACTACAGCTACTGAATCAACTAATGGACGTCCTGGAGTCAGATCTGCATTGGTCATAACGAACATTTGCTCCACTGCCATTCAACCATATTGTAAAATCGCACTGTCCATTCAGTACTTATTCACAGCTTGACTACACAATTTATTGCTTTATGGTCGAACTTACAACATGGTAGGAGGTGGAAAACTGGAAATGTCAATGGCACTTCCTCAGAACCAACGTAACCCTCTAACTACCATGGGGTCCCAGAAAGATGACCCCACTTCTCCAGAGTCATGCCCTTGAACATTTGGCTCAACGGCAAGCAGGATTTTACACTCTTCCTCTGGCTCAGTAAACGCATTCGAAATTGAAAGGGGAAAATGATAAACTACCTCCAAGTCAAGTCCACGAGACACAATGCAGCTGCTAATAATACCGAAAGCGTGCGAAATCCCAAATGGACTCCCCAACCAGCGTGCCCTAGTTTCCCTCGATCGCACCGCCTCCCCACCTACAGCGCCGCCCCAGCCCTAGCCATCACACCAGCCAGCAGCCTTTGTTAGGATGGTGAGAATGTGGCTATCCGGCGCCTTTCTGTTATGGGTTGCTGTTCATTTCTGCTATCATGTTGTAAGTTCAAATGTTCAACCATAAAGTAGTAAAACTAGCAAAGGTTGAGTGTTCTTTCGACAAGTTCTGCTTTGGTGGGAGTTGTAGCATATTTTGGGAGTGGGTGGGTTGGTAGTTGGTGGACAGAGGTTCCAAACTACAGTTTGCGCACCAACAGTGTGGAGGACTAAGTTGAAATAACGGCTAATGGTTTCACCGGACCTATCATAATTAGTGCCAATTAACCTATTTCTAAGGTTATGTCCAGTACTGTTCAAGACCATTGCTACTTTCAGCTCAACACATACATTTATAGCGTATCGAAGCAAGCCACGGTCTCCCAAGGGTTTACAGAACCGAAAGAAAGGTGCTCGAGCCTAAGCATGTTCACACAAGTTGTATCACTCTTCCATATTTTATGGTTTAGGTACCCAATTCTTTATCATATCCCTTTCATGCATTGGCCCATAGCTAATAATTTCTCTCCATGATATAGAATCTATGAAGTACTACAAGCATGAACAAGTTTTTAAAACAATGGCATTTCACAATTAACATGACCAAAAATCAGTCCCAACAATTAACAATAGCACAAGTTTAGAAGAATTAAGGATGCCACAAGATTAAAACAAATGACCACGTCATAATCAAATAAAAAGTTGCTAAGTTTTCATAAGAGACTCACATATACGCAGAGAGGGAATAACTATGAATCAACATCAAGTTAATTAGGGTAAGAATCAACCTCTCACAAGAAAAAAGTGTTGTTTTCACAACAAAATCATACATACATAGAAAAGGAAAGACAATGCATCAACGAGGTGATGATTTTTCCCAAGCACTACCAACACCATGTTCAGATCTAATCAATTAGGGTTTATACCTTAGGATTGTGGAGGGGGAGGGGTGCAGTCCAGGATGACAGAGGAAGTAGAAAGTAGACGTTGCTGCGGCCGGCTCGTGGCCCCTCGTCGCGCTGCTCCCAAGGTCGCCTCGCCCCGTGCCCTCCTCGCCCTAGCTGAGCCGCCTCGCCCCGTGCCCTCCTCGCCCTAGCCGCACCGCCGCGAGACACGGCAGCAGGGTGGCGAGAGGATTTGGTGTGACGGCCGACCGGTCCACGTGCCCTCGCTTTCCTCTCCGGCGCTGTCGCGCTGGGCGCCGCCTGTGTCTCGGGTGAGGGAGGGAGAAAGGCAGAGAGCGGTGAGCTGCGAGACGGAGAGATGCGTATCGACTAGCGGCTGTCGCCCTGGGCGCCGCCTTCTTTTTTGCGTCCGATAGAAGGTGAGCGTGCGGTCACGTGATGAGCCGGGGCGAGGTGTGCAGACTCATCAGGGCCTGTTTGGTGGTACACCTGGACAACATTTCTGATTGCGCTGCCCGGAAGTAGCCTGAGAATTCGATAACTTTTGCCTCGCGAATTGTTTGGTAGAAGACGTCTGCCTGTGGAAAAACGTAAGAAAGAATACCCATTCAGCCATCAGAAAGCGTAGAACAAGCAAATGCGCTTTTGCTCAATCACTTCCTCAACCCCAAATCCGTTCCATTCCGTGGTCCACCTCATCGGATTCTTCCAGTCACCGCATCAGGTTCTTCCACTGGAAACCAGCAAGCATAAACCCTCCTATTGAAGCCACAACGAGCAGGGTTATTATCCGAATCAACCACGAGCACACGATCCAGACATGGAACACGAAGGCAACGATACCATGCAATCGACCACGGCATTGCTCTGAGTGCAGTCGACTATGGCAGCCCCCGCGTCCAGAGCGGAGTAGCGAGGTTTCACAGGGTGGTTACCATTGTGATTGACGGCGGTAGCACATCACTGTACTCCGCCAAAGTGGCACGACGTCATGTGATCGTCGACGACAGCAGGTCCTTATGGTTGGCGGCGGCACAGACTCCATGAAAAGATGACAGGACAGGTGCTCGGACTTGATGAACAATGATCGGGGCTCGGGCGGCACGCTTGCTTGGAGAGGAAGTTGGGTTCAGGCGCTCGTTTTCGGTCGCCTGGGCCAAGGAGCCTGTCATGTTAGTTATCAAACAATGTACAGGCAGCCACTCCCGGCACATTTGCTCTGGGCAGCAACCAAACAGTCACTGGTCCCGTCAATTTAGCCCTATGCTTCATCCACGATTTTTGTGGAATATTAGTAATTATATGTGCATCTTAACTAATGGAAAATAAAGCATATTGCTTAGACTCGAAAAATAATTTATAATGCATGATAATCATATTACAATCTCATACAATTTTGCAAACGACGCAAGGCAAAATGTTGCTCTCTCTATTCTCAAATATAGATCATTTTAGGCTTGAACATAAGAATAAATGAGTGAGCTCAAATGGCCATTATACCCTTCTCTTGCTCCAAGAGCGTTAAATATTCTCTTACTTCATTAGACTCTCTCTCTCTCTCTCTAAGTAATCAAGTCACAGTTACCGCATCATGTATATGCATCAAAGGAAAAGCATTAGGAAAGAGGCTCCCTTGTTAATGAGAGTGATAGCAATGAGGATAAAACTGAAAAATGAGAGGGAACGTGGTTAGAGAAGTGCAAAACGACCTATATTTGTGAACAAAAATTCAAAGCTAAAACAACCTACATTTGAGAACGAAGAGAGCAACATACAAAGTAATACTCCCTCCGTTCCACTACATGTGTCCTTAGCTTCAGGGTACTATATGTTAAAATGTTTGTACATGAGAAAATGAAGAGTGTAGTTATTTTGTGATTCTACTCTATACTCTTATCAAATTGCTTTAAAAATGTTGTAATGTTTGCCTTATGTTATTTATTAAGGGTATGCATGATTATTTCTCATTTATTGTTTCTTAAAATTAGTGCATCCTTGGGTTGTGCGCATGATCGACTGAGGATAGATATAGTGAAACGGAGCTAGTACACTGAATCTACCCATCCAATGTTATGATAGATCAAGGGCTTGTTTGGTTGAAGCCTAAAGATACCATAACATGCCTAACTTGGCTGACTTGTGATGAACAAAAATGGAGCCACAAATGGCAAGCTTAGCAAAAAAATTGAATCCATGACATATGAGCCATAAGGTTAAGAAAGTTTGTAAGCCATAGTAGTGGCATGAACTGAACACTGAGCTAACTGTTTTAGTCAAGTTGTGAAAATTCGTTGCCTACAACCAAACACCTCCGAGAACTTATTTGGTTAATAACACCAGTTTGTCGTGCACTATATTGGCACAAGCCTATATGTTGGCAATGCCAAAGTTATCCAATGTTGGCAAAAGAATAGTGGTGATTGATTTGCTACCAAGTCTGTTTATTGTTAATGCCAAAACTTGGCAAAGATATGATGGTTGTCAAGTTTTCGCTAAGTCATTTATCACACACGTGTCGAAATGGACTAAACAAAACTAAGACCAAACAACTTAGATGTCCCTAACTCGAGACAGACAAGAAATAGAGTGCACGTGAACGTGCTCCTGAATCCATTTTATCAAGTGCATGGTAGTATATATCTCTACATTGAAATTCAGCATATCGTGAACAAGGAATCATCATCGTGGATTAGTTGACACGAGGCCGGAGCCACAACTATTCCGTGTCACGAAACTTGCCGTGTAGTTCACTCCGCGAGTTAGGATTAAAGATAGCTAATATGATGTTCTGCAAATGTAAGACTTGTTTCTATAGAAAAATGAAATTGTTAGTTATCGGTCGACGAGACTAGCTGTCAGATTAGCCTCGTAATTGCTCCGAAATTCGTGCGGAGAAAAGTGTTGCTTTTTCGGGTATAAATTAACCTTTGTCTTCTTTTTCTTGTCCAGATTACCCACCAATTTAGCCTCACCCTCACCCTCAACCGCCGAATAAAGATCGTAAGGCTCGTACGGCAACTAGGAATTAAGTCAGAGCTCGTACGTCAACTAGGAATTAAAAAGTTATCAGTCCACTTAGTAATCGCTTGCCGAGAGGTCTAGTTCCTTGGACTCATTCGAATAGTAAAATAGCATAGCAGAGCCGAGATTCCATGGTTTAGAGCTCGGGCACCTAACGGTTGACGATGCACAATCAGCAGTAGAGAAGAACCAGGCAGAGACCCTGAGGGGACTCGAACCACGCCCCCAGACGGGCCGGTCTTCTAGATACGCTACCTTGGTAAGGTTAGGGTTCGGTGACCCAACCTCTCCAAACCATCACAAACCTGGGTGCAGCAGGGTGCCCGACCTCTGTTTTGCCGATGCTCCCTTCTCGAAAGGTTCCAATGATCTATCCCCAGGTCCCCTGCCCTATTTCGTCAAAACCACCTCAACAACACAAAAGAGCCCGGACCGTCCAGGAACCGTTGGCCAATTTCACTCCCCCAGCCATCTACTTGCCTCGCGTGACGATATCCTCGTTCTGGCATTTACCTCTCTTCTTACGCGTCCCATTCAGATAGCCGCCGCGGCAACACGTAGTCTTCACCAGATCAAGTCACGTCCTTGCATGCTTTCTCTAGCTTGTGAATTCGCATATGCAAATTCCACGCTCTCGGCATCAATAATTATCCAACGTCGATGTTTGGACGACTAGTAGAGATAGCTGAATCATTTGTCGATTAGAATTCAAACCTCATGTTTGATCATGTACGTCTCACTAAATCGTAATTTTCTCTCATTGAAATGACATATCAATCGTTAACGAGATGTATGTAGACACTCCATCAATCTTCAAGTTTCACAGGCCTATTTCTACTAAGTATTATGTGAGTGGTGCAGTCCTCGTGTATCTACAAATCGTATATTGTGGTTTAAAAAAGCATCAATATCTGTTCGGTTAATGTGAGTATTATGACATCTCCAGTGGTGTTGCGTTACCTTTTCCTAGAGGTGCCACGTGAGATTTTTATTGAGTTGAAGGAGAAAGAAAAAGAAAAGAAAAGAATGTCTTCCTTTGATAAAGTGATGATCCCCTTCACACTTAAAAGATCTCTATTTTCTTCATTGTACAATATATTTTCTTTTTGACATGCATTTTCTAGTTAATTTTAACTAGCACGGTGTCCCATGCAATTGCGTGGGAAAACATTTTTAATTATCTTTATTATTTTTGTCTGTACCCGTGATATTAGATTAGTACGGGAAATAAAAATTCAGATCGCGAGATTTAGGTACAGTTATAATGATCTGTCGGATGAGATCTGTTTAGGTATAATTATAATGATCTATCGGTTGTGATCTGTTTAGATACAGTTATGTAGATCTAATCGGTTGTGATCTATTTAGGTATAGTTAGATAGATCTAATCGGTTGTGATCTATTTAGGTATAGTTAGATAGATCTATTGGCTGTGATCTGTTTAGGTGCAGTTGAAGATCTATCGGTTGTAGTCCATTAATAATAAAATGGTCCACTAAATTAACGATCAGATGTTTTACTTTTATGTGGGAATTTCTAGCCTATCTCTATTTTTTCTATTATATTCTGCTTTTAGTATATAAATAAATAATAATAGATAGATAGAATAGATTCTATATTTATACATGTATTAATTGTTAGAGATAGGAGTAATATTAATATGATAGATTCCTTCGTCACCGGATATGGCTGCTGCTACGGCTTGGTGCCGCGCGTTCTACGATGGTTGCGCAGTATTCAATGCGCTCCCGCGCACGTATTGAATAGCTCTCCCCACTGTTAGGTGAGCCCGCAAGCCGCACGCGGCGCGCTCGCACAGGCCGCCTAGCTCGCCGTTGGTTTCGGTTCGGGAGCGGTCCGCTCGCTCGGCCACCCAACGGCCCCTGACGGCAATTTATGGTCGACCCGGACGTTCCTCCCAGCGGCCGATCCACCAAAAAATTGAAAACCTTCATATACACTCCCATACTCGACCTCCATATGTCCATCCCACACACGGAGCATGGCCGGAGCCGGGAGCGTAGCTATTGGCTTAGGCGCTTTAGCTAGATCGAGAGGTTTAGTACACGCTGCTAACTAGCTGCTGCTACTAGTAGTAAACGCTTACAGCTGGAGCGAGTAGTGGCGTTTCAAGTCGTCGCGAGAGTGCCAAATCAACAGATTGCCATCCATCGGCTTGCCGCTCTGCTCGCCCTGGTTCTATATAGCCTTGCTCTGCGGCTCTGCCCGATCGCATTCCAGAACGTAGCAAATACTACACTCTTCTCCTTACTGCTGCCCGCCCCGCCCATGTGAGCTCACTTTATTGCGCTCGATCGATCGCCAGCCGCTCAGCTCAGCTTAGCTTAGCTTGCTAGCTGCATCCGAGCTTTTGGCGATGGAGGCGGGGACGTGGGCGGTGGTCGTGGCTGCCGTGGCCGCGTACATGGCGTGGTTCTGGCGGATGTCGCGCGGGCTCAGCGGCCCGCGGGTGTGGCCGCTGGTCGGCAGCCTGCCGGGGCTCGTGCAGCACGCCGAGGACATGCACGAGTGGATCTCGGGCAACCTGCGCCGCGCCGGCGGCACCTACCAGACTTGCATTTTCGCCGTGCCGGGCCTAGCCCGGCGCGGCGGGCTGGTGACGGTGACGTGCGACCCCAGGAACCTGGAGCACGTCCTCAAGGCGCGCTTCGATAACTACCCTAAGGGGCCCTTCTGGCACGGCGTGTTCCGGGACCTGCTCGGCGACGGCATCTTCAACTCCGACGGGGAGACATGGGTGGCGCAGCGCAAGACGGCCGCGCTCGAGTTCACCACACGTACGCTGCGCACCGCCATGTCGCGCTGGGTCTCGCGGTCTATCCACCACCGGCTGCTCCCCATCCTGGGCGACGCCGTCGGGGCGGGCACGCACGTCGACCTGCAGGACCTCCTCCTCCGCCTCACCTTCGACAACATCTGCGGCCTCGCCTTCGGCAAGGACCCCGAGACGCTCGCCCGGGGACTCCCCGAGAACGCCTTCGCCTCCTCGTTCGACCGCGCCACGGAGGCCACGCTGAACCGGTTCATCTTCCCAGAGTGCGTGTGGCGGTGCAAGAAGTGGCTGGGGCTCGGCATGGAGACCACGCTGGCGCGCAGCGTCGAGCACGTCGACCGCTACCTCTCCGCGGTCATCAGGACGCGCAAGCTCGAGCTGACCGGCGCCAACGGCAAGAGCGACGGGTCGTCCGCCACGCCGCACGACGACCTCCTGTCGCGCTTCATGCGCAAGGGGACCTACTCCGACGATTCTCTGCAGCACGTGGCGCTCAACTTCATTCTCGCCGGGCGCGACACCTCCTCGGTGGCGCTCTCCTGGTTCTTCTGGCTGGTCTCGACCCACCCCGCCGTGGAGCGCGAGATCGTGCACGAACTCTGCGCCGTCCTGGCCGCGTCCCGCGGCGCCGACGACCCGGCATTGTGGCTCGCCGCGCCGTTCGACTTCGAGGAGCTCGACCGCCTCGTCTACCTCAGAGCCGCGCTCTCGGAGACCCTCCGCCTGTACCCGTCCGTGCCCGAGGACTCCAAGCACGTCATCGCCGATGACTATCTCCCCGACGGCACGTTCGTCCCGGCCGGGTCGTCGATCACGTACTCCATCTACTCTGCCGGGCGCATGAAGACGGTGTGGGGAGAGGACTGCCTCGAGTTCCGGCCGGAGCGGTGGCTGTCGGCCGACGGCACCAAGTTCGAGCCGCACGATTCGTACAGGTTCGTCGCATTCAACGCCGGCCCGCGGATATGCCTCGGCAAGGATCTCGCCTACCTGCAGATGAAGAACATCGCCGGGAGCGTGCTCCTCCGCCACCGACTCGCCGTTGCGCCGGGCCACCGCGTCGAGCAGAAGATGTCGCTCACGCTGTTCATGAAGCACGGGCTCCGGATGGAGGTGCACCCGCGCGACCTCGCTCCGGTCCTCGGAGAGCTCCGCGGCGTCGGGGAGAGCGCCACCGCGGGTCCTGCCATCGCGGCCTGCGCGTAGAAGATCCTGGGCCGTGCATGCTACACGGCTCGTGCTATCTGGGAAAAGGAAATTAAAGTTGGAAATGGAAAACAAATATGTAGATAGATGAGTCCAACACAGTAAGTAATTAGTAAAGGGTTTGGTTGGTGAGTTCGTTTAAATCACTTATTATTTCTCCATCGAGATAAAGAAATTAGTCTAAAAAAAGCCCAGATCATGCTTGATCTGGATGTATTCCCAAAGAAAAGGAGGGGCAAAAATCTCCTGTACGTATAACCAAAAGTGTAAGCTCCAAGTTCGTTTGGGCGGTTTGTGTTAATGCGCCGCCAATTATTGTTAGAGATCGAGTTGCTTGTGCGAGCTGAAACACGTCAATCGACTGATTAATTTCTGCATGAACAAGTCGGGTTTCCCCCTTTCGGCATGCATCTTGTTGCTGATAGCTACTCGCGTCGTTGCAGGAGGTCGATATGTAAATGAAACAGCCGTTGCTTTCCATGTTAAGATCGTTTAAGGCTCTAGTGCGATCGAGAACGACCTGCTCTTTTATTTTCATTTCGCGTCAGTGTCTTAATGTTGTTGGTTGCACCGTTTTATTTGCTGATGAGTTGTGCCTGCGGTTCCATGGAAGGCTGGCTCCCGGAATTAAAGATGATGGAGATGTTGCTGATTCGCCACCCTTTTCTGTGTGATCCCTACGTGCTGGCTATGTGTGTATATATGGTCAGGCGTCTACGTTATCAGTTGCTGTCATAGTATTTGAGTATATCGCATAGCTTTCGAAAAAAAAAGAGATAGTGTCGCATATCTCAGTTCTCAACTTCTCATGCACTAATTAATAGCTCATGTATTAATCGATTAGAATACTAGTAAATACCTTTCAGCCCAACTCACCAACCTCCAATTCCTCAACTCACTCGATTAGATGAGAATCGAACCTGCAATTTTCTGTAAAACAGATTCCATGCAGTGCAGATGCATATGGCAACAAGCAAGAGTTGCGAAGAGTACTTGAGACATGTCAGCAGCAAAACTGTTTGGTCAGCGTGGTGGTCCATGCAGATTGCATTAATCTTACTTCTAGAAGAAAGTTTAGGGGCAACAAAACTGGAGAATGGTTTGGTAGGGCATCTATAGCGAAGGGGGCTGCGTAGTCTTTGCTGGGCTCTACGGGTGGCCTTAGGGGCGGGCCTAGGACCAGAGTTAGAAGGGCTATCACTGGTCTAGCTCAAGTGCATAGAAAAACAGATGTGTAATATTTGGTTAAAAATACTGAACTCTAGACGGTCTAACTTTCTTTGATCCAGCACAGCCCTCTTCTTTTGTCCATTGATAGGTCTACCACTACCTCCAAACTTAGCACCATTCCATTCACAAACAACACGGACCATGGAGCATGCATGACCTATGAAGAGGATGAGAAATAAGACAGATAAAGTTGTTCAGAAGGACAAATGATGGATTGACATATTGTGACATAAGCTAGTACGTCCTAAAACGTCCTAACTAGTGGAGTAGATGTGGAGATATCGAGCTGGTTTGGTCGAGCTCGGCTCAGTTCGTTAGGCTAATAAGCTGAAACTGTAGCTCGACATTTGAAAGCTTGAGCTGTTCACGAGTCGCTTATGAGCCAAGTCGAGCCCATCATCACAAATCAGGATGGTAGCCTAACATCATCTAAATGGTATTATACTTAGTGCAAATACGGGTTATAAGTGTACATAAGTAATAGAACTGCATATTCTATAAAGCATTCAAGATACAACCATTTCTTCGAGAGATAGATCACAACTTAACTAGTTGTGGTGCGGGCTCCAGTTTACGGTTGCGATTGGCGTTGCGATGGATTGTGGTTATCTCGTGGACTAAATAGTTATTTTCTATTTTACTTGTTGGTCAACCAATTTTTTTTCTATTCACGTATCTTAGTTTCCACAGGTTATAAAATATACTCGGCACAACACAATTAAGTAACCGCAAACTGAGCCTAAGTAAATTGAGCATTAACGAGTTAATGAACAACTAATAAGCCAGTTCTGCTCAGTCCATTAAGGTAACAAGTTGAAAATGATGCTCGGCTTATCAAGGTAGCAAACTAAAAATGGTGCGGAGTCACCAACGAGCGAGCCTGAACCAGCTGAAGGCTCGAGTTTTTTATCCAGCCCTTTGAAACAAGCAAACACCATCCAACCATGGGACGAGTGATCAATCTTTAGTGTTCAGGGGACATAGGTCCTATCCCCTGTGCAATTTCTTGCTAGACTACCACCGCCTGATCTAAAACCAAAGCCCATATTCGAGTGGGGGCGATACTCTCCAAACCGATGTTGCTCTTGGGGACGGAGATGTGTTGCGTATGTACAAAATCTTGTAGCAGATGCACATATTTCTTGTTGTCATAATCGGACAACTACGTCCTGCATGCTTAAGTAGGATCCAACGGTTCGGAATAAGCACGTGCGAAGTTAGAAAAATGAGCTAGGCTATACCTATGACATGTGGGTCAGACGAGGGACAAATACGTTTTCTTCTTTTTTTTTGGGGTCGCGACCAAGTACGGATTTGCCCGTTGTCTGAATGTAAATCTGCACACCTTTCCCTCGAATAAAAAGTTTATGGTACCTTCTGCCCCCAAATCCACTGCACTGTCCCGGAAGCTCTCGCCCCGAAACCCCCCCCCCACCCTCCCCTCCTCCTCCCACTCCACCGAAGCAGCTCGCCAATTCTCGAAGCGGAGGAGCTAGGCCTCCCGTGATCTTCCTCCTCCGATTCATTCCGCTGCTACCTGGCTGGCGTGGTCCGGGCGCGACTCCTTTTGCTGGTAAGGAAGCCCTAGCTTGCTCGGATTTTGCTGTTCGTTTTGCTCTTGTCCTTTCCTGCTGCGAGCAATCGAATCCAACCAGATCTCCTTCTTCAAGATTGGTCTCAGCTGACCCCATCCCTTCAATAGGACGGAATATGGAGGTGCGGGCGCATCCGCCCATGTATTTTAGTGTCTATTTCCCAGAACTATACTTTTGAGATCCCGAATTGATACTACTATAGCAGTTTATTTTCAGTTTTTTTTTGAACCCCCATGCCCCCTTTTTAAGACCGCACCTGCGTAATGCTGAGAGAACCTCGCTATATGCTGTGTCGTGGTATAGTTTGCATGCCATCTTTCCCCAAGCAAATGAGCCGTTACTGCACTACAGTTTGTTACTATTGGTGATAAAATTATAAATTTGAGATCTTATTAGACTGCCAATTGTGACTTCGACAACTTCTTACCTAAATGAAGTTTGAGGACATGATTTTTTGTTTTCCCTTTCCGTATTATATTCTGTCGTTCAATCAAAGCATGCTTGTTTTGTTTCACTGCAAAGGGTGTTCATGGTAAAAGAGAAACATTTATAATTTCTTTAGTTAATCTCATTTCAAGATGGATAACTCTAGTAAGCAACAAGAGACCACGTACTCGAACAAGTGTCTGGTGTTTGCAACTAATAAGAACATTGGGTCCAACGAAAAATAACAAAATACACATGATGCTATATAGCTAACCATACTCTGCTTGTGGTGTTGAATCACACAAGCTACCAAGGAAAACCTGAACGAGATAAAGCATGTTTTATCTTGACACTTATTTTATATCCCGCACTTGTCCTAAGAAACTGCTAATGACACGTGGTAAATACTGAATGGCTCTTCGCAAATAAAAAAACCGAATTGCTGTTTTTTCATAATACCTGTATATGCATTTCAGACTTTGACGCAAAGAAAGTGCTAGCTGGAATCTTGATCCATCTTGGACTCTTGGTTTTCCACTGATTGGACTGTGTTATACTGTTCCATTGTCAGTCTGTCGTGGAAGTTGATTGTGTTATACTGCCATATGAGATCATGAGAAAATCCTGTGCTTATGCTCTCATTTAATTGGCAGAATATGGTAACTGATCAGTTTGGATGACATTGTGGTGAGTACTGAGCCGGTTAGATATACCACAAATTCTTTCACATTCAATATGCCATCATGGTGGGGGAAGTCTTCCTCAAAAGATGCTAAGAAAACCACAAAAGAGAACCTCATTGATACATTTCATCGGTTGATAAGTCCAAATGAGCAAAAGGGAACCACAAAATCAAAGCGGAGTTGTAGACGTGGCAATGATACAACTGTTGAAAAAGGCTGCCGGTCTACCACAGTGTCACGTCCAACTTCACCCTCAAAAGAAGTTTCTCGCTGTCAAAGCTTTTCAGCTGATAGGCTACATTCCCAACCACTTCCTGTTCCTGGATTACGTCCTGCAGTGACACGCACCATTTCTGACATCACGGAATCAAAGCCCATATTAGAAAAACGTGGCAAACCACCACTGCTTCTGCCACTTCCTAAACCTAACCGGCCTCAGAAAAGACCTGGAAATAGTGGGCTTGTTTCAGAAACGGTGATTGCTTCAGTCTCTAGCAACTGTTCTGCTGATAGTGATGATCATGGAGAATCTCAGCTTCCGAGCCCTGTTGGAAATGATGCTGAAAACACAACAAATGTTTCTTCGAAGAGCAAGTCAAGGTATGATCCTTATTGTTGTGCATTATTTGTGGGCCTCTTCATTCAAACTTGCTCTTACATATATTTTATTCTCTGTCTGAACCCTGAAGTAATGTGCGCAAAGAGCGCCCTGGTGCTATTACCACAAAGAATACAAAGGAGATGGTGAAGACAACTAATCAATTCCTCAGTAACCATATATTATCCACATCACCGAGAGGTATTGCAGCTGACAATTACCAATCCAATTTACAAAATCCTCGACCGGTGGTTTTGGAGAGTGCTCCCAATAGTTTGATGTCAAGTCCTTCTAGAAGCCCAAGAAGAATATGTCCTGATCACATTCCAACTTCAGCCTTTTGGGCAGTAAAGCCTCATACAGATGTTACTTTCCTTGGCTCTGGTCAGTGCTCCAGTCCAGGTTCAGGGCAAACATCTGGGCATAACTCGGTGGGTGGTGATATGCTAGCCCAGCTTTTTTGGCAGCCCAGCAGAGGTAGTCCAGAGTGTTCACCAATTCCTAGCCCAAGAATGACAAGTCCTGGCCCTAGTTCCAGGGTGCATAGTGGAAGTGTTTCTCCATTGCATATGAGGTCTGGAGGGATTACACCTGAATCTCCAACAAGTCGGAATGATGGTGGGAAGAAGAAGCAAACCCACAAGTTGCCCCTTCCACCATTGAGCATCTCTAATAGTTCATTTTTTCCAAACAAGTCCATGCCAGCTAGTCCTATTTCAGTACCTCGTAGTCCTGGTAGAACAGAGAATCCACCAAGTCCTGGATCACGATGGAAGAAGGGCAAGCTGATTGGCCGTGGGACATTTGGCCATGTATATGTTGGCTTTAACAGGTATGTGTTTCCCTACATATTAACTTAAATTTTCATCGTGTGACTTACTGTAAATATACTTTAAGCATCTTTAGAGATTTGATTAAGATGCTTGCGTAAGCCATAACTTGTTATATTCTTTCTATCTTAATTTTCTGCAAGTTTTTTCTTGTTTATAGATTTTTATAATAAGTCTTGTTTGATTCCATGTTCTCTAAAATGCCCATATGATGTTTCTGTTATTGCAGAAAATAGCAATATTTTATGTGACAAGCGCTGTAGTGGTTCGCTAACCTTTTTGAACAGTTTAGACTAGATGGCTAGGATGTAACTTTATGGTGTGTTGGGCACTTCCCGTCGAGGAGCTAAAAACTACTGAATACAAATAATTCAAATCATAACCATATGTACTTGCATAAAATGTGCACCTGTTACACATGATTCTTGGCATTGATCGACATCCTTAGCGTTGAGAAGTTATCATTTGCAAGGGGCAGATGATATTGCTACCTTATGTTAATATTAAAAAAAAATCCCTTGTAGTGATAGACTCATAACTCACTTATATAGCTGCCATATTGTTGTGTTAAAGCAAGACCTTATGGTACGGATAAGGCTAGGGGTTAGTATCTTTGAATTTTGAATTATGGATAAGGCCAAGGGTTAGTATCTTTGAATTTTGAATTATGGATCAGATAGTTTCTGCTGCTCAAATACTATATGATGACCATTTGGGTGTTTTCAAAACATGTCCCAATTTCCTCAGTTTCCCCTTGTTTTGGTTTCACCATCTATATCAGTGATAGCGGTGAAATGTGTGCTATGAAAGAGGTTACCCTATTCTCGGATGATTCTAAATCAAAGGAAAGTGCAAAGCAGTTGGGGCAGGTATGGTATTTAATTGTGCCACCTATAGTAGGGAAGTTTATTTGTAGTTGTGTTTATTTTCCCATTCAATCTACCATTTGTTCTTTTCCTTTCTCAGGAAATATCACTCTTGAGCCGCTTACAACATCCAAATATCGTACAATACTATGGTTCAGAAACGGTATAAACAGTTGCCTTTTATTGTTATTTAATTACACTTGGTTTTATTTGCTTTCCAATTACTCTGCTATATTTCCTTGCAAGTTCAGAAGATTATACCTGTAATTGGGTCGCTATCATTTTTGTACTCTTCTCCCTTAGCAAGGGTGGCAAGAAAGTTCATGTTAGCTTCTAGGATTTCATTGAAAGGCACCGCTTGTAATTTTTGGGCATGACTTAACATATTATTTATGCCCTTAAAGCAGGTTGATGACAAACTCTATATATACTTGGAGTATGTGTCTGGTGGATCTATCCATAAACTTCTACAAGAGTATGGACAGCTTGGTGAACCAGCAATACGCAGCTACACTCAGCAGATACTTTCAGGCTTAGCTTATTTGCATGCGAAGAATACAGTCCATAGGTAGCATTCAATTTATTTTGGTTGCGTTTTCGGGCTGTATGTATCAGTGGAACTCTGGTGTATTTTTAAATCCTGCTCTTCACAATTTGCAGGGACATCAAAGGTGCAAACATACTAGTAGATCCTAGTGGTCGTGTTAAGCTTGCAGATTTTGGAATGGCTAAACATGTAAGTTATCTGGTCACTTCCCTTTCTTCTAGAAGAAACTGGTCCCGTCACTTTTTTAGAAGTAACTTAACCTATTGTGCTTTTCCAAGGAGGAAAACAGATGTGCCATCCATACATTCATTGTTGTTCCTTTTCTGTGTTCTGCATTTGTGCTCATAGTCATTGCCATAACCACTAGAATTAGATCTACATGTCGTGTTT
Organism: Stipa capillata; assembly: GCA_019208055.1. Taxonomy (NCBI): domain Eukaryota; kingdom Viridiplantae; phylum Streptophyta; class Magnoliopsida; order Poales; family Poaceae; genus Stipa; species Stipa capillata. The sequence goes on along the minus strand of JAGXJF010005866.1, from coordinate 250,053 downwards.
GCTGTCCTTGTCAGTGTCTGTATATCAACTTGTTCTTTTAGCTGACAGTCAGCTGTTGTGGTGCTGTAAGCATACTACATTAACTACTGATGTTAAGGGTGCCCTAACACCTTTGTGCCTATTTCTTAATAGAGTTAGTTTATTGAATTTCCCGGGTCTGACAGGTCACAAATGACCTTTCTTAGAAGATGATAATTTTTTTTTACTCACTATATTGTATTAATGTGTCTTCTATTGCTTTTTTTGGGGTCCTTTCCCAGATCAATGGGCAGCAATGTCCTTTCTCATTTAAGGGCAGTCCATATTGGATGGCTCCAGAGGTATTGCTGAAAATCTTATGCTCTTACTTTGTATATTTTTCATTTGAGTTTCATGCGTGTCTCATTGATTTCTGTAAATCACAAATTCACATGTAGCATGCATGCAGGTTATAAAAAGTTCAAATGGTGGATGCAACCTTGCGGTTGACATATGGAGTTTAGGATGCACCGTCCTGGAGATGGCTACCTCAAAACCACCATGGAGCCAGTATGAAGGGGTCAGTATCAACTAGAAATATCCATTTATATTTGTTCTATAATATTAGATGGCTAATATGAGTTGCAAGCTGCATTTATTGTTTAATCCTCCTTATTAGTACCACTGAAGCAGGTGTTGTGCCTAAATATTTCTGGACAAATTCTTCATGCCGAGCATTTGTGTGCTAAACATGCTTTAAAACTTCATGAATACCCTTTGAGTCAATTAAAACAGATAGTGCCATTCAGCTTAAGATTGACTTGTCCGCTTCCTGCCATTTGTTTTGGAGGACAGCTATCTCAGGTTTCTTGAATTGGCAGTGCCCTGGAAGTAAGTTTTCCTTAGAATGAGCTAGCTGTTTTGAGTGATGTGCACATAATGTCACTAAAACACTCATCATCGATTTTGAAATAACCTTTATTAAATAAACTATGGAGTACTTATGTACTGTGAACAGGTGTAGTATGTTGCACATGTTGTCTGGTTTTCACCCACCTTCTGCCTTGGTGCTGGTTAAATTAGATACCAAAACAAGGAAATTCTGATGGCTGCAGACTGGTTCTTCCCGAAAGGCTGCCAGTTAGCCAACAGAAATAGACCAGCTACCAGTTTTTGGAACACCGATAATAGGAGACATGTGAAGACCTAACTCGTCAGAGTTTTATGCAACAGAACTATACCTTCTGTAAACTGAGACCACATGACAAAACATGTCGAAAAAGAAAAAAAACTGCGCTATTACATACATTTATGCCTACCGGATGAATGAATATGACACCTTTCTTTTCCTGAATTGTTCAAGAACTTGTTACTATCTGAATGTGGAAGCTCCGAAGCTCATTTGCTTGCATGAAGTGTATAATGTTAAGCCATCTTCTTTTGGCTGGTAATCGGAATTGAAGTAATCATCAAATCTTTCTTGCCTACAGATTGCTGCAATGTTCAAGATAGGAAATAGCAAGGAACTTCCACCAATACCCGATCACCTCTCAGAGCAGGGCAAGGACTTCATCAGAAAGTGCCTGCAACGTGATCCTTCTCAACGTCCCACAGCAATTGAGCTTTTGCAACACCCGTTCATACAAAATAGAGTCCCACTCGAGAAATCTGTTATTTCTGAACATTTGGCTGTTATATCTTGTAGACCGAATTCCAAGGTACCACCTTAATGCTGCTGTTGCTACTGAATATCATGGATGGCTGAGTGTCTTCTTTTATCATTCTTGTGGTCTGCTCACTTTGCTGGAATTCCATTGATCTTTTAGGCGGCTGGGCATACAAGAAATATCTCCTCATTGGGATTGGAGGGTCAGACAATTTACCAGAGAAGGGGCACAAAGTTTTCATCAAAACACAGGTACAGCATTTCCCAAGTTCTGCTTATTCAATTTAAAAACACACCATTAATGTGTCCAAACGTTTTTGCAGTAAGTTAGTAACCAGGAACCAAAGTCATCTTAATCAGAATCTTTTTGCATCTCTGGCCACACACAGCCAAACATCCTACAGTTTTAACTGCCAGCTCCTAAAGAGCGCTAGGTGGCGGGGTGGCACCTAGCACCTAATTGTCGACTAGTTGGGCTAAGCAATCACTTAAGCGTGCTGGACAGGAGAGGGGACCGCCTAGTGCCTAGGCGCCTTTGTTTTAGTACAGTATCTACAGCTAACCTCATTGGTACCAGGAATGTATTTCTAGTGAACTTTTTTATCTTCGCATGATCCCTCTAATTGTCATTTATTTTGCAGTGATATCCATATACGGAGCAATATATCCTGTCCAGTTTCTCCATGTGGGAGTCCCCTGCTAAGGTCAAGGTCTCCCCAACATACAAATGGCAGAATGTCACCCTCTCCAATCTCGAGCCCCAGAACTACTTCAGGCGCTTCCACTCCCCTGTCTGGTGGTAATGGTGCTATTCCTTTTAACCATTTAAAGCAACCAACCTACAGCAATGAAGGATCTGCAATCACATCAAGAGGCCCGGATGATCGCTTCCCCAGCCGGCCAACAGATACTATCCTTGGGCAGTTTGTTCGAGTGCATCAAGTCTCACAGGGGCTTCATGAGAGGGTAGTATCTGAAGCTGACATTCTGAGCCCTCAATTTGGAAAGAGACTTGGAAATGTTTTTGATTTGCGTGATAGGCTGTCTCCTTCTGAACATTTCACCCGTCATGCCTTTGTGGATCATGTGAAGTTAAATCCTTCACTAGACTTCACATCTGGTTCTCCACACCTTGGACTCAAGCATGATAACTAATTATCAAGGATAAAAGGCCAGTTAGCATTTTTTGGAGCTTGGTAAGGTAACTGAGTGGCTTTTAGCTGCTTTGGCCATTCAGTGGCCAGAATTGTATCATAGTATGACTGCATGAGAAAGATCATTAAATTATTTTGAAGCTAACAGTTGTCGATGGATGGAGTCTTTGTTGTAACCCCACAAATAGACAAAGGTATGCCAATGTCACAAACTCACAATTTTGAGTTGATTATCTGCATTCACTTACATAAAGTCAGCAACATTTGCAGCTTCACTGTTTTGTACACATTTGCTAGCACTCTCTATTAAACAGATAACTGGTTTTATTACCATTCTAGCTGCTAAGTGAACACTCAAAAATGTTCTCTTGGGCTTGTAGAAATGTAGAATCAGTTTTTTTATTGCAAATACATAAAAGTCCACTTTCGTCTGTAATATTTTTATGAGACGGTAGTCCTACTGATTAATGGCATTTTTATGCCCCATCATTTGCCAATATTATGTGGCTTGTTCTAAATGATTACTTCTTAATTTAATTCTGAAGCTCTGCGCCTGTTAGTAGCGTATAGAATCTATCTCAGTTGCAGCAGTCACTTCGGGAGCTGCAAATCAACATTTGAACCTTTGCTTGTCAAACATATACTTATTTTCAAGATACTGAAGTTTATCTTGACCATAGTTCTTGCTAATTTTGCTCTATAAATAGCAGACCGTCCATCCCTGTCAGGCAGAACAACTCGGCGTTGCATACTACAACTGGCGTGCTATCATATGTCAAACGACAGGAGTGTACACTGGATGCCCTGCAGACTGAAGGACCCAGAGTAGTAGTTCGCCACCTGTATACTCCTCTTGCCTTTATATGTAACTTTTTTTTTCTTTCCTGAGGCCATTGTACAGAAGGAATCTCAACCAAGAGCCAAGATTTTGCACAGGAGAAACAATTGAGCCATTCAGTACCTTTTTTTTTACAGTTACATATCTCACCCGTGGCTGAAGCTACTGCTGCAAGTCAATTGCATACTGAAAGTATTTTGTAGCAGCACTCAGCCGATGAGCCAACTTATTCACTGTACCAGCTACTCTGGAAATTCACACAGAGGATCTGATCCTTAATTAAATTAGCTTATCTCATATGTATAATTTTTCAGATGTGCCACGCATGTTAATATGTTATCCATATTGAATTCATATATATAAGCCTTGTCTGCGTTACTACTGATAGTTGTATTCTTTCAAGTTACAACCATGCATTATATATGTTTTTGGGAAGATGGTGCCGTTGGTACAAAGGTAAGTTCAGGTCGCAAATATGAACTTGAGCTTCAAAAAAGAAGAATAGTTACAACCATGTAGTATACATATGTTTTTGGGCAAGATGGTGCCCTTGTTGGTATAAAGGTAGGTTATTTGCAATGTAGCGTCTGCTTGTTATCGCCAGGCTTTGGTGAATTCCACAAATACAGAATGTTTTGGATGTGTTGTTCAGCTGAATTTCCCCTGGGCCAACTTTTGTGTAGGATTCGGCAGTTTGCATGTGTCCGCCATCCCGTTGTGTAGTTGGAGTACCTGCTATACCCTGCCTCTCAAGGCAACATGAATCCTGGCGATTCTATTGTGGCCTGTATCTCCCTTTTGAGCTGGTGTGGTGGCTATCTGATCATGCATGCACCTATGCATGTACGGATGTACCGGTTGTTTTCACCTGTTTGGTTCTTAGGACTCGCCAGGTAACAAGGCTCCCTCCCTTGCCCTGGTGTTTATCTTGCGTTCATTCATCTTTTTTCTTGTGGGGGCTGGCCATGTAACATCTATTTGCTGTTGCCACTTGCGGCTGGTTTCAGCTCTGCCCTGACGTAGCTTTCGCTCGTGACCTTGTAGTTCACTCTGGGCAGGGCTTCAACAAAACGGCCTTGCAGTGCCCATCTATGTGATGTTTCTGTAGCTCTGCTGAATTGGCATGTCATAGTGCAAAGTCACCTTCATACATTCAGGCGAAAGGAAGCCTCTTCAGGTTCCGGCCGTATCATCGCTGCTGCTATCTGTGGGGGCGATGGGGATTCAGGGCACCGAGACACCGTGCGGTAGTCGCAAACTCGGACAGATGTAGAGCAGTAAAGGGAAGGTAAAAAGAGAAAGAAAGAAAGAGAGGGAGAGAAAAAACTTATCACCGTCCAGCTAGGCAGCATGCAAGAACAAACAATCAACACGGCATGTGCCACGGTGTAAAATTTGTAGTGTTGCATCAGGACCAAAGTGGCAGACCAGCCACGCCGTTAGTTGCCAGCGGGAGTGGCTCATCATTGTCCTTTTTCCATCGCTACATACCTCAACTTGTGAAGGAATGGCTTCATCCATAGCCTGATAGGTATAGGTTGCAACTTGCAAGTACACTGCCATGACTCAGTAGTGCTCCTTCGGTGACAGAGTAGGGCTGGGCACGAAACTGGGTGAGCGGCTAGCGTATAAGAGTTTTTAGTCTCTACTCATGTTTACGAACTTTTTAATTGCAGAAAGACAGTAGATGAACTGAACTCCAAAAGGCTGATAACTTAATTTGCACAATAACAGCAGCACACACAATTGAGTACTGAAATTACAAGTCTGGGTTCAGATAAAGACAGAGTAGTACAGCAAACTTGAAGAGAAATGGGAATTCCACAGTAACATAGTAGGCATGGGAAACAACGATTGGCGGCGGCAGCAGCAGCCTAAGACTTGCTCTTGAAGGGAATTGCTCTGATGACCACCTGGTGGTAGACGGCAGCAAGGGCAGCACCGATGAAGGGGCCAACCCAGAAGATCCACTGCAAAACCGAGAATTAGAGGTGTGGATTAGTTAGCTGTTTCCTCGCTAATGATGAAGATTTAGCACGCACTATAATGGACACTTAAGTCACTGTCCATTAGAGTTGCCTGCTAGTCTTTCAGCATTTCCCTTCAGATGAGGGTAGACTTTCCATAATTAAATAACCAAAAAATGATACCCCAGCAGCTACAGCTACTCAATTATTGCTGCTACTTGGCTCCTGTGACATATTTTTACTTGGAACAACTTCACAATTTCACATCAGTTAATCAGATTAAACTTCACGATTTCACATCAGTTAATCAGATAAAGCTCCTCATCTAATTATGGAAGCGGCCATGATAGAATAGCTTTGTGTCTGCATCTACATGACTGCAACTAGTACTGCCAAAACAATTTTTTTATATAAAAAAAGATAGGATGAAGAAGGGGGCTGGTTTCAGCTTCAGTTCACTCACATGGTCTTCCCAGGCATGCTCCCTGTTGTAGATGATGGCAGCGCCAAGGCTCCTCGCCGGGTTGATGCCGGTGCCGGTGATGGGGATGGTGGCCAAGTGGACCAGGAACACCGCGAACCCAATTGGTAGCGGGGCAAGGATCTGCCCATCGAACAAACAAAAAGCACCATGTCACACTCTGAATCTTTCACGCACTACGTTACGTGCCAGCTATGAACAAGGTGTGGAATTCTACTCACGGGAACATGCGAGTCTCTGGCGTTCCTCTTCGCGTCGGTGGCGGAGAAGACGGTGTAGACGAGGACGAAGGTGCCGATGATCTCCGCGCCGAGGCCGTCGCCCTTGGTGTACCCGGCCGCGACGACGTTAGCACCGCCGCCCTTGCCCATGTACAGGCCCTGCTGGAACCCCTTGACCACACCCGCGCCGCAGATGGCACCGAGGCACTGCATCACGATGTAGAACACCGCCCTGGTCAGCGACAGCTTCCTCGCCAGGAACAGCCCGAAGGTCACCGCCGGGTTGATGTGCCCGCCTGCAGTCGCCATGACGCCATGCGTCCATTAGAACACAAGCCAAGAAAACAGAGGAGACCCAACCCAAGAAGCAGAGGAAGGCAAGAAGATGCAGAGAGGTGAGTGCATGTAGGGTGGAAACGGCACAGTACCGGAGATTCCGGCGGTGCAGTAGACGAGGGCGAAGATCATGCCGCCGAAGGACCAGGCGATGCCCTGGATGCCGACGGTGGCGCACTTGGAGGGGGAGTTGTTGACGCCCATGACGGTGAGGATGGTGATGTAAAGGAAGAGGAAGGTGGCCATGAACTCGGCGATGCCGGCGCGGTAGAAGGACCATGACTTGAGCTCCCCGGGCTCGAACAGCGGGGCCGGGGGCGGTTCCTTGTAGTCCTTGTCATCGGACCCCTGCGCCGCCGTGCCGATGGGCTGCCGCTCCGAGAACTTGTTCGCGCCCAGGCGCACGTCCTCCTCCTTCCCCTCCATGTCGCCTCCTAGTGGAGCTGGTGGTAGCTTGCTTGAGCTGAAACGAGACACAAAATGCTTTTGTGAAGGTTGCAGTGGGAGAGTGAAGAGTCTTATAGGGGCAAGCAAGCCATTAATCGGAGGCTCGGAGGCGATTCTGGAAGGAGGTGAGGTGACGAGGACGGGGTGTGGGTGTGGGCGGGGACGGTGACAGGTGACAGTGAGGAGGAGCGGGTTGGAAATGGAATTATTGTTCGTCTTGCCGCGGTAGCGTTGGAGTTATCGGCTTGTGTTTAGCGTTTGAACACTTTCCAACTCCAGAAATTCATACAACTGCTGCATATCAATCAGTTCCTTGAAATTATTGTGTGAACTCTCTACAAACATAGATGTGCCATCAGCTAACCTAGCGCTTCTCCTGTTCTTTTTTGCTAATCACAGTTCAAGCTAGTGGCATCCTTTTGTTTGTGGTGGTGGTTAATCGTTTCAGCAGTTTGAATGTTAAAAAATATTAAATAATTTTTTCATTACAAGTAAGACGTACACATGTGAATTAGCGAGACTGAGAATAATCTACAAATTTTACTGTATTTCTGCTAAACGCGTTTGGTGTGTATAAATATGAACACCTCAATTTGAACATGATTAGAGTTATGTCTCCACAACTCCACCAAATATGATTCTCCTAAAATAACTCTTTTGTTGTTAAGCCAAGGACAGATTATGACAATAGATTGGATGGTAGGGCATGCAAACGGAACAAGTAAATTTTGTCCATCTAACTGAAACTTTCGTAGCGAATATGTGACGAATAAATCGACATGAGAAAATTTAGGACTAGCAACACGATGTCTCACTAACTGGTAGGGCATTGTATTTATCTGTGTGGGACTTCTGAGGAGAAAAAAAAACTATATAAGATACAAGGTGAGCAACACCGGAAAGTGTTGTGGTTATTATTGTCGTGTTTTGTCTTATCAAATTGGTCAAAATACCGCTGTTACGGTACCAAAATTGTGGCCACGCGAGCGGCACGGCTAGCTGGATCTGAGCAGTGGGCCTCTCTCAGGCAGCGCAGGAGTTGGCGGCAGCGGCTTCCTCGGCGGCGCGGTGTTCCAATGGCGTAGTAGTGGAGTGGCGGCTGGCCATCGTGGGCGTGCAGGCGGTATGGCGTGGTGCTCAGGCGGCTCCCAGCAACGGCCGAAGCAGTGGCCTGCAGCCAGATCTACGTTGTGGCTTCCCTGGTGGCGCGAGAAGTGGTGGTGCGGCAGTCTGGGGGCGGCACGATCTTGGTTGGCAGCGTGTTGATCTGGCGCTGCTCCACTACTCCTTCGGGCGCTGCCGGTGGCGTTGGATTCTACCCCGATTGTCCAATGGTAGTCCTCGGCAGTGCGGGGGCGTCCTTACGGCGGCCCTCACTGTGTTCAAACGGTGATCAACCACTACGGCAGTGACCTCTAGGTGAAATCTTTGCTCCGACCTTGGTCAATGTCGGCGACGACGACGCTCTCGAGTGTCGTGCCCCTTTTTGGAGGCGTCATCGAGGAGCTCCAGTCTTGTCCTTTCGCGGGGGTCTCCCAGAGAACCCAAGTTTCGGTTATGCTGGAACAAGTGACGGCGGCATCTACGTCGCTCCCTCCTTAGAGGCGTCATCTTGGAGGCGCTAACCCTTGGTTGGAGGGGGCTTGTGGCTGCAGCGCTGGGGCGTCTGACCGACGAGACCGGTGCACATCGGGATGGACGGTCCTCTAGCCATGCGATGAACGCTGGGCGGCAGCCCTTGAAAGTGGTGCAGCGACAACTCTAGGGGGTAAAGCCTCGGCTTGGCACGACATGTATGGCGATCTTGTGCTGTAGATGCAGTGAGGTGGTCGACTCGGTCAACTTGACCTGATGGGGCCGGTTTGGCTTGGATGTCGGGGCGGCGGCCCCAAAAGTTGGTGCGGTGGGCATGGTCTGTGAGCGGTCATCTTGTGTGGCTAGGCTGAGGGTGTCTGGGTCGAGCGACGCTGTAGTTCGTCGACGAGCGGTGGATGTCGGAGCAGTGGCCCCAAAGAGTGGTGTTGATGGCCCGCGCAATATGCAATGGAGCGGCTGGAAGTCAAGGAGACGGCCCTGAGAGTGTGTTGTTGCGGTGCAGGATTTAGTCTCGCATTGCATGGGCGACATGAGTAAATCTGACCTCTCTCCTCGCACTAGTGGTGGCAGCGGCTAGTTGGTGGAGCGATTTCTTCGTGACAAATGGAGTCATTGATTTGAGATTATTTGGGTGGCGTGTCTATCTGTAGTCTTCTTCGTGTTGTCTTTGTGTGCGGGCTCTGGGTCTAGTTGAGCTAGGCGGGTTGAGACTGTCTGTATCGATTTTCAGCTGTTTCCTTTATTAACTGGTCAATTCTTTTCCTATTTAAGGAAGAGCCGGGACTCCTTTTGATTGCTCGAGAAAGGAAAATAGTGAAGGCAGCCCTGATCAATCTCGTCAACTGTTTAATGACCTCGTTATCTGCCTTAATGCTCAGGAGATAGTTCAGAGAAGGTGTCTATTTCTTCTCGTACTATCCTATCCTACGTGTCCTCGATATCAGCGACGAAGCTTCATGAAAATTAGTCGATGACATCATCGTTGCGTGGCTAATTTCGCCACAAAGTGTAAAATTAGACCGGACACACTGAAATTATGTGCATAATTTTAAGAGTAAAGTGTATTTTTCACCCCTCAAGTATTGCCTGTGGGCACATTTCAACCCTGAACTTCAAAACCGGGCAAACTTCACCCATAACTGTTAAAACCGGGTAAATTACCCCCTGCAGCAGTTTTGCGCTGACATGGAGTGGTTTTTTTTTCGATTTGGACAACTCAGCATTCCACGTGGATCCTAGTCAGCTTGAAAAAATTCAAATTTTTTTTTAAAAAAATCAGAAAAATTTAAAAATTCAAAAAAATTAGAAAAATTTAAAAAAGCCAGAAAAATTTTAAAAAAAGAAAAATTCAAAAAAATTCCCTCCTCCCACCGCTCCATTAGTTGTCCTCCGAGCTCAACTTCAATCAAGCTAGACTCCACCCCTGGAATCACTATCCAATTTAGTCAATATAGCACCAGATATACCAATCTCAATATTGACGGTTGTAACCAACGAAAAAAATTAGGAAAATTCAAAAATTGAGAAATTCAGGAAAATTTCCAAAAAAATTTAAAAATCAGAAAAGAAAAAAAAATGGATTTTCCTAAATTTTTTTGAATTTTTCTGAATTTTTTTGAATTTTTGAATTTTTCTATTTTTTAAAAATTTCTGATATTTTTTTAAATTTTTTTGAATTTTTCCAAGCTGACTAGGATCCACGTGGAATGCTGAGTTGTCCAAATCGGGAAAAAACCACTCCACGTCAGCGCAAAACCGCTGCATGGGGTAATTTATCTGATTTTGACATTTATGGGTGAAGTTTGCCCAGTTTTAAAGTTTAGAGTTGACATGTGACCACAGGCAATACTTAGGGGGGTGAAAAATACGCTTTACTCTAATTTCAATACGCATCGTCCAATTCACGACTAGCAGCACAGGTTAATTCGCGACTAGCAGCACAGGTTAAAAAGACAATTTACTCTACTGAAAGGCTTCCGTGGTCTGTTGGAAGAGAAGCGAAACCCTCGGCCTTGTCTGTTTCAGGTGCAGGTCCAGATCCATCCTCATCGTCTTGTCGGGATGGGCTCCCGTAGCCCTCCATCGCCGTTTTTACCGTGATTCTAATGAATTTCGTGATTCTTAGGATGGCCTCCATCACCGTCTGACTGATCCTGACTGCCCGCATTAGAAATTCTCTCCTCTTTTTACTGTAGATTTAATTCCTTTCTACTCTTTCCTTCACTTATTTCTGTTCTTTTCGACAACAGCTTGCCTGAAAAAAAAACAGCAGTGATGTGCAGTTGCGCACGCCGCAGCACGGCACCCCATCCCCTCGCCAACGGTCATCCGAACTGGCCGTATCTTCTCGTATCTCCCACCACCGGCCATATCATCTGTGCCACAAGTAGCACAATTCAGAAATCTCTATCTAAAATTCCAATTTCATCGTACCACAAGTACCTGCCAACCCTAGGGACGGCGCGGCCTCATGAGCGAAGCTGGTGACTGGGGAAGTTTTTTTATAAATATTATTTTTTAAATCAAAAATTCGAGATCTATATGTCCTATTTCAGAAATTTCAAAAATATAACCCTGTCGGCCAACGGTTGGCCGACAAGGGAGATATCAGCCCACCGCCGACCGACAAGGGCGTTATCAGCCCACCGCCGACCGATAACGAGTTATCGTTTGTCCAGTGGACGATTTCGCGCCGAAAGAGCTGGCGGGCCCACTGTTCCCCCGTTATCTGCCGACGGTCGACTAATAACCAACTTATCTGCCGACGGTCGACTAATAACCACCTTATCTGCCGACGGTTGACTAATAACGGTCAGATTCCCTGCGGCTTCCCTCCAGCGCCCACTTTTGCACGCGGGCGCGCACCTGAGCTCCTTTGTGTCCTGTCCAGTCCGCTCCAGCGCGCGTGAACTCCTTTACGTCGTGTCCAGTCCACTGCAGCGCCTTTTTTGGGCTCTGGTCACTCGTGAATGCATCCAGTGCATCCCTGAGACGCATCGCTCTCTATTTAATCACCCGTCACCTGTCTCTGCCTCACACCGATTCATGAAAAATTAACAAATCGATAAAGAGGAGAGGGATTAGGGTTTGGAAGTGAGATCTCGAGAGCGGAGCGCGTGTGAGGTAATTAGTTGCGTTGTTCTTTTGTTTCGTTTCCTGAAAATAGTAACTATGCCGTATTGCATTATCGTAGGAATGGCTTCATCTGGTGCTGACGAGATGCCAAAGCAGAAGATGGTTGCCGATGTGCCCGCAGGTGTCGAAGTTCCCCTTTGCTGGTGCCAAGATCCGTGCAGACTGATGAAGTCGGATGAGTTCTCGTACACGTACGGAAGAAGGTTCTTCATGTGTGCTAACTACGACGAAGAGCCACCGAAGTTTGGCATGTCCAGACGGAGTGAACTGGTAAAACTCGCACATACCCGCATTTCTAACACGATGCAATACTATGGTAACAGTCGTTTGCTTGCAGTCTCGACCTACTATATGTGACTACATACAGTGGCTGGACGTTACCCAATCGAAAGAGGATGAGGAAGAACTCATGTGGAAGGTTAACTGTGCTCGAGGTCGGATTCAGGAACGCATGCACGAGGCAGAGGAGGAGGAGAAGAGAAAGCGTTGGCAGGAGATGCAACGCAAAGAGAAGGAGGAGGCAGAACGTCGAGCTGCGGAGGCACGTGAGGCCGAAAGGGCGAGGAAGCGCGAGATGGCGCGTCGCGCGAAGGAAGAAGGGGAGGAAGCTCACGCTCGTCGTATGAGGAAGGGCAAATATCCTAAAGGCCCTGAGTAGTTATTTCAATGTTCTATTAGGTTGTTCGGCTGTATGCGAATGTTATCGTACCGTGTTGTCACGCCATGCATAGTGTTGACGATGTTTCGAACTCTAGATTTCGAAGAAATAAATAAAGTGTTCCATGCAATTCAGTACAACTAAAGATAGTCAAAATACAAAAGGAAATGGTGCGAGTGTATGGCTTAAAAAAAACTAGTCCTGCTCGTCTCCCTGGTCCGGTCCTCCTAGGTCTCGCTGTGGTGCGGCGGGTGCGGCGGCTCTACGAGTACGAGGACGTGGCCTCTTGCGAGGGCCGGACAGTGTCAAGGGCTGTACCGGCCGTGGCTGACGGTGACCCCTGCCGTAAATCGGCTCAGCCGACTGACGAGGTGGCGACTGCGTGACCTGCGTGGGTGGTGGTGGTGGAGTCTGAAATCCCGGGAAGTGAGGAACAACCCCTGAAGCGTCCCCTTGGCTCCACATGTCGCCGTAGTCAACAGTATCTGGCGAACCCGCAAACGCCATAACAGGAAACGTGTCACCTACAGTGAACAATCATATTTAGCAATATAATCCAAGAAAATAGTAAGACCATATTAGTAATACGTTACCTGTAGTGTAGACCATCGTAGACTGCGGATTGTGCCAGTACGAGGCACCCGCCTGCGTCGGGAGAGGTGGTGTAGGCTGGGGTGACGACTGTGGCTGGTGATGCCACAACGAGCCTCCCGCCTGCGTCGGGAGAGGTGGTGTAGGCTGGGGTGACGACTGTGGCTGGTGATGCCACAACGAGCCTCCCGCCTGCGTCGGGACAGGTGGTGTAGGCTGGGGTGACGACTGTGGCTGGTGATGCCACAACGAGCCTCCCGCCTGCGTCGGGAGAGGTGGTGTAGGCTGGGGTGACGGCTGTGGCTGGTGATGCCACGACGACCCTCCCGCCTGCGTCGGGAGAGGAGGACGTGGCTGGACTTGCGGCTGCGGCCGCCACGACGACGAGGACTGCCGTGGGGGACGGTGTGCATGACGACTAGACCGTGCAATCTCGACGTCTGAAGCGCGCCCACAAGTCAAAGTCTCGTAGATCTTCCGTAGCTTGCCGTTGAGACGCTGCCACGCGGATCGATGATCAGACGGACTAATCTCAATCCCCATGTCAAGCCGGTTAAGGAGTGCGGCAACCTCCTCCTGAGCCTCCAGCGTCATCTGCGCCTGCAAATGCGAAACGAATATTATTACTTGCTCAGTACTTCTACAAATGCAAAACAAAAAAAATCGTGACACGTACGGCGTGGTGCCTGACGCCAACAACAGAAGCAGCCGGGTAGTGATCTGACGTCTGGCCCTGCTGCATCTCAGCTGGGTCGGCACGCGGTATGTAGTACAACCTCGTGCCGGAGCGGTACCATCGGAGGTACGCATCGTACTCGACTGGGTTGAAGGGCGTGTCCTCTTGCCAGAGATCTGCGCTTGCCGTCGTCCACCGTTCGACAAACGGCGCAAGGTTTCGTGCCCAAGTTGTTGCCGTCTTGCTTCCACCCTGTCGGTTGTACCTACATTTCATGATTATTCATACGAAGTGAGCAAAACAATTACAATACTATTATCAAACCATAAAACCTTAGATGCTCTTACCTGTGGATGTGAGGCTGAAGCGTGGGCGGTGCTGGGGGAGGACACAACTGGCGTTTGCCAAATTGCCGCATCACACGGTGCACAGCGGTTACCTCCACAGTGACGTCGAAGACTACGGTAGCCTTCGTCATCCAGTAGTCGAGGTCTCTGGTACACAAGGATGAAATCCCGCCAGGCGCTCGTCGCGTCATCGCGTCTTCACTGTACGGCTCCCAGATGACCTGACTAGGGTGCAACGTATCGAACTGCGACGTGAAGGCTGGGTAGCAGTTCCTGACTTGTGCGCTAGCATATCGGACCTGTCAAGAATGAAAGTAATTAATACAAAGGAAAAATGAAGTACTTCTGATCGAAACCATATTAAGTATAAGACTCACCCGTCTCCGTGTCCAGAGTGTCCCGAAAGTAGGCATGTCGATGAGGTCCCCGTGGTACTCCCTATCGTCGTACGGTACGTCGAACTGCACGTCTGGCCGTCCGATCGGGAACCGCTCGTACGACCAAAGCTGCAACAAAAGTGGGCAACCCAGTACCGCCGACTTCTCGGCGCGCCTGCTGCAAGCATTGCACATGGCTCTCAAAGTGGCGGCGAGGACAGCCGAACCCCAACTCCTCTGAACTATGTCCTCGCGACAACGTGCATCCGCGATCTCTCGCGCTATTCCGATGTAGCGAGCGTCCACAGTGTTCACGTGATTGGACGTGAACATCACCTTGTCGAAGAGCCACAAGACATACGCCTCTAGACAACGGTCAACCTGCTGCTCCGTAAGCGCAACACCAGGGTAACCTAGCGCGCCAATCTACATGAAAAATTTAACATAAGAACCGAAAAAAAATTTTAATACTAAGTTCGCAATGCATAACAAAGGCAAGCGGAGTTACCTGAAAGCTGCGCAACCACCGCCACATAGGGCCGTTTCCATCTCGGACGAACTCCCCGACCCCATGAGCAACACCTGCGAAACGGGCCACTATGGCGTCGTGCCAACCTACTGGAGGCTCCAACGGTCCAACTGCGGCTCCAGCCAACGGTAGGCCCAGCAAGAACGAGACGTCCTGCAGGGTAGGCGCCATCTCTCCCCAAGGAAAGTGTAGTGTGTGGGTCTCTGGCCTCCAACGGTCCACTAAGCAGGTGATCAGTGACCGGTCGTAACAAAAACGGCGAGACCGCTCATTGTACTGCTCTATCGGCTCCTCGTCATCGTCATGTTGCGGCACAAGCCTCCACTCTGCCGCAGTAGCCTCAACCATCCGTGCCAGCGGTAGGAGACCCGCCCAAGCCAACCTGTGAAACAAGTACAGAACAACAAAATAAGCGTCAAGTTATGTACTAAAAATTATTTCAAACAACGTACGTAACTACGCGACCCACCTGTCAACCCAATCTGGGTGTATCATCCAATCCTCCTGAGGCGTGCGAGTGACGAGCACGGGGAGGTTTTGGCCCTCCTCCAGTAGCCTCCCGCGGTGTCGTATGTCAACCGTAGGGTCGAGATGACGATACGTCGCCATACCTGTGGTAATAATGGATTCGTAGAAATATAAACGTACCAGAAATGTACAAATATAAACTTACACGAATTTCAAACTTACAAACTTAAGGATTCTTACACGAATTATGAGTTTACAAACGTAAGGATTCTTACGTGAATTACAAACTTACAGGAATACAGACTTACAGGAATAGAAACACAATTTTAATTCAACACATAGGGAATAAATATGTTATTGTACGGAACAAACTTAGTTGAAAGTATATAGCATTTCAACGTTGTCCTGCCGCGCTTCCAGGCACCGATGTGCTAGCGCCACCTGAAGTATCCCCTTGGCCTTGTTTCTTTAAGTCAGGACAGTTTTTCATTCTGTGCCCATACCTTGAGCAATGCATGCACTGCCTAGTTGGACCACCAGCCTCCGATTGGTCCATGTCGTTACGAATACGACGAACCTGCCGTCGACCTCGTGAAACCCGGAGTAGTCCAAAATCTGGGATGTATTCCCTTTGAGCCTCGTCTACCTTGTTGAAGTTGCCAACCGCACGGAATCCACTTATCTCGCCGCTCCAAGTATGGAGCACGGACTGCTTCAGATAGTAAGGTGACACGAACGAGATTGAGTCCATTCCAATTTGGCCACATGCAGCGAGCACATGAGAGCAAGGCACGTGTAGCAGCTTCGGTTTGTTGCATGTGCACTTGCAAGTGGGCGCGTCTTCCATTCCAATTGTAACCTCATGCGTCTTCGTCTCGTTCGCAGACCCGAAACCAGATTTATCCCTCAGACGTACCTCGTACCTCCTTTCTAGATTCCCAATGCTGTAGACTGTGTGCCCTGATCCCTTTTGAATCTTATTCTCCATGTACTCCATGATCTTCGCACAGTAAGGGGTCGCAGGAAAATTATTCATATGCAATGCAGCATTTCTGTACCTCTCTTGAAAGTACCTCACGGTGCCATGCATGGCACCCTCGACGATAGCAGTTAGAGGTAAACCCCGCTGCCCTCTAAGCACAAAGTTGTATACCTCCGCAAGGTTGGTGGTCATGATGCCGTACCTAGCGCCATGAGTGTCATGAAGCAGAGACCACTTCTCAGGCGGCTCTTTCTCTATCCACTGAGAGAAACTCTTTATTTGTTTCGCCTTCCTCCTCCTCGTACCAGGGGGGTCAATTGCAGGAATAGCAGAAAGCTCCCGTGGCTCTTCTTCCGGGGTAAGTACCACATTTTTTTTCTTGCGATCAATGATCTCGCTCTTAGTAAAGTCATCGAGCTTCCGCCACAAAGTTTTATACTTCCTCTCCTGGTTCTGTTTGCACAGCCTCTTAAACAGATTCATCAGGCGCTTGTTCCTAAACTGGCTAAAAAAATTAGCCCCCAGATGGCGCATGCACCAACGGTTTTGCAGGTCCGGCCAAGGGTGATCCTCATCAGGAGTTGGCTCCTGGAGTGTCTTCACTGCTTTCAGTATACCAGGGTGCCTGTCGTGAATAACACATACATTCTCCCGATTCTTTACTACTCCATGCTTGAGCTGCCTGAAGAACCATAACCAGCTTGAGAAGTTCTCACCCTCCACGAACGCCATCGCCAATGGCAGGATCTGATTGTTGCCGTCCACACCAATCGCCGTCAGTATCTGCCCCTTGTACTTGCCTGTCAGAAATGTCCCATCCACGCACAGCACTGGACGACAATGCCTGAAAGCTTCAATGCATGCACCGAAAGAGAAGAAAGCTCGGTTCAGCACTTTATAGCCTGGAAAATGCGGGTTCACCGAGTGCTGAATATCAACATGTGTCCCTGGGTTCCGGAGGAGGAGTGTGTAAAGCAGCCGGGGCAGGTTATCGTACGAGTCGTAGAAAGTGCCGAAGCGCATCTCCATGGCCTTCTGCTTAGCCCTCCAAGCCTGGCCATATGGGATTTCGTACTTGTACCTGTTCTTTATTGCAACTTGTATGTGCTTTGCTTCCATGTCTTTCTTCTCCACTATCTCGCTGTACATCAGTTCTGCGATCAGAGTGGATGTCAGATTCGGGTGACGCGCTAGCACATTGCTTCTGACGCAAGTGTGCGGCACGACGTTGGTCACGACCCAATTCACTTCATACTTGGGCACATGGGCGTGCACCTTGCTTTCGCAGCCATGAGCAGTACATGTTAAAGTTAAATTATTGGGAGAAGATATGTCGGTCCTGAAAATCCTCTGCGTGGACATGGCCCATTGCGTGACTGCGTGCTTCAATTCTTTCTTGGTGGCATACATCGAACCAATTTGGATCTGGTTCTTGTTATATTCCCAACAAGAATCATGGCCATCATTCACACTCATGGCACCAAGAAATTCCTGGTTCCATGCAATTGGAATCGGGGATGCATGAATGTTATCTTCTTCACCGCTATCTTCATCCACATCTTCAGCCATTCCATCTTCATCTTCCTGTTCCATTACCTCCTGCATGCACTCGAAATCCTCTTCTTCATCCGCCTGCCCCGTGGGAACTCTTTCTGCTGGCTGACTGCTCTGCCCAGCTTGCCCAGCTTGCCAACCGGGATCAACTACCTCGTCCACCTGTGGTTCTGGATTGTTCTGCTCCGCTTCGTACCCACCGCCTTCTGACCCGCCACCCTTCATGATGGCTTGCACTAGTGCGACCGGAGGACTTTTTCTAGCATTGCAAACCCGTAGCCACGATCTCCAGTCTCTAGTACTCTCGATCGGCAACAAGTCCCATTTAATATCATGGCAAGACTTGGTAAACACTGCTTGAATGGTCACTGCATACAGTGCGGGATCCATGGAGAAGGTACGTGTAAGCCAATGATTGGCTTCCTTGAAGTTCAACCTTTCCGGATCGGAAATAGGCACATCAACATGGCTGAATTCACTAAGATCAACCCCGCTCCGATTTGATCGAACAACCCCAGGACCATAGTACACCGTCATATTTACTAACTCCGACATACCTGCCGTAAGATAAATTGACATCTTCATCACGTACTCAGTAAAACATGTAGTTCTATTACGCCACGCGACCGCTAAATTCTTTCGTGCTAAATGTAGGTCGAGTACACGCGTACAGCGTATACAAGGGTGATCCGGAACACACCAGGGTTATCGACCGATAAATCGGGATAGAACTTTTAGCACGATCGAACGTAACGGTCAACACGAATACGAAATAATTAACCTAACTACGTACTAATATTCTACGTCTCTAATAGTAGAACTAATTAGTTCGACCTAATTTAATAACAATTTTCCCCCATCGTGTAATCAATTATAGACCTAACTATATTTACATACATAACCTATAATGATATACAACCTAAATAATATAAATACTTCGTACTAAACAACCTAAATAATATTTCTATAATCAATACGTAATCTATATTTGCATAATATAAGTAATCTATACATAATTTATATTTGCATATTTCGTGCTAAACAACCTAAATAATATAAGTAATTACGAACTAATACATACTAAACTAAAAAATACAAACAATACCTAACTAACAAAATTTTAAAAAAATTACCGAAGATGCGGAGTTCGGCCTCCCCGAACTCACCTCCTCCTTCCTCCTTCTCCTCCTTCCTTCCTCCCCTCTCCTCCTTCCTCCTCCTTCCCCTCCTCCTTCCTCCTCCTTCCTCTCCTCCTTCCTCCTTCCCCTCCTCCTTCTTCCTTCCCCTCCTCCCTCCTCCTCCTTCTTCCTCTTCTCTCTTCTTTCTCTCCTTTCCCTCCTCTGTTCTTTCTCCTGCGCACGCGCTCGGGTGAAAGAAACAGCCGCACCGACGCGACGCAAAAAGGAAAGGAATCACGGGCGCGGTGGAAAGGCGCTGTCGTCCGGCCGTGGGACGATAACGCGTTATCGTTCGACCGTGGGACGATAACGCGTTGTCGTCCCACCGTTGGACGACAGCGGTCACGTCACGCGTCAAGTCCCACTGTTGCGCGCGCTTTCGGCGGGATTTCGGTTCTCCGGAAAACGAGAACGCGTTATCGTTCCACCGTTGAACGATAACTGCGAAATCGTCCAGCCGTCGAACGACATGCTACTAGTTTTGCAATTTATAAAATGAGACCTACATATCTCAAATTTTTAGTTTTAAAAATAATATTTATAAAAAATTCTCGGTGACTGGGGGCGTCCTGGTTGGCGCAGATGCTCCTTTCCAAAACCACGAAGAGCTCTATTTCTTTTAAGCTCATGGTTGGCCGTATCTGTGAACTTTGCAGCCTAATGATTAATTAGTTCCAGAGAGGAACTACGAGATTAAGCCGGGAGATCATAAACAAAGCTATCGAAAGGCTTTGATGATGAGCATCGCTTAACCACCGCCTGTTTGGGAAGCCTGAGCCTTTTTTCGCTGTCTGGTCGCACATAATTGTTGGAGATGGCAACACGATGCGATTCAATTCAATACTAGCTCGTGGTAGGAATGTTTTGCATATCCAAATCAAACCGGACACGGGCATCATTCATCTCAACTGTGTAGCAACATATCGTCGATCCATAGGTTCTTTCTCCCAAATTCGATGGAAACTTAAGCGCCTCTCGGATAGGTGTAACATTTTTTTAGTAGTATAACTAGTCTGGATGAAAAACTGTCATCTAGACAGAATTATGATAGGATTATCAAAAGATAGGGATAGAAAACATAAAAAAAAATTCCTTTTCAAAAAAAACATAAAAATTAAATGTCACGATATGTTGTATCCCATAGAAATCAAAAACACTGAAATAAATACAAGAAATTTTTAGTTGCACCATAGGAAAAACACAATAATTTTCTTTAGGGTTTGGTGCACGTCATAGTTGTCATAGAAATAGAGAAATTTTTTAAAATATTGGGCTCGATGAAATATTTTTTTTAAAATTACATGCAAAGTAGTCCATAGAAAATTTCTCATGATTTTCAATCTTATGAATTAAACAAATTTAATAGAAAATTTCTAAAGATAGGACCCTCCAAAATTCATATGGAATTCAAAGAGGCCCTTACAAGACATCACACAATACAAAACAAAAAGGTGCAGGAGTATTATATTATATTGTATTATAATTCATATAATAAAAGAAAAAGAGAACAAAAAGATGAAATCAATTTGATGCGCACATCATCAGGCTGTGTATTAGTACTAGCAGGTAGCAGCAGTTTGATATCTTTATCAATTTGATGCACACATCATCAGGCTGTGTATTAGTACTAGCAGGTAGCAGCAGTTTGATATCTTGTGTCGTCCTTATCCGGATGGTGTGAGTACTACGAAACATGAAGCATGTGAGGACAACTCAGCGCTGTCTCCCCGGCCCCGCGCCTCTCTACCTGTTACGCACACACGAGAGTCACGAACCCCACTCCCAACCACCGATCAGGCTCATCCCAGCTCATGGCGAGAGCCCCGTAGTCACGAGCAGCCGCGCGAGGCGTGACCGAGTTCAGAATTAACATGTCGTGCTGGGCTATGGATTACTATTTGCTCCTGCGTAGCTGCATGATCGGAGTTCAGAGTCGCTGCCATGATCAGCGAGCGAGTGACTGCAGTTCACTTGCACCGACCACACTGCATTTATCTGCATGCTGCTGTGCTGCACTAGTCTCTTGTTCGGTGAACCTGATCTGTGTGCATCAGGTGTAACGTAACTTCGATATCAAGTACCATGTAGCATTCAGAAATTCACCAACACATGGCCTTAGTAACCATTAAAGGTGGGGTTTGATCCGGGTTGATCTATATCAAACCTATGCCTAAGCTGATGAGTATGCCCACCCTCTGTCCAAGAAAATATGTATGGATCTTCAAGTCGTATCTATGTCTAATAAGTATTTATCAAGTCATCTCAAATTGATACATTTAAATAATTGATACATCATCTTGGCATGATATATATAAATAATTGATACATTCGTAACTTTTTCAAGAGATAAATAATTATCACTAACTCCAAAAAGATAATAATTGATCCACTCTCTTTTCTCTAACAATTATTTATTTAATTATCAATATTAATCAGGTAACCTATGTAACCCATGGACATAAATTTATATTCATACCAGATCCACGACTAATCGAATCACCCATAAATTCTATCCATAAATAAAGAAGACGATCCGTATGTATCTACAACGGATTGAGTATCTATGGATACCCAGATTCATGATTCAAACTGCCATCTTGAATAAGTACAGTGAGTACCTACAGTAGTATAGTGTTGAAACTCATTCAATTTCTTCTGATTCAATTGTACAGGAACTAGGGATTTTGAGAGATGAAAAGGGGATTTTTTTTCTAGTCTATTTTTCTATCCTCCCGATCCTTCTTCATCTCTCTATATTTCTCACACTTCTTACATTTTTGACCCCATAGGTTTGTCTATTTACAACACACTCCAACACTCCCCCTCAAAATGGGGCAAACACATCATATAGTCCCATCTTGCTACAAAATACAGAAAACATCTTTTCTGGTAGTCCCTTGGTAAGGATGTCTGCTATTTGACTTGCCGAAATTATATATGGTAAACACACTATTCCTCTGTCAAGCTTTTCTTTGATGAAATGGCGGTCAATCTCAACATGCTTGGTTCTGTCATGTTGGACACGATTATTTGCAATGTTGATTGCAGCCTTATTATCACAATAGATCATTAATGGTCCATGCTCATACAACTTCAGCTCTACTAGGAGGATTTGCAACCACAACAATTCACATATACGATGGGCCATAGATCTAAATTTTGCCTCTGCTGTTGACCTGGCTACTACAGACTGCTTCTTACTTCTCCAGGAAACAAGATTCCCCCCAACGAATGCACAATACCCTGAAGTGGACCGGCGATCATCCAATGACCCAGCCCAATCAGCATCTGTGTAGCACTCAACTAGCAGGCTCCCTTGCCTGGTGTATAGGAGACCTTTCCCCGGGCATCCTTTAAGGTACCTCAATATTCTATTCACAGCATCCATGTGAGCTGTCTTTGGATTATGCATAAATTGACTAACAACACTTACCGCGAATGCAATATCAGGACGAGTATGAGAAAGATATATTAGTCTTCCCACAAGTCTCTAGTAACGCTCCCGGTCAACACGAGTTCCAGCATCACTACTCAATCGGTGATTTTGTTCTATGGGAGTTGCCACAGGACGAGAATTATGCATGCCAGTCTCCTTAAGTAGGTCCAAGGTATACTTTCTTTGTGATAGAAAAATACCTTTTGAGCCACGTGAGACCTCTATACCAAGAAAATACCTTAGATGCCCGAGGTCCTTCACTTCAAATTCTTGTGCTAAATAATGCTTCAGATCACCAATTTCCTTGTGGTTGTCACCTGTTATCACAATATCATCTACATATACTATCAATACTGCAACCTTGTCATTAGCATGCTTGTAAAATAATGTGTGGTCTGCATTGCTCTGGTGATAGCCCTTTTTAAGCATAGCCTGTCTAAATCGATCAAACCACGCTCGTGGTGATTGTTTCAAACCATATAATGACCGATGTAAACGCAACACTTTTCCAATGTTCTCCCTCGGTTCAAAACCAGGAGGAATGTCCATATACACTTCCTCTTGAAGATCACAATGAAGGAAGGCGTTTTTAACATCCATTTGATAAATATTCCAATCACGGTTCATGGCATAAGAGATGAGCGTCCTTATCGAGTTCATCTTTGCTACATGGGCAAATGTTTCTTCATAATCAATACCATAAGTTTGTGTGTAGCCCTTAGCTACAAGTCGAGCTTTGTATCTCTCCACCTTGCCCTCAGGGGTGTGTTTAATAGTGAAGACCCACTTACATCCTACGGTTTGCTTACCATGCGGTAGATCCACGAGCTCCCAAGTTTCATTTTTTTTCCAAGGCTCTCATCTCATCAAGCATTGCTTCCCTCCATTTAGGGTCCTCTATAGCTGACTTCCAGTGAGTAGGTACAGAACTAGAATCTAGGGAAGCGATAAAGCTCTGGAAGGAAGGACTACAGTATTTATAAGAAACAAAGTTGGCTATGTCATGTCTATGTACAACAAAGTCCTTTAGGTATCCTGGGGTACTACGGGTCCTAGTTGATTTTCTCAGAGCAATAGGCAAATTATCTTGTGAATTATTACTAGAAGGTTGATTATCATCCTGCCTCGTAGGGCTAATAGGAGCCATAGAACTAGGGAAGTTATTGTCAGTACTTGAGCCATCATGCACTGGAGACTCTACACTTTGTGATGGAAGTAATGAATCTCCTGTCGCATCTTCTGTGTCTCCATGACAAGAATCACTGCCACCACCATCAATATTTTCCTGCTCCCCCTGATTTGGAATGCGATTAATGGTTAGAGAGTCACCTGAAGTAGGAACAAGGATAGGGCTCAAGGATACACCTTGGCTTTCACTCTCCCCCTCTTGTTTTACTTTAGGTGGTGACAGAATAATATCAATATCAACGATTGATTTATAAAATGGTTCATGTTCACGAAATGTTACATCCATGCTCACAAAGAAATGGTGCTCAGAAGGGCACCAGCATTTATATCCTTTCTTAGAAGGGGAATAGCCAACAAAGACACATTTTAGAGCATGTGGATCCAGCTTTCCAACCGAGTTCCGATAATCATGTACAAAGCAAACACACCCAAACACCTTTGGAGGAACAACAAACTCATTTGAATTTAAAAGACATTCAACCGGGGTTTTATAGCCAAGAGTACGGAGAGGCATACGATTTATTAAATATGTCGCAGTCTTAATTGCTTCCCCCCAAAGAAACTTTGGAACATTCATTGTAAACATTAAGGAGCGAGCAACTTCAAGCAAATGTCTATTTTTCCGCTCTGCAACACCATTTTGTTCTGGAGTATTAACACAAGTAGTTTGATGTTCAATACCATTCTCTGTGGGAAATTGACTCAATTCCTGCTTAACATATTCTGTACCGTTATCTGACCGTAGGGTTTTAACAGTAGTTCCATGTTGATTCTTGATAAGAGCACACAAGTTTTTAAATATAGAATGCACTTCATTCTTATGTTTTAAGAGGTAAAGCCAAGTATATCGGCTAAAGTAGTCAATAAAGGTTACGGACCATTTATGTCCAGAAATAGAGCGGGCCTCACAGGGCCCCCATACATCAGAGTGAATTACTTCAAATGGTTTCTTACTTTTTAAGCCATTACTAGGATATGAGGCCCTAGTATGTTTAGCTAATTCACATGCATCACACACCAGAGACTCTCTAGTACATGACTTAAATAGAGCAGGATAAATATGAGATAGAACAACAAAAGAGATGTGTCCAAGTCTGCGGTGATGTAGCAGTAATTCTTGAGTGGGAGACAAACAGGATGCAAAAGCAACTTCATCACTTCCTTCATCAAGATAGTAGAGCCCCTCATGCATGGTCCTAGTCCCCAAAAGTCTCCCTGTCCTTAGCTCCTGAAAAGCACAACGAGTAGGATCAAACCAACCTCTACAGGTAAGAGATTTTGTAATGGAGCTGACTGACAAGAGGTTGACTGGAAACTTGGGAACATGTAGTACTGGAGATAAGGACAATGATTTGGTGCACCTAATGGATCCACGTCCTGCAATAGGTGCCATGGATCCATCAGCTACACGCACCTTGTCCTTACCAGAGCATGGTGTATAAGAATTAAATAAGTTTGAGGCTCCTGTCATATGATTACTAGCTCCCGTGTCAATAATCCAGGGATTTACGGAATTTGTAGAAGCATGGGCCTGAGGATATTTCATACCTTGGTTGGAGGTGGCAACAAGACTAGAATCAGCTTTAGAGATACCCTGGGAAGAAGAAGAGCCTTCTGAGAGTCTGGAACAGAACTCCTCGAGAGCTCGAACATCTACCACAGGCTGCTCCTGTAAGGATGCAGTATGGCTAGCCTGTTTTTTGTTTACCCCCTGAGCTCCCCCTGGCCGTGATTTCCCTTTTTCCCACCATGGTGGATATCCATGTAATTCAAAGCACATGTCTTTTGTGTGTCCATTCTTCTTGCAATGGTCACAGAATAGCTTACTTTTGTCTGGCTTGCCGAAGGACCTTGGAACACGTCGTGTCTGCATGGACAATGCTGCCCTATCATCCATATATTTTTGGTTATCCTCCTTGTGTCGGGCCAAGCTTGTCTCCTCTTCTATCACACTAGATATAATGTCATCGAGACTTGGCCACTCTGGTTGTGAGAATATGAGCTGCCTCCGAAGATTGAGTTCCTGATTTAGTCCATCAAGAAACAATTTGGCCACAAGAGACTCAAACCATTTGTGATGGACAACCAAATCTTTCTTATCAGTAGGTTCGAAAGGATGATAGTAGTGAAGATCTCTGTACAACCTTTTGACTTCACCAGCATATTCTGTAACTGATTTGGATCCCTATTTCAGATGGGTGAGCTCATCCATAATTCGGGTAGCTTGCATCTTATTCGATTTACCAGAGAATTGTCTCTCTAAAGTTGCCCATACTTCATACACAGTTGACATAATCTCAACTTGTTGTTGGACAACAGGTTCCATACTTCCCAACATCCACACTAGCACCTTGTCATTTATTTGTTTTGCACTACTATCACTACTCCTCTGCTTTTCATTATTATCACTGATTAAGTCCTCATATCCATGTGAGCTCAGAATCAGTTGAGCATGACGTGCCCAACTAACATAATTCCCTGGACCTGACAATCTCACTGGATTGGGTTCAAGGGAATACTTGACTATCTTAGGGACTGCCCTAAGCTGCTGCTGTTGTTGCTCAAATATCTTGCTAAAATTTTCATACATTTTATCCATGCTAGTATCACCTTGGTTACCTGCTCCTGCCATCTGCTGCCAGACGCAGTTCGTATCAGCAACGAGAGAAGCTGTTTGTTCTGCTGATCACAAAGGAAGGCTGTTTTAATATCTGCTCTGCTTCAGGCTGATGACAGTGAGAGGTAGAGAGAGCTGCGCTGCAGAGACTTCAATGCCGAACAAAGAGCATCCACACGGGCCCCTTTTTCTTGTCCCACTGCTTTATTGCTTTTCGTTGTCCTCTCTTCACCCAATCGGAGCACGGGGAGAATTCAATGAAAGGAGAGCTGCCCCTTGGGTGCGGGTGTACTGGTGAAGCTGATAAAGCACCAAACGCCTGAGGATGTGGCTCTGGGTGCACACAGCCCTAGTCCACTCGGTGAGGCGACGGACAAGAAGACGGCCACCCCGGTGAGGAAATCAACACCCAGCAAGACCAAGTGGGTGCGCGCTGCCGATGCCGAACTGCTTCTTGCGCCGCCGATTCCAAGCAGCGTCCGGGTGAATTGTGCGAGGCCGAACCAATCGTCAAGGCCGGCGGGTCCTGAGCACGTATGGGTGTGGCAGAGGCTTCTTGAGGCCGCACCTCAGCAATCAGAGGCTCCTTGAGGCGGCCGCACCTCAGCAACGGGTTGACGGCGACGAGGGCTACAGCGACACAGCGCTGCTCCGGTGGCTCAGGTACTCTCCAGCAACCAAAAAACTAGATTGAAGGCCACGGGTGAGATGCACGGGGATCAGCATGCTCTGATACCATGTTGAAACTCATTCAATTTCTTCTGATTTAATTGTACAGGAACTAGGGATTTTGAGAGATGAAAAGGTGATTTTTTTTCTAGTCTATTTTTCTATCCTCCCGATTCTTCTTCATCTCTCTATATTTCTCACACTTCTTATATTTTTGACCCCATAATTTTGTCTATTTACAACACACTCCAACATATAGCTAGCTGCCCAGCCAGGTGCGCAGAGACTTTACTTGTTGCCTTCGCGGTGCGTACCCACGGATCAGGGGGTGCGTTCGTGTTTCCTGAACCTCGCAGATGGCAACTGGCAGTACGTAGCCGGCCGGCCTTGCATTAATTTCGGGAGGGGAATCTGGACGAACGCGACTGCCGACCACTGAAGATGACACGGCGGCGCGTCGGGGAGAAAAACGGCCCTCTTCAAGCCGACCGGTCCATCGATTTCTCACGTTTCGCACTGCATACCGATCGATCTCGAACCTTCACTCATCTCATGCGCCAAACGCGAGGTACAGGTAATTAAGAACGTGTGTACAGTGTTATCTGCGGTTTGCTATGCCGTGGCCCGCGGTAGTCCATGCATAACACACAGGTGTGAGGCCGACGATTGGCCAAGTGTTCTCAAGTGTTGTCCCCTGTCGTTTAATTTAGTCCCTTCTCCTCTCTCTACAACAGTACGCAATGAAGAGGAATCTGAAGATCGGTCGATTTGGACATTTGGTCCTCTTGTAAGTTCAGCTAATCAATCAGAATCAGGGATAGCACTGTTTGGGCTCACATACAGAATGTCCACGTTCTTTTAGCAACGTATACCGGAAATGGAAATAAACATGAGCAACGGAGCACATGATAAAACAGCCATAATATTTATATTAAGATTTTTTAAAATCATCGTCTCTATCTTTATCTTTCATATATCAGCATTCCTCTATATCTCTAGTCAATACACTATAGAATCTTAAATCTGTATAAGTTAAACTAACTTTAAAAATTTTGAAGAGCCATATGAATCGTTAAACCTCATAAAACAGGATGCCAAATTGCTTAAAACCGTCGGATTTATTGTGGTCGGAGACACACTCCTTGTAAAATAGGATGCCAAACCACTGCTTTATCGCTAGGTCATTGGTGAAGAAAACCAAGAGCACGGAAGGACGAAACACTATCATCGCTGTCACCATCACCAAGTTAGATCGACGCACTGAACGACAATCAGTCAAATCGGGAGCCATTGATCTGCGGGACCAAACCACCACTAGCTTTCTGGCGTCAACCACGACGGTCACACTAGGACAAAGATGAGTCGGGAGACCTTTATTCTGTACGAAATCGTCTTCTCTATCAGGCTGTTGTTGTCAAAAATATATAACTTAATGTAATAAAAAGCTAATCTATACACCGAATATTGATCCAAGGTTTTTCATGCCCTGTAACGTTGGATCAACCACCAAAAACGAGAAAAACCGACGAGAACGCCGACAAAAAACGATGGTTGATCTTTTCTTTTTCTCCCGGCGCTAGGGTCCTTGATTTCTTCCTCGTCGCAATAATGCCATAACGCTCAAGTGGAAGCCTGCGGGAGCGTGTCTGACGGTTCCTACTTATGGGCATCCAATGTTCATGGTTTGGTCGGCCCATAAAAGAGGAGAAATGCGTATGTTGCTTGCTGGACCGGCCTAGTCTGAGTCTTAATATCCACTTCTCCGAACCGAAATTGCTTGCTAGGCCAGAGAGCAATTGGACCTCAGCCTAAGGCAACATGACATGAGGCCCCAACCATTCCAATCCACTATCCGTTAACTCAGCTGGCCTGACAAGATTCTGATCGCGCGATGCTGGATCTCGAGTTCTTTTGGTCCGGGCAAGTGCCCGGTGAGCCAGGCGGTCATAGCTTCTGATTGATTGGGCTAATTACCACTTATTGGTAAAGCCGGGAGTCGCTGCAGCTATGGAGGCATCTTGAAGGAGATTTAGAAACGGCTGGCTGCTTTAGATGATGTGAAGTTTCAGCGCAAGAGTTGTGTTACTAGGCGTTTGGTTCAGTGAACCACCTGACATTTGCTATGGGTGATGGAGGATGTGCCGGGCTCAGGGGAGGAGGTGCTCCAGAGAAGGCGAAGAGAGAGACTGTGGGGAGAGAGCGGCAATGGCAGCGGATGACGGGTGCACGCGACCCCCATCGATCCCGGTCATGACATGAGATCCAAGCGTCGGAGCTTCGAAGTTGTATTTGACCCCACAGTCTGCAGTATTCCACATAATGGCCCCCTTCTAGATGGCTTCGGCTTGTGCATAAGCCGGCTTAAGCTTAACGGTGTGGGGAAGCTGTGGTGTGGGGAAGCCTGAGAAGCTCCTTGGTCCCCTTCTAGACGGCTTCTGAGATTTGAGCTTATAGGCAGAGGTGGATTGTGGAAAGTCTGTAATACCCTTTGCCTTATTCATTTGCTATTTGAATGATAATTTGTATCATTTTCATGCCTCATGTACTGTTTGGATAATAAGATTTTCTTTTTATTCTTTGTATTTAAACAATATATGAATCAAAATGACGAAAGTATAATTCACATCCAGTACTCCTTGTACTTCATTATCGCCGTTAAGTCTGAACATACATGCTTATGAGCTTCACTGGTTATATTAGGAAATAGCTCTGCTAATATTCATCTCTTGAAAGTCATAACCGAACTATTCCAGAAATTATCCGATACCTATTCCATACATCAGTACATACACATAGAATAAAAAATCAGACTCCATACACACAAGTCTTCTACTCATATCCATCTCTAAAATATCTGCGTATATTCAAAACAATTCAACAAGTAGATTTTGGATTAGCAGTTCGCAGCTGTAGAATGAAGCAGAAAGACAAATTTTGGTTAAGAAGGGCTCCATCGTTTCATTTGTCCTCGAGGAATATTCATCTGAACTCTGAATAGCATGAGAAATGAGATACAGGGAACAGAAACTCACTGCAGTAAATGAATTGGTTAAAATCCAAAGTCACTCTTCCTTGCTTGCTTGTATCAAATGAACTGAATAAGTTGCTACAAAAGAACCCAATTAGATTATTAGTAAACCATAAAGTTTACCATATGGGACACAACACTTTGGAAAATGCAAATCATGAACACATTTGACAAAATATTCCTTGTTATTTAGAGAGAAAGCAAGTAAAAATGGTACATGTATATCCTCTAGTGCTAACAAGTGCCAAATAAAACCTTAGAAAACACACAATTTTGATGAACATCTTGCAAATATAGAATAGATACAAACTATACTTTTATCATCGATTTCTATCAGTGCACTATCGGATTACCCTTTTCTTAAGTGTAAATCAAAATAACACCCCAAATATCAACATGAAGCAATGTCAACATCCCAAATATCAAGGTCCAAACAATATTTTCACACCCGGCGGCCCGTGATATCTTTGCTCGGGGCAGACTCGGCCACGGCGACTAGCTCGGCGGGGGCGGCGACCAGCTTGGCGGCGGTGCTGACCTGCTCGGGGATGCGGCCGGAGGTCGGGGGAGGCGGCCCGATTGGGTAGAGGCGTCGGGAGGTCGAGGGAGGCGGCTGGGACGCGGGAGAGGCGCCGGAGGTCGCCGCGAGGCGGCCGGATGTCAGGGAGGCGGTGCAAGGCGCAGGGACACGCGGGAGGCGGCCGGACCGGGGAGGCGGCGCGACTCGCGGGGAAGCGTAGGAGGTGGCGGGACGTGCAGGGAGGCGGCCCGGATCCGGCACGGGAGGGCGGGGGAGGCGGCGCGAGGAGCAGGGAGGTGGCGCGCGGGGGAGGCGGCGGTAGGTGCGGGGAGGCGGGAGGCAGAAGGCGGCGCAGCGGGTCTGGACGGGGGGAAGGGGGTGCGGAAGAGAGACGGAGGTGGAAGGGGCCGAGTGGGTGCGGGGCAGGGTTTGGGGGTCGGCCGATGGCATTTTTGCTGTTATTTTCTTCAATCTCGAGGGCAAAATGATAAGCCCGTGCTGTAGAAGCTCGGGAAGCACCAAAACAGGGCTCTTTCCTACCAACACAAAAATTTGAAGGCTTATGCCCACAGCTCCCCATAAGCTAACCCTTCTAGAGGGCTTATGGCTTCCTGTGGCCATAAGCCTGCCAATAAGCCCTCTAGAAGGGGGCCAATGTCTCGGTCATAACAGATCTATACCATTACTGCGCTGAATTCTTTCACTTTGATGGCTGAATTAGTTGATTTTTAGGCTCTCTTGTGGAATGTTAATATTGACCATTCTTCAAACACCATCTAGTAGATTTAGAATGAAAGTGGGGTATACGACTAGTTCCACATACTCAATTCAATTCTGCGGCTTCTATCCACCTTTCAAACCTGCCAAGATTTGAAGCGGCCGTCGAGTCAAGGTGCAAACTCTTTGGTTGGTGTAATAGCCAAAAATTTTTTTTTACTCTCTCCTGCTGACGTCAGCGAGGGCCCACCCGCTGACGCCAGCCGCCATGCATGCGCCGCCCACCCGCCCGGCCACTTCGCCTCTCGCGCCACGCGGCGCCCACTCGCTCGGCTGCCCGTCTCGCGCCACGTGTCACGGCCCCGCCGGGGGGGGGGCCCGGCCGCCCCGTCCTGACGCACGCCGGCGCCCACGCCGCCGGCCATGCCGCCCGGTCGACCGCGCCGCGCCTTCCCCCATCGCCCCGGCCTCTCCTCTCTTCTTCCCTCTTTTCCCCGCCTCGCCCCGCCGCTCTCCCGCCTTGCCCCGCCGCTCGCCGCCCTCTTCCCCGACGCCGGCGCCGCCTCCCACCTTCGTCCCCGCCTCCGATCTCGTCGCCACCGCTGCCGCCTCCCGTCGCCGCCTCCATCCCCGGCCACCCGCGATGAGCTGCCCGCCGCCGCCCCTCCCCTCTCCCCGCGGCCCAGGAGCCCGCGGCCCGACCTCCTCCCCCGCCGGCCCGCGGCGCCCGCAGCCCGCTTCTCGCCCCAGTGGCCCAGACCCTTCGGGTCAGGGCCGGTCTGACCGGACCCTCCGGGCCAGAGCCGAGAACAAAAAAAAAGGAAAAGGAAAAGAAAAAATAAAAATAAAAATAAAGACCACTGGTCAGGGACTTAGGCTAGTTTGACCTAGGTGTAAAAAGTATTTTGATTAATTTTTGTATTTAGGAAATGCAGAAAATCAATTAAAAAGGCTAAAAGCTTCAAAAATTCACCAAAAATTCATTTAAACTCAGAAAATTATGAAAATTTTATATTTGGAATCAGTGCAACCTGAAGTATCCACTAAAAATAATTTTGACTATATAATTGTGCTGGAAATTTCTAGAATTAATTAAAATGCATCAAAATTTGTATAAATGCCTATAAATTCAATTGCTGCCCAAAAATTATGAAAATTTACCAACATGACCAATATAGCAGTACCTATCACTCAAAAATAACCCTATAATATTTTGATGTCCAGAAATTAATTGATTAAGGAATATAGCCAATTGATCGCTAATCGGTCGACGGAAATTGTCGAAACCCTAGTTTTCGATTCTCGCCTCAAAAGGACCAGAACTTATTTTCAAATGGTTTCAACTATAATGATTAGCTATTGCTGTGCATTTCATACAAAATTCAGGTAATGCCATATTGAATGCTTATTCATTTTTTCCATTCTTTTCGTCGTCATATTTGCAAAACCCTAAAAACCGGCGACGAGGGAGTGGAGCCTTAGCAATCTGATTTCTAGGAATCCGAGGAATTCCCCAGTCCAGGCAAGCTGAGCTCACGATATTGCCATGCTATTTTTGTTTTTATTGTCATTACCTAGCTATCGCATGTCATGTTTATGAATTGATTACTCAGTTAAATGCTTTGTGATGCTATTATCATGCTAGGATTTAACTTGACGATCAATCAACTTGAACCGTTAATAAGTGAGGTGAGAGACGTGGGATCATGGTCGTGGAATGGGCTGTAACGACGGTGTGGTTGCTCGAGCCTGATATCGAGATTGGTCGCTCGAGCCTGATATCGAGCCATCGGATGTTACAGTGGCGATCTCGACGGGATGCTTCCTAATAAGCCGTGAGATAGTTGGTTGTGAGGGAACCACGGATGTCCTCTGGTTGGTTCCCACTTGCTGAGGACTAGCTACCCTTATGTGATGGACCATCTGAGTCTCTGTGGGGATATCCCATGAGAGGATTCATGGGTTAACGAGCAACCAATGTCTTCGTGATCGAAAAATTGAATTGCATGATGTTGATCTACTCGGTCTTCTCATGAGTCTCTGTTGATTAAATGATGTTGATCTACTCGGTCATCTCATAAGTTTCTGTTGATTATATATGATGTTGGTTAGCTGGATCATGTTATGGACTAGTGAATGCTCACTTGGTTATGTTATATTATGAGTCCTCGTTGAATGAAGATGTTCACTAGCATGGTAGGACTAATGCTCTTATTCCTGTTAATGCCATGTTAACTTCATGTCCAAGTACTACTAAGACTTACGAGTACGTTTGTACTCATCGTTAGTTGTTATTGCATGCTTAGGAACAGGTGAACCCTCCCTCGGCGACTATTTCCCTAAAGACACTTGAAACGGTTATTTCTTTGGCTTTACGAACTTGTGGACCAATGTTGGGTATTTTGGGTCGTCTGAGGTGCTAGCTTGTGTCTCAGGGTAAAACTGTATATTTCCGCTGTTTACTTCTCGTACTTAAGACCTTCGGGTCGAATGTGTGTAAATTAATTAATTGCCCCAATGTAAGGGGTGTGTACTATTTATCTGGTAATCCTCCCTTGTAGAGTTTGTGCAATGATATGCGAAGTTGTTTAACCCGGCTCTTCGTACACAATGCGTGTATGGTTGAAGTGTGCGAAGAGACGGTAGTGAGTTGGTACGAATCTTCTGTACGAGGTTCGTGATCATGAGTTGAGTGACCCGCCAGCTGCGATGCGACTGCCGGCTGGCAGGGTGTGGACGTCAGTGTCGAGCCTTTGGGTGACCCACCGATCTGTGCTACGGCCGATTGGGTTAGGGTGTGGACACGGACGTCGGGCTCACCTCGTGATTGTGATTCTCATCGCGGAAGCTGAGTATTAACCCACTACAGGGTTTCGGAATCATATTTGGCTTACGGAATGGTATCCGTTTCTAGCCGGCTAGACCAGCAGTGAGACGTACGACCAGGTGGTCAGGTGGTATTCATATGCTGTGCTGGTTCGGTGTCAGACCCTTAATGGTGAGTACACGCGAGGTAACGTGTATCCACGTTAAGCGGTTGCTCGGTCTTTGACGACGTATCATACGTTAAGTCAGGTACGATTTCGGGTCCCGACAGTTGGCTCTCTGTTCGAGGCCACACGCTCACAGTAGACAACCTAGCAAAACATGGGTGGCCTTATGATCCTCTTTGTAAGTTATGTGGGACACAACCTGAAACTACAAAACATCTCTGCATTGACTGTCTTTACACCAGACAGGTTTGGACTAAAGTTAGTGTTTGGAATAATGTCCAACCTAGGCCGTTGCTGACGAGTTTTTCATCCCCAGATGTTTGGTGAGAGACTCTACTTAGCTCTACCTCCAAGGAACTCCAGAGACGGCGGAGCGGCATCATTCTCTATGTGTGGTGAAATATTTGGAAAGAATGCAACCGGCGTACATTCTCAAATGTCTCCGTAGATGAAGAGCGACTTGCACAGATCATTTAGGAGGACGTCAATTGTTGCTCATGGGCCATGGTTATACCGAGTAGTACCACTAGTACTGAGTAATCTATTTTTGTAGCTCTTGAGATGATTATACTCTCTAACCTTGTAATTAATAAATTCTTTTATCTATAAGAATGGCAGTGTTCTGTCGATTTTTTTAATAAAAGAATAACAGCCACGGGTCTGCACGCAACCCTCGCCCGCCTCTCCACCTCACACTGACATGGACCCGCGCACCTAGGGTCTGTTTGGATGGACACCAATACTAGCCATACCAAAATATTGGTCATGCCCGTGTATTTTGGAGGTCGTTTGGATACACGTCAATTTTAGCTCGCCCGGGTACGCCCCTGCCAATTTTCGCCAAAACGAGGGCGAAGCGAGGGCGCGGAAATTGTGCGCCAAAGATTTGGCAGCCAAATTAGGCGCGAGCTGGGCCACCGAGGTATAAAAGCTGCGCACCTTCTCCTTCCTTATCCGGTCACCTTTTCCCCTCCTCTTCTCAGCAGCACAACGCAAGCCCCAAGCAGAGAGCCACCGGATCTGCGGCTCCGGTGTCGACCTGCACTACTCCGGCGGCCGCCAATGCGGCTCCACCTTCCTTTCCCCCCATCAACGGAATCACATCACATCCAAAGGTCAGCACCCAAATCCTCCTCAACCCTACATCGATTGCCTTTTTTTGTGGTGTGATACTGTGATGTGCCTCACTCTTGTCCGTTTAGGTGCAGATGCACTTGTGTGTAACTAGTACTAGATGTGATGTATGTTTAACGAATCAATTTGCCTTGTGCTCTCAGCAGCATGTTTTTTTTTGAGGAATCGTCATTACCTTTTAATAACCTATGTATATCTGTTTAGCTAAATTTTTTTGCTGGTTCACCAGCGTGTCATTAGTATCATTATCTCCCTTTTAGCTATGCATCCTACAGCCATCCATCCTTAATAGCTTATATTATTGTACCTTTTACATTCTTGCAGATGGACATGTTGAGGCGGAGGGTTCTATCTATGCTTGTTCTTCTCTTGGCTATGTGGTATAGAAACAGAGATGATAGGAGAACTAGAGGTAGAGGTAGAAAATATGGTCCACTAGTTGAGAGAGACATCCATTGAACTAATGTACTGATTAGGCTTATTGACACATCAGATGCAACATGCATCAAGCAATTACGGATGTCTCGAGTTGTATTTTACAAGCTTTGTACTAGGCTAAGGCAGAAGAGGTTTCTATTGGACACATTTCATGTTTCGGTAGAGGAGCAAATTGCAATGTTTCTATACATGGTGGGCCAGCATCACACAAATTCGTCAGTAGGATTTTGGTTTTGGCGGTCTGGTGAAACAGTGAGTAGATACTTCAATATTGTCTTGCGTTCAATGGGGGAATTAGCTCGTGATCTCATTTGTATTAGATCGACGGATACACACACAAAGATCACTAGCAGCCTGAACAGATTCAATCCATACTTTGAGGTAACTCTTAGACCATATAGTTCATTAGATTTTGTAAGAATCAACCTTACCTAAGTTTCACATATACTGATGTTTTTCCCTGGTCGTAGGGATGCATAGGGGCACTAGATGGCACTCATGTTAAGGCATGTGTGCCTGCCCACATGGTGGACAGATTTAGGGGCTGCAAATCATACCCTTCCCAAAATGTGCTAGCAGTTGTCGACTTCGACCTTCGATTCACTTATGTTCTAGCAGGGTGGGAGGGCTCTGCCCATGATTCTCTTGTGCTACAAGATGCCCTCTCACGTCCAGCAGGTCTAAAAATACCTGAAGGTATAGATACAACATAACCACATGTTGGCTACACTGTTGTGTTGATTTTACCTTAGCT
Organism: Stipa capillata; assembly: GCA_019208055.1. Taxonomy (NCBI): domain Eukaryota; kingdom Viridiplantae; phylum Streptophyta; class Magnoliopsida; order Poales; family Poaceae; genus Stipa; species Stipa capillata. The sequence goes on along the minus strand of JAGXJF010005866.1, from coordinate 213,400 downwards.
CACCAATATAAATATGGCTGTAGGGAAATTTTTCTTGGCTGATGCTGGGTATGCGGCGAGGCCGGGGATATTGCCTCCCTACTGTGGTGTGCGATACCACCTAAATAAGTTTGCTGGATCTCGTGATCCAACAACCCCAAAAGAGTTATTCAACCACCGCCACTCATCACTTAGGACGACGGTTGAGCGAGCATTTGGGAGTCTTAAGAGTCGCTTCAAGATTCTTGCTAATAGGCCATTCATACCTCTAAAATCTCATATTAAGGTGGTTGTTGCTTGTTGTGCTTTGCACAATTGGATATTGGAAAATGGTCCCGATGAGTATGTTGTGGATGAAGCGACATGGTATTCGAACCTCCCTAGGAGTAGTGCGCGGGTCCGTGATCGGGAGGCTGACTTACGCGAGTGGGCTGCCAAGCGTAATTTGTTAGCTCAGCAAATGTGGACAGATAAAGAGAATGCGCATGCTAATGAGGCTGCTACCTCAACTTAGTGATGTTGATGTATTTTATTTCAAGAACAACAGTAGTGTCATGCTAAGTGTTTGATTGTAATGGATTGATGTATCCTTAATTGTATCCTTTTGGTATTGTAAGACTCAATTAAATTTGTTAATTCCCTTGGCTAGATATATTTTGTTTCTTGCTTGCTATATATAATTCGTTTCTATCTTGGTTGTCCTGATTATCTTCGTTTATTAACCGCTTTAAGATAAATTGTGCTTGTTTGATTTGTTTGCATTGGTGAAACATATGCAGGTCATGGGGAAGCAGAAGATCACCGTCAAGAGCGAGGAGGACTGCAACTCTCGTGACAAGTACACAATCTGGTCGGACGAGGCAACAAAGTTTATGCTTAAATGGTATATTGAGGTTCGTAAAGACAAACCTGCAACTTTCAAGTTCAAGAAGCAACACCACTTGCAGTGTGCAGATGCCCTAAATGGGCAGTTCTCTATTGGTGTCACCCAAACCCAAGTGGACCAACACTATCGTGCATGCAAGGAGAAGTGGGGTTGGATCCGTCCGGCCAAGGCTAATAGTGGCAACGGCTTTGAGCGTAATCCATGCAAATTCACACTTTCTAAGTCGGAGAAGGAGAATCTTAATGTGAGTGTTGGTGTGTTTTCTTTTTTCTGATATGCTCTAACTAATTGAAATATGTCGACATGATATATTTAGTAGTTTAGCTCCCATTTATGTTGACAATTAACTAATAATTTATCCTTTTGCTTGGCAGAAAACAGTGGTCAACTACCTTACTAGACCAATCAGGTTCTACCATCAATTGGAAGAATTATTTTTAGACCAATCCCAAGCTGATGGTTCATTTGTAGCTAACCAAACCACTCTCAATGTGGATGATGATAGTGATGACAGTGAGGACATAAAGGAACTTGATAGCTGTGCAATTCTAGTGGATAGTGATGAAGTCGCCTCCGATACCGTTGGCCGCCATAGTCCTAAAGTTGATATGGATGGCAAGCCATCGAACAAGAAGCGCAAGCGTGTCACGTCATCACCTTGCAAGAAGCCAAGCAAGGGCAAAGCAAAAAACAAAGGCAAGGTGTGTGATGATGAGATGGCATCAAGTATTAAGAGGCTAGCGGAATCTCTTGCAGCACCTCTTGTCCCCGTGCAACCAGTGCCACCTCCAGATCCTTATGCAAACTTGTGGAAGCGTATAAATGCCCTCCCCTTACCAGCTAAGGATAGGCTTATGGTTGCAAGCCATCTGTCCAAGCCAGATCAAGATGTTTTCCGTAGCTATCTCAACCATTGCGACAACGCAACACTTGAAGAGTGGGTCATTGGCTATTTTGAGCTTCAGTTTGAGGATGGTCATTCTAGAGCTGCTCCATAAATTACATCTCCAGTTTAGTATGTTCTTTTGGCAACCTTTTGTTCATACCAAGAACACTAGCACCTAGTGGTGGTCAGGAAGCAATCTGCACATTTTGTCTATGCACGATTAGACTTGAATGGGTTAATACCTATTATGCCTCAAGTGTTGTCGGTGGAGGTTTAATTAGCACGTGGATTTCATTTGGCTCATCGATGGGCTTAATGGAGGGTTGAGTTGTATGCTAGCTTCATTTTGTCTCAGGGATGTGCATGATGTATCTAACAATATATGTGAAATGTGTCAATGTGAAACTCTAAATCGGTCTGCTTTGCAATCTTATTATTGAGACTCATTGCGTGTTGTAGTTAATTCATTCTAGTAATAATCTTATTACTGAGTCCAATATCTATTGTTTTATTGGTTGGTCATGAACTAAACTCTTGAAGCAAAGCAAACATCAGCCAACGTGAATTACCAAATGTTTGGCAAGTCATCTGGCTACAAACCAAATGGTACCCAGACATTTTGCCAACTTTTTGGCAGATTCAATGGCTATAAACCAAACAATCTGTAATTACCAATGTTTTGGTCATGCCTTTGATTTGGTCATGTCAACATTTTGGTAGGGCAGAATGGGGCTCAATCCAAACAGACCCCTAGTGCCCCACGCGCCACCGCCACAGAGCTTTCGCGATCCCCACTCGCCGAGGCTCGCACCGGAGAAGCACGTAACTCCTGTACACAGCGCGCGCGACGGGGAACTAGTGCTCGGCTGTTCCCGATGCATGCGTACGTGCAATTCCGGACTGATGCCGATCTTAAAAATAGATTCAATACTAGTGCTGGTGATGGACGCAGCCCGATTAAATACTACTAGTAACACAGAATGGATTCGCTATTTATATTAATGCCCACCCAAGAGCCCTCGACCTGCCCACAGACAACCACCGTAGCTCGCCTGGTTCGCCATGGCTCAAGCTCGGTGTGAGAACAACGATAATGGCGCGGAGGAAAGAAAGCGCCTTGTATCCACGCTCCCAACGAGGCAAGGACATTGGAGACCGTTCGTCCTCTACCGAGGCTGTTGGCTGACACCCCGAACCGTGAAGAGCATCATGCTCGTGCAAGATCAATTCGCGCCGCGCCCCGACGACATCTTCCTCGCCACGTGCCCCAAGTGCGGGACCACCTGGCTCAAGGCCCTCGACTTCGCCGTCGCCAACCGCTCCCGCCACGCCGTCGCCGGGGACGACCACCCGCTGCTCACCCACCATCCTCAGGACCTCGTGCCGTTCCTCGAGCTGCGTAACCGTGAGCTTTATCCTCTCGCCGATCTCGAGACGCTCAACTCCCCAAGGCTCCTCTCCACTCACATGCCGCTCGCGATGCTGCCGCCGCGCATCTCCGCGCTCGGCTGCCGCGTCGTGTACCTGTGCCGGGAGCCCAAGGATGTGCTCGTGTCCTGGTGGCACTACATGAACAAGGTGCGCAGCGACTTCTTCGTAGAGCTGGAGAAAGCCTTCGAGCTGTTCACCGAGGGGGTGTCTCTGTACGGGCCTGTCTGGGAGCACTTTCTTAGGTACTGGAAGCAGAGCGTGGCGGAGCCTGATCGGGTCCTTTTCTTGAAGTACGACGAGATGATGGGCGACCCGGTCACGTACGTCAAGATGCTCGCCGAGTTCCTCCGTGTCCCGTTCACCGACGAGGAGGTGAGCGACGGAGTCGTGGAGAAGATCGTGAACCTGTGTAGCTTCGAGAAGCTGAAGAGCCTGCCCGTCAACTCCTCGGGAAAATCTGATCGGATCGGCGGGCTGCCGATGGAGAACTCTTCCTTCTTCAGGGCCGGAAAGGTTGGGGACTGGGTGAGCCACTTGACTGAAGAGATGGCAAAGAAGCTGGACTGCGTTGTTGAGGAGAAGCTGAAAGGTTCTGGTCTCACCTTTTGACCTGCGATTGTCATGCCAAGTAATATTTCGATGGTATGTTGTTTCCAACTGCACACGCGTGCATTTGTAAAACCACGTCGAATGTTTGTACGTTCTGTACTCTGGAATAATTGAAGCACGAAGTCCTTGAGTGCTTTTCTTCCCTTTGAGACATGAGCAAGAACCACGTGCGCAACACACATTGTCGAGGAGAAATACATTGATCTCATCTTTTTCTTAGATAAAAGAAAAATTATATTACTTTTGGTCACTACATTGATTTCATCTGAACATCCATTTGATGCACCTGTCATTCTATTTCCATGCCCCATGAGATTACGTCGTCTTCGTTCACATACGACATCTGAGTAATCTTCTAATTCTATCTACTGTGTACCAAAAGTATATAAAAAAGATAGTGGTAAGCTGAAAATTCTGATTAAAAGAATATCCGGTCACTAAACACAACTGATAGATTTTCATAACTGTACCTAAACACATTACAATCTATGGATTTTCGTAGTTGTTATACTAAAAATAAATACAACAGAAAAAATAAAGGTAAACTAGAGATTCTCACAAAACAGTAAAACATTTGACAATTAATCTGGTGGACGATCTTATTATTAGTGGGCAACAATTGATAGATCTTCGTAACTGTACCTAAATAGATCACAGCCGATAGATCATCATAATTGTATCTAAATAATTGACAGCCAATATATCTTCATAAGTGTATTTAAACATATCATATCTGATGGATCTTCAATTTAGCTCGATCTAATGTCATGTATAAACAACCTACTAGATCAGTGCAATGACTTGTCAGTCGGCACGCGATATCTTTTATTTGCTATACTAATGTAATATCATGTACAAGTCTAAAATATTAAAGATGAATAAAAGTGTTTTTTCCCGTAATTGCGCGGGACACTACGTGCTGATAATATATAAAGCTGATAGAATTGTCCACTCAACACCACGGCCGGTGATAAAATAGTCAGCTAGTACAAATAATCTTGCATTTAGTCCGGGAATCCATATTTTATGCCCACAAGGACATTGTACTAATAATTAATCGTTGAAACTGAAACTAAATAATTCCTAACTCGAGAGATCACACAATCACGCAAAACATGCTGACTAGCTAGGATGGAAAGTGAACACCGAAGGTAAATCTCACTGACTTTCGTGGTTCAGGTTCTCTTTGCGTGAGCTAAGTGTGCACAAACTTTACTCGTTGCCTTCGCGGTGCGTACCCACGGATCAGAGGGTGCACCAAATCGGGAAGCTATATAGTACCTCCTCCGACGGCTTAGAGAAGCCATCGTATTCTTCTACCATCACAGCAAACCCCGAAAGTTCTATGGTCTCTCCATCACACACCGTCAATCTCCTAGACAGAAGAACTGAAGAACAAACAGGTTATCGCCATAGGATCCGAATTGGACATCCTAAGCCGGGCTCTAGGTGAACTGCATACTTGAGTAAAAACCCTAGCGATCGCTATCCACTACTTTTCCTCCTGCAACTCGTCGAGCCCTCCTCCAGATCAACATCACCAAGCTCATCATCCCGCAAATCCAGATCCTGCAACGGCCCGTCTACATCCTCAACCTGCTTGCTCCGCGAACCCTCAACTCCGGACTCCGATGATTCAGCCATACCCTCCCCCCTCTGCCCCCCGACAAAACTTGCCAGGCAAGCTACGATCTACATAAGCTAACCACGAAATCCAGCAACCAAGGCTGGGTAGAGAGGCAAGCTCTCCCCTTTATCAGGTCGAGAAGATAGAGAGGTAGCAGGAATCGAGATCGGATAGGAACTTCTCACGCCGGAGGCGGCGAGAGCACAACAAACATTACAGCAGTAGCACTTTCTACCTCTCCAAACAGCTGTACTGTATATGTTCTGACGGCTGACGACGATTCAAGGGCCGAGATTGCTTCCTGGACCGGCATGCACTAGGCAGCCCGCTGAACCAGATAGCAACTGGACCGGAGCCCAAGGCAGCGTGACATGAGTGGGCCCACAAGCCCACCAATTGCAACCATTATCCCGTTGACTCGGCTGGCCCGCCTGACCTGCGATGACAGAGTCGTCGGCTCGTCGCACCGTCGCGAGACTCGACCGTCGTACGCTTTGTACTCCCCAAAAAGGAACGTCTCGGTCGAAACGACGGTGGCCGCCCACGCCCAGCTCAACCTCGTGCCGCGCCGCTCCACTCGCACTGACAGGGCGGGCCATCGGTCCGTCGCACGCAGCCGTCGCGATCCCACGTACTTTCCGGCGAACCAATGGGCAAACAAGCCGCCGGCTCCTTCGCCGTTCGTGCGTTGCCCCAGCCGCCACCCGCGACTCCGTCTCCTCCCCCAACCCTACCAACCCCACCTACGCCTCCTCCTCCTCGGGACCCCGGCGCGACGTACAAATGCAGCTCCGCCTCCGCGCCTTCGCCACCCCCGCTTCCCCGCCGCCGCATCCGCGCCTTCCCTCACGCCCCGTAAGTAGCACTCCGTCTCCGTAACTCCAGTCGACTTTTCGCCTGTGCCTGTACACGCAGCTTGATGGGCCATCTTACTCGGTTGTACGGCCTGCACATGATGTGATAGCACCGCGAATTGATTGATGCTGTCTGCAGCTGCAGGTTCAGAAGCGGTTGGCCGGCAGCGCCATCTCCGTCTCCAGACGAGGCCCTTCTGCGAGGAGGAACCGGTGTTCGACTCTGATGACGACAGCGTACAAGTATGATAAGAACTGAACATGGTTGAAAATTTGAGAATTTATAGAATGAAGTGAGATTGATCGCGCTGTATCGGTGTACACGAGACACACTTAGGCAAAACTGATGTACTGGTGAAGGAAAAGAGATTGCTACAATTCACTATTTGATCAAACGAAGTGGGGAATGGGAGTAATATTAACAGTGTAGTCTTGCTCATGTCAAAGGTTCACTAGCTACGAAGGAGATAAATAAAGAAGAAAAATCTGTATTAGTATGCATTTAATAGCAGCTAAACTTGGTTTCCCTCTGTCTGTTCCATCGTGGGCATTTTCTGTTTTGCTGAATTATTGTTTGTTCACGTGAGCTGCTTGTTTCAGCACAGGAACACCGGACCTAGTCGACTTCAACTGGGAGACTCTTGGGTTTCAACTGGTGCCGACGGATTTTATGTACATAATGAGATGTTCGTCAGATGGGGTGTTCACCACGTCTGAGTTGGTGCCATATGGGCCAATCGAGCTGAACCCAGCTGCTGCAGTGTTGAATTATGGTCAGGTTTGTTTGGCTCCCAGCTCTGTCTCGAAGAATCATTATATGATGAGGAACAGTGCTTTTCAAAAATGGCCATGATTTCAAATATTTAGGTTGCTTTGTTTTGCTCCATTTGGTTGGAAATGCTTTAACATGCTTGTCAAACTTGCAGGGATTGCTTGAAGGTCTTAGAGCACATAGAAAAGAGGATGGGTCAATCCTTGTTTTTCGCCCCAATGAAAATGCGTCGCGGATGAGGATAGGTGCAGATCGGTTATGCATGCCTGCACCAAGCGTAGAGCAATTCGTATCAGGTGTGAAGCAAACTATTTTGGCAAACAAGCGTTTGGGTAAGGGCATCTCTTCTTGAACAGTGACATGTGATGCTCTCTCCTTTCTCATAGGTCATGTGCTCCATTGCAGGTACCTCCCACTGGCAAAGGTTCTTTGTATATCAGACCACTGCTGATTGGAAGTGGGGATATCCTTGGTGTTGCACCTGCACCGCAGTATACGTTTGTTGTGTTTGCTTGCCCAGTTGGGCACTATTTTAAGGTTGGTGAATTTTACTTGTTTCTCTCCCATGTATTCATTTTATCTGGTTAGAGCTGTAAGATGCTACTATTTATGTACTTTCAGGATGGCTTATCTCCAATTAGCTTGTTGACTGAGGAAGAATATCACCGTGCTGCACCTGGTGGAACTGGTGATATAAAGACTATTGGAAATTATGCTTCGGTAACGCATTTGTCTCTGCAAGTGTATTTTTTAGATAATGGAAGATTTCATTCCCTCGGCCTCTGCATCCAAAGATGTACACAGCCCAATTTTCTCTGCAAGTGTGATTTGGACTTTATTCATTTGATCCTTTGTTACCTTCAGTTTCAATACCCTACACACTAACGTGCATCGCATCGTTACTCCCTGGTTCTCGGCATTTGAGTTTAACTTCCAATATTTTGTTACTATTGGCCTCTACTTCTGTGCTCCTATTGTGCTGCTAAATGCAGTCTCGACACTGATTTGGTATAGGAATGTTGGTAAGTAGTATATTTTCTCCACAAAATTTGGTGTATATAAATGCATATATTGGTCTCTCTGGTTTGATAAGATTGCAGACATATTCAATTATTCTTGAGCAACAAAGATCAGGAAGAGAATTGAAATATGTATATGCGGTTCCTGATGTCTTGCACTTCTATTGATACCTGTATACAGGTTGTTAGTGCTCAGAAAAGAGCCAAGGAGAAAGGTCATTCTGATGTTCTTTACCTGGATCCTGTGTATAAAAAGTTTGTGGAGGAAGTTTCTTCCTGTAACATATTCATGGTGAAGGTATGTATACTGAGCTTTGTTCCATTTGACTTCCTTTGCAAGTGCAATTTCGAGTATAGTACCAGTGATTTCTCAGACAATGATGTTGTGAGCGTTTTTGGTAGTCTATTTAAAGAACTGAACAATGGTCAGATGCATAATATCGCACCCGATTAACCTGCTAATAGTTAGGATAGTTTATTAAGTCTATAGCTGCTCCAATCTGTACTATTCTTGGCATTATTTTCTTATTACTGTATTTTGGTCCAAGGGTTACGATTGCTTTTCTCCTGACAGGATAATGTTATTTCTACTCCACTATTGACGGGAACAATTCTTCCTGGAATCACAAGAAGAAGTATAATTGAAATTGCTCGAAATCTTGGATTTCAGGTAACTTACACAGGGATGTTCATATTCTTCTCAAACTGCCTATGAGCAATAATATAAGATACATAAGAACGTGATCTTTTCCTTTCCATTTTAACATACTGCGTATGCCCTTTTGTTTTCAGGTTGAAGAGCGCCTTATTACAATATATGAGTTGCTTGACGCTGATGAAGTCTTCTGTACTGGGACTGCTGTTGTACTATCCCCTGTTGGTTGCATAGTGTACCATGGAAGAAGGTAAATACCTCAGCCTTCAAGTAATTATTTTGCTACTAGTTGTGCTATTTAGATGTTTGAGGAATGACATAAACTGCGGAATCGGGACAGGACAGGTAGCGCTAAGTGCTAAAAGCTTATGAAACTAGGCATTTCAGACATATTGCACGTCGAACTATGAGTTAAAGTGCCTACCAGCGGTATTTCATGGGGGCTCTATGAATCTACTAGTTTCGCTAAATTGTTGGTCCTGCGTATGCGTTCTCCAATTATTCCCCCACTTTTATCATTGATCCTACTATCATACAAAATCTGCAGTTGCCAGCCGGTACAACGTTGGAAGAGAAGAGGAGGAAGAGGGGGGCTCCCCATGCCATCAAATAATTGCTATTCCTTTATTAAGAACACTCAATTCTCATCGATCCCATGTCCATTTGCAGGGTGGAGTATGGGAACGGGAAGGTCGGAGTTATGTCCCAGCAACTCTATTCGGCACTTACAGCTCTTCAGAAAGGCCATGCGGAGGACAACATGGGATGGATAATGCAATGAATTAACAACTTTTGTGTTTTCAGCAGTAACATAATGCAATCCACCAAACTTTTTCTCACCCTAGACATTTGCACAATGTAGAGCAGAATCACTTCTTGTGCAGATAGCAGATACACACACAGCATAGCATTAAGTTGGGTCTAGAGATAAGGAAACATATATTGTTTATTCTCATTTTATTCCCCATAAGGCTTGAACACACCGTCACTGAAATAGCTCTACCTTGCTTGCATCCCATGCGGTGCTATGTACTACGTTCATATAAAGAAACATATATTGTCGTATTTCTTGCACATATTCAGGGACAAATTATTGGTAAAGTTGTTTCATGGGGTGTGCGTTTAGCCTTTAGCACAGTGGCTAATTATATTTCGTCAGGTGGCAATAGGCGAGTCATGAAAGCATGTTTGTCAATAATTGCTCCCTGCATCTCATTTACATACATTTGGGAGTCGTCTCGTCTGTCCTCCTCAGTGCAACAGCGCGCCATGTCATGCACTGTTCCTCTGGAAACCTTAATTTGCTACAGCGCATGCAGCTACGCATGTAACATACGCATCCGGTTAAAGCCTCAACAGCGCCATTTTTTCTTTGTTGGTGTTCGTAACCTTTTTGGCTGGTTTTATTTACCAGGTACGATCTCACCGTGAACAGGTTATACAAAAGAATAGAAGAAGCAGCTTGTATGTTCTCGCTGCAGCTCTAGATAAGTACTGACAAACTGCCCGCAAGGATACATCAGACCACAAGCACAAGACAAAGTAGTTTACCTGCTATGTCTATCTCGTGAAAAGAGATAGGCAGTTGCATGGGGGGATTTGGAGTTTGGACTACCACGACAGTAACACCCCAACAACCAGTTGTTCGTGCAAGCACAGACAGATCTATGGCGACAAAATTGAATGGCTGGTGAGGTGTTCAACTCGCAACTGAGTAGTAACAAAATCCCTGGTTGTTAAGCGATTGATGGAGTGATATATCAAATCAAATCGCCTTTTTGCAAGGCCGATTAGGCGAGCCAAGAATCGATCGCCCACCTATCGACAGACAGCAGTCGGCGTCATCGTGGCAGCTATCCCGGCCAGAAAAACGAAAGCTTTGTTTCTTTCTGCAGTTCACGCAGAGCTAGCTGCAACAAAGGAAGGGAGCAAACGGTGAGACCTACGTAGACGCCGTACTTTATACACGTGCGTACGTACCTGATGCATGCATACGAAAGAACGGAATTTCTAGTCAATAGCTCACGCCACGTACATGTTCCTAGCTTTGCACCTGATGCGTCCCCTGAACCGAATTACAGCATACATTGAACCATCATACCATGCTCTCATCCCCTGCAGACCTAAATTCTAAGCCAATACGTGGTGTGCACCACGCGTCGCTGACCAAGTTCATATCAAACGTTGAGAAAGCAATCCAAGTTGAGAAACGGGAGGTTGGAATGTCGCCGAGATACCAACGTCCAGTGTATATATGTGTATACATCATGGTGGCTCCTGCGTTCGCCAATCATTACGAGACGCAGAACCACCGGCCGACGCACACACGACAACGACTCGTCCGCCACGCTTCGACCGCCGTCCGACAGGCCGGCCGAGCCCACGTCGACGTCACTCCTTCTCCACGGCTGCACGTCCTGCCCTTCGATTGCTGATCGCACGGCTGCGGGAGGCACTGAACTTCTGGTACGTACGTGTAGTGGCTTGTCCATCGTATTATCAGTTCTCCACAAGATAATTAAATTAGATTTTATACGTATCAGTATACACGTATACTTGTGTATAGTCGGAGGCCTGTCGTTTCTTTGTGTATTTTTTTTCGAAAAGCATTTCTTTGTGTATATATATAGCTAAGCGTACATAAAAGTATCTACTTTGCATCGCACATTGATATTGTTTTTTTTCTTAAGTTGGGATTAAAAGGCATAGATATGGCCATGTGGGAATTGTTTAGTCGTTTGCTATTCTCATCCTGATCCAACTGATTTCCGGCGAATCTTTCTTTAGTTGGTGTGTCACATCCTGAAAATTAAGAATTGGATGACGACCGCTGCTGTTGTACGTGCTTAGAGAAAATTATGAACGCAACCTTCAGCTTGTTTCCATTAAGCAAGTCACGAAATACGGACCAGCTGGAATTAATCGTTGCATACAGATTATCAAAAGTTAACACGCGCACTTCACAATGGACCCAACTAGCTTAGGAGAAACAAGTTTAGTACTTCCTCTTGTTTTCTAAAAGTTATCCTTAGATATCAGCACAATCTCCTAAATATAACTTTGATCACTAGTTTATGTAATAATATATTTATAAATTTAATAAAATTATATATTGTGAAAGTATTTTAAAAAAATTTCACGCAAATCTAAATACTTCTTAAAATATTAGTAATTAAAATTTTAAAGATTTGATTTTATTGATATTCAAAATGATGGCTTTTGAGGAATCGGATAGAGTATATCGAAAAGTCAGATAGATGATAACAAAGTTATTGTCCTAGTTAATTCGATGAGAGGCTTTTTGCTAAACGGAAGCCAATTCTACTTAATGGGAGTACATTGTCTATTCTAATCATTGTGCATTGTAGTTAGGTGTTCTCATGTATATATATAATGTATATAAATACATATATTTCATGCCCGCGAGATAGTTGTACTCATATTTAATTGCTCAAAGTGCGTTGCTAAAATCAGAAAGCGAAATATTATGAACTGAAAATGAAATGCAATTATATTTGGCAACTTAAACATCTAAAAAAAATTCCTGTTTTGATAAACAAATATTTTGTTCAGAGTAATCGTGCCAAATCGTAACTTAATATATGTAGACGACCACACTTATGTTGAGATGAAGTATGCCATCTGGTTGGTAGGCCAAATGTTGAGGGGTGTACATGTCAAATTCTTGTTTTTCTCTTCCTCTTTTTCCTGCCATCCTGTACGTGTTGCGCTTGATCGAGGGAGGGACCAAAGACAGACATCAAATCCAAATCCCCTCATTTAATCAGCAAAACCAAAAGTGCAAAGGAACCACCCTCCCAATCCTACTTCCCCCTCAGAGAAGAAAAAAGAGAAGAGAGAGAGCGAGAGAGAGAGAGAGAGAGAGAGAGAGAGAGAGAGAGAATGGGGTTACGAGAGAGATGGTGGTAGGAGCAGAGGTTGGCGCAGCCACAGAGGGCAAGGCGTTCCACGCCCCAAGAAGCCTCCCGATTGCCAAGGAGGAGCAGTGCATGTGTCTCCACGGCGCATGGTCCTGTTTCTTGAAAGATACGGAGGAAGGAAGGATCATCAGAAAGGCAATTAGATTTCCATTGGCCCCCGTTCACATGGTTCTGTGAAAAAGGCAGTTTTTCTGGCTGTGATTATTTCATTCGTTCGCATTTGCTCTTTGTTTTCGGCTTGGGAGGCCGCGGAATCCGACCTTGGTGCTAGTGGTGTCTGCGTGTTTCGAGGGTTTTGCTGTGAAGAAACGGAGGATCGGAGGGGGGAAGAGTGCCTTCAGAGTTCTGAGATTGTTCGGGCACACGGGTCTTTCTTGCTTGTAAGATTCTGAATTGCTGGAGACCGCCTGAAAGACTGAAACTCCACTGTGTGGTCTGCATGTTTGCTCTGCTCTCTTCTTTTTCTTTTGCGTGTCCGGATCCTTCTGATATATTCCTTGCTGCGTGCCAAGTTTATCAATTTTGGACGTGAATTCCAAGTCTGGGGGCATCTTGTGGAAACCGAAGAAGCGCGGCAATTACAAGAAGAGGGTTCTTTTGGGGCTATCAGATTATTACGATCCGTTTCGGCCAGTCTTCAATAAGTTTCTTCATTGCTGAAGGCCCGGAGATTGGATTTTGAGTTGTTTCTGAATCTGAAGATTGAGGCTTCCTTTTTTGTGTAAGGCACAAGAGGCGAGCAACAAGACAAATTCAGATGATTCAGCAGGTCATTGTCCAAGAACAGTCGTAAAGGCGCCATCCTGCTTGTTACTTGGTGGGTTCACCGATCAATTACTCACTGGTAAAGTAGCCAATTTTGATGCTTTATCATCTGGGTAATTATCTGATTGATATGCTCCAATATGGACAGAAGTTTACGCTGTGTAGTCCTCCCATCGGTGTTCTCGTTTTTAATGATATATATTGCATTTTGGTCATTAGGACCGGTTCTTTGTGTGCTTGCGATATTCTTATCAGGAAAAGAGGGAGCGGAAGAGCTTTGAAATATTCTGATTTCACCAATGTGCCTTTTCTCTACCCCGAAAAGACTTATCTCTCCAATATCAATTAATTTTTACTAATCATGTAGTATATTTGCCTTTTAGATACCCCAAAAAACTTTTCTCTCTCCTATTTCAATTAATTTTACTAAATACTCCCTCTGTCCACAAATATACAATGTAAGACGTGCATGGAATTTAAAGTTTAACTTTGACCAACAATTAAGCCAATAATATCGAATTATATAATACAAAAGTGATACCATTTGAAAATACATTTGAATATGAATCAATGGTATCACTACTATGCCATATAATTCAATAATATTGATTTAATTGTTGGTCAAAGTTAAACATTAAATTCCGTGCACGCCTTATATTTGTGGACGGAAGGAGTATGTAGCATATTGTCTCGTTAGAAGACAAATGGACGGTCCTTTACTTCTTCCAGCAAGTGTAACACGGTTAACCTTACATTAGAATGTATCTTAAACACAAAAGCATTTACCTCCAACCATGTCGAAACCGACATTTGCATCCGTGGGATCTTCCTCAACCATTCACTAGTCAGAAGAGATCGTGAGCAACTGGAGAGTACAAAAACGGAAGCTTTTTTGACATTTCTATTCCTAATTTTGTACTGTTTACACAACTTTCTTCTTACACGTGTTTTTGGCATTCAGGTTAACTTGTCTGAAGAGAGTCCTTAGAAGGAACACTGTCTGACCATGTTGTCTGCCAGCATGGCAAAGAAGAGTTACAGACAGCGGTGCAAGTCCGAGAAGGTTCAGGTTGGCTGCATGTCAGGGCTGATCCGCATGTTTGACTTCCGTCGTGGTCAGAAATTCCTTTCAGATGGGAGCCATGGGATTAGTAGGTATCCAGGTGAGGAACTCACCGAAATTCCTTAGCTGCACTACAGCAGTATGAGTTAATGTATTATCCAATCCATGACATTGCTAACAGTAAATTGTGTGCTCTATGCAGTTAGAAGTGACCTAAAAGGTTCTGAAGATTTCAAGGGAGTTATGGCTGCCGATGTTAGTTTTTTCAACGGACAAAACTTTATCGTGTTTTTCGTATAGGAAGTACAAAATTCATGCGGTTGCTTTAATATACCAATGAGAAAAGGAAGGAGAAATTTCGAATAAAACAAAGGAAGGAAAACTTGAAGTTCAGTTACTAAATTTAACCTGCCACTGCTTGTTAGATAGCTTGCATCAATATGCTGCTTGAACTACACTTGCGCACTGTATAATTGTGTGCTTCCTGTGGGCATAACTCTGTTTTCTATATTTTTTGAATAATGTGGAGTAATACTTGTTGTACTGTAGGTTTTGAAGTTTTGATTGTAGATCTCTATTGTTCTGTGACATGTTGGAGTATCAAATGTGCAGAAATATTTCTAACATTTTGAAGATAACTCTGAATACAATCATTTATGCACAAATTAATTGTTTTTATTTTCAGAATGACAGAGACCATGGGGTTAAAACGATTTTTGCCGGTAGGGCAAGTATTAAAACACTGATGGAAGAAGAGATGGCCAGCGGCACACAGCCCTTGAAGCGAACGCAAAGAAACATATTTGGGGTATTCTCTGATGATATGAAGTCTGTGAATCTGACTGAAGGATCTGAGATTGACCTAAACTTGGCTGCATGTCTCATGGAAATTTATAGAAGTCATAATGAAGCTCGAGATAGTAGCAATTCGGTTGAATCAGGTCATATGTTTGATTCGATTGACCAAGTGAACAATACTGATGCTGCTGCACATCCCAATGGAATCCCCTCCATTATTCAGAAAGCACTAGAAGATGTGGCCGAAGCAGTAATAAGCCATCAATCTGCAAATGCAAAATACATAACCAGCAGCGGTGAAGCTAGGTCCAAAGAATTTGTTGATGCATTACAGCTTCTGAGCTCAAACAAAGAGTTGTTTCTGATGCTTCTGCAAGACCCAAGCTCCAGATTGCTACAATGCCTCCAGAACCTTTACACATCACTAGGAAGTCCCAAGTTAGAGCCGGCAGAATCTGATGAAGAAACTAAGTTGCAAAGTATGACTAAGAGTCTAGAGCAGTCAGAGGTTTCACCGTGTAAAGTGCAAAGAAGGCATAATTCTTTCTTGAAGGAGGATAAATTAGTCATGAGAAAACCATCAAAGTTAAATGATAGTTCCCGTGGCCTTAGCAGAATAGTAATCTTGAAGCCAAGTCCTGCAAGAAGTCAGAGTAGTCTGATCTCTAGTAGTGTAACTTCGTCACCACTATCAAATCTTACTAATTTGCAAGATCAGGAAGAAAGTGATAAACCTGCTCACCATTTCTCTCTTAGAGAGCTTAGGAGGAGGCTAAGGCTTGCCACGATGAGTAGTACTTTTCAGAAAGCTGATTCAACCAAACAGTTTTCGGTCGAAAGTATGTCGACAAGTTCAGAAAGTACAGATTCTTCTGATTCAGAGGGAGCCAAGCAACCATCCATTGTTGACAAGGAAGCAAACCCTGAAGATAGTGGAAATGACATGGGAAATGTTGCCACTCATGGTGTCAGCTCTTTCTCCTATGAAAAAGCTAAGAAGCATCTAATTGAGAAGCTAGACAATCAAGATGAAGACAGTTCTCAGACCGTCCATAAATCAGAATCCTTTGGGAGATTAATTTCATATCTGGAGTATGACACATTTTCTCCCAGTCGTTGCCCTCAAGAGGAGGACATTAGCCTATCACAGGAAGCTACAGATCAAGTAAAGTTACAAATCATTGAGCAATATGACAGTTCAGCAAATTCTAACCCAGCAAGCCAATCTCAGGAAGCAGTGGAACCCAACACAAGCACTTTAGCTAACAATCAGTTGGATGAACCGAGGACAGACCATGGCAACAATCCATTCATGGAGGAAACTATTTCTCAGGAGTTAATCAATGAAGGTATGTTGCTCATGTATTATTGAGGGTAAGATCCCTTTTTGTTCCCTTCTACCTTCTTTTTTAATGGAATATATGCATCCAATTGTTTGCAGATGTTAAGAACACGCAGGATGCAGTGAAAAACCTACCACTCTCTACTGACATTGAAATTTCAAGTAAAAGCTTGGAACAAATAAATTCAGGCCAGGTAAGTCATTACTTCTAGAAAATTCGACACAGAGTTGATAACTTTCTTGTCTAACAATGAATATTAACTTCCTTCCCTCTACTGAAGTTTTCCTCGGAGGAACCACATTCCGTGAATGTGTTACCAGAAGTGCCCTTGTATTCTCCTGAGAACCTCATTGAGGAACGAGAAGATCATAATCCATCAGCAGTTGTTGAATTAGCCAAGCCATCCATATTGACATTTGCTTGCTCTCCAGAGAATGCTGATGAAAAAGATGAAAAACTGAGTCCACAATCCGTCCTGGATTCTTCCTTAGGAGATAGTACAAGCTCTAGCCACAAAACTCGAAAGCAAGGTATTTAAGTGAAAACAAGAAATTCCACACTTTGGTATTTTTCTTTTTGTAAACCAATTGGTAACAGAACTAAATTTCATGTGCTTGCAGATGAGTTGTCTATGCTTAGCTCAAGAATTCTGATCAAAGAACTTGACAATCCAGCATCTCCGACTTTGCGGAACAGATCACAAGTAGCTATTCTTTATGATAAATACGAAAGGGTTTCGTTCATTAAGGCCGTGCTAGAAGCTTCAGAATTGTTGGCTGAGGAAAGTTCAGAGAGATGGTATATGGATGTGTCACTGCTTGACACATCTGTATTGGCTGAAGTAGGAATTTCATACTGCCTGACAGACGATGTGGTGCTTCTTTTTGATTGTGTGGAAGAAGTTCTTCTCAAGATAAAGGATAACTTCTTCGGTGTTGACCCTTGGGTAGCTTTTCTGAAACACAATGTGAGAGCAGCTCCACTGGGAACAGAACTCATTAAAGAGGTGATTAAGTGCATTGATTCTCTTGTCGGTACTGAATTTCCAAAAATATTAGATCAGGTGGTGATGAAAGACTTGGAAGGTGGACTGTGGATGAATCTTCGATGCGATACTGAAAGCGTTGGTAGTGAGGTGTGGGATGGTGTGCTTGATGACTTGCTGGAGGAGATAGTATTTGACCTGTGGCTTTAAGATCGTAGAGCTTTGTAGACACCCATGAAGCTATATCCGATCATAACTGAAAAGGGTTTTATAGATTCAGCTATGTTTTCTTTCTTAAAAAGATGAAGATTCAGCACTTTTCTGTGAAAAGGAGAGGTAAAGTGAGTATGATAAATTTCAACAGATTAGAGTTAGGCATTTCAGCGTGATAGGACTGGATTCCATTTCCCGGATGGAGGAAATAACAGTTTTTTTTCACAGCTCAGGAACTGTCCTACTGTCAATCATATAATCCCGAGTGAATGTGGTCCAACACCAGGGATTGTTGTTTTTTTATATGCCTCTTCTGTCACTTCCAGTTCGCTGTAAGTGTCAGAATATGAAAGATGAGTTTGGTTGTGCATACATTGTTCCTAACTGCCCTAAGAATATATATCCTCTTGAGAGCAGGATAATTTTCCATGTTTATCAGATATATTACAGTGCATACTCTGGTGAATCATATCAGTTGCCAACTTGTGATGCCCATGCCCAGACACGAGAAACAGCTACAAGTGACAACTGATACTGCACTCACTGTGGCTCCTGACATCCATTGTCATGATAGAGAATGCAAGGTAACTGAGGGACCATGGGAATGAATGAAGCTCCAAACATGGCTAGCTAGACGAGTAGCTTACTGTGCTTGTGGTATCTTCCATTAGTACTAGCACTACTTGTTATGGCATAATGTACACGTTGTTGGATGGATGGACCCTTATTTTGGTTTCCGGTCCAGGCAGGAGGATGAACAAAAATGATCATCAGATCTTCCTTGCAGATTCGTCGGCGTAAAGAACATCATCTATACATGTTACTATGGTGTACGCCAGGCTCTCCAGCACCCTGGAGTAGCTCTCCAGAATGGCCTGCCCAACGTCCTGCATCACAAGAATAGCACAAGCAGATTCACATCACAATTCACACGCCTGTAAAACAAGCTTAATTTGCAGCATTGCTGCTTACCTTGTTGTACTGTATCTTGCTTGCGTCCAGCGTGGTCTGCGAGAGGCCGGGGAACCGGTGCTTGATGCAGAGCAGGACGTCCTCGGCCCTGCTCGCCAGCATCACGTTCTTGTCGGACTCCATCAGGTCCTTCACCGCGCTCCACGGGGACCTCGAGTGGCCGTGGTTCGCCTTCCGTCGCCACACGTGCATCGCCGCCTCCACGCGGTCCGCCGCCTCGAGGGCCTCGTGCTCCGACGAGATCTCCAGGCAGTCGAGGAGGTACTCCGGCGAGAACTTGCCCGGGAACGACATGTGCCGGTATATCAGGTCGCCCACGCTTGCCCGCCCGCACTGCACATTCACAACCAACAAGTCGTTTCAGAATTCTTCAGATTCACCAGTTCTTAAATCATGCATAATTCTGGAAGAAAATGCGTCTTCTTCGGAGCAAGAGATTTGACTGTTCTTCTGTTACCTTGGGAAGAGTTTGCTTGTACAATTCAGGGATCTTTATCTCTGCGAGGATGCCATTGTTGATGGACATGGCCGCCTTGTGAATCTGGGTAGCGCAGTCATGCTTCTGCTGCAGGTCTCTCCGCGCCGACTCCGTCAGCCCGGGCTTTGTCACGCACGGCACGGGCAGCCACCACCTCTCCTCGCCGCGGTGGCTCAACGGAGGGCAAGGCGCTGAGTCGTCGCAGCTCTCCTTGTGCCCCTTGTCATTGAGGTACCAGAATTCAGTCTTCTGAAAGCTGTCCAGGATCTCCTGCACAGACAGCATTTCTTTCACATGAACAGCAGTTCTTCCACGACCCAAATCCATCTTGTGAACAGTGCGAAGAAACTCGGATCTTACGAGCAGCATGTCGTCGAGTTTCTCGAGGGCGGGGAGGCTGACGTAGATGTCGGATCTCGGCCTTGTCGCCATCACCTGACAGAATCAGACAGCATCCAATGCTTAGTCACTGACATGGATGCAAGTCTCGAACTTCTCAAGCAATGGCGCCTCGATTCTCACCTCTCGGGTGGTGCCGTCGGGCAAGATCTCCTTGGACGGGAAGAACTCGACAATGTAGTCGCAAACGGACAGCAGGCAGTCCATCTCCCGCCGCCACATCGCCTTCTTCTCCACCGGCAGGGGCTCCAGCTTGTGGCAGCTCCCGAAAACGGTCGCTGCATGCGTTTGAGCAGAGGAAGCAACAGATGTTAGCGTCCTCTGTTCATAGCCGGGGTAAAGATTTGGTCACTGGAGTAAGACTACTGACCGTAGAGGTTGGTGATGGCATTGGAGATGGCGACGGCGGTGGAGACCCCCTTGCCGCCGCCGGACATGTCCTCTCCGAGCAGAAGCTTCGAGAACCTCTCCTTCATGAGCTGCAGCTCTGCCAATTCCACCAGCTAGCACATTAGCATCCATCTACACACACGTACGAGCCAGGAAAGCGAGACTCCGGAGCAGAAGGACGTACCGCCGTAACCGGCCTTCCGGTCATGCACGCCGCAGCGCCGCGTCGCCGCGCCGAGCCTCTGCAGCAGCGGCGGCTGCGGCGTCGTCGGCGTCCGCGCCGCTAGCCTGCACACCGGCCACCGTGGGTACGGCGACCCGTACGGGCTCCCGGGCTCGCCGCTGCACTCTGACGACACGTCGGAGACGCCGTCGTCGTCGTCGTCGCCGTCGCGGCGGCGGTGCGGGTAACCCCGATGCCGCTGTCGCCGCTGCTCCATGTCGTCGTCTTCGTCGAGGTCGGCGTAGTCGGACTGCGAGCGCGCGTCGAGCTCCGAGCCGTCCTCCCACGTCGAAGACGGCGTGTCCATCCTCGCATCGATCGATCAAGCACAAGCACAAGTACGAACGTACTTCTGCCCGGCGAGCGCAATCACTGGCCGGCGCGTGCGTGCGTGCGTGAGAAGGGAGGGATCGATGATGCGAGCGAAGCGAACGGCGAATGTGCTCGCACTAGCGGAGGACAGGTGCTGTCTAGGATGCTGAGAACATGCGGGCGAAGTGGCAGGGGAGGGAATGAACAGAAATAGTAGGAGGCGTCGGCATCATGAGGCCCCACGATGACGGCGATGAGGTAAACGGTCCGGCTCCTTATCCTTGGCCCCCACATTTTTTGCGTCCGGGAAAAGCCTGCGATTCCCTCCTCGGGTGCCGACGATGCCCTTGGCGCCGGAAATTTTCTTTGAAGATGTGCAAATACTTGTGTCACTGTGCGCTGCACCGCCCCGCCCCGCCTCTGACACGCTCACATTGACAGGCAGAACTCTCCCTGCATATGATCATGTGCCCACTAACAGCATCGCCAACACACTAATGGCTAATCAAGCACCACCATCTGTCGCCCTAAACACCGCACGCTACACCTCCCACTCAGGGAGCTGCTGTTGTGAACTCGTAATTAGCACTAAGCTAAATCATGCGACCTGCGCCTCACTGAGCAAGCACGCTTGATTAATCTGAGCGCGCATTTTTGTGCGAGATGCTGTACAGTAATTAGCCGCGTGGCTAGCGTGGAGGTCATGTCAAGCGCTGCCATGAGCAAGAGCTTTAATCTGACACAAAAGTTGCGAGCATGCCGGCCATCAGAATCATGGCGACATTACGGACGGGAAAAGGGAAAAGGGGGAAGGGGGAAGGGGACCCGTCCCGTCCCCCTCGCCTCTGCCGCCTTTCCGATCATGACCCGGCCGTTGCGTGCCCCGATGAACCCGATCGAATTTGCTGCCCTCGCAAAGTCGCAATTACTACCATCGTCCATCTTTACCTCCTCGGCTCCTCCTCTCCAACCACATTGCTTTTCTTCTCCCTTTCCCTCTGTACATTCTCTGTTCATTAGCCTTCGCAAATAAGATTCGAAGGCTCTCTGTCTAGCGACTAGTGTAGTAGTAAAGTACAAAAAGGCAGGGTGTTTCTTGGCTGTCACGAGCTGTGGTGGTACTATGGAGAGAGAATGAGAGAGTTCATGCAGAGGAGAGGCTGGATAAAATAGAGTTGTGGCGTGAGCTTGCTGCTCAGCTTGGGGGTGTAAATGGCGAGCTTAGCTTCAAGGGGCTAATATTATGGTTTTAGCTTATCCCTGGCACGCTTATACCAACTCTTGATTGGCTGTATGGCGCATGATGGCCTATGAAGTAGCGCCACGTGCCTACGCTCGTTGGTTGCTACCTAATGGCATGTTTGTGCTGCTGATGGATGTGTATCAAGTTTGCCTGGCTTCTTACTGAATTGTGCTATCTGTTTATTAAACCTAGTGGATTATTCCCTCAAAAAAAAACCTAGTGGATTATGGATTCATGGATAATCTTTAGGAGTTCTTTTTTTTCATAATACAGTATAAATTATCTGGGTTCTATCCTGTATGTTATATGAAACCAAATCAACAGCCTTTTTGATGTTCATAATGCTACGGTAACGTTCTTTTTCTTTGTGGGAGGAATTGTGAAACATATATTAGTTCTCCTAGATGCTTCACTCTGATCGAAGGTACACATCACGGCTGGCTGCCACAATGTTCCCGCAGCGATAACCCCCATGTCCAGGCGTCCACGGCGTTCTCCGCTCTCCCCCATGCGCGCTCGCGGCAATAGCAACGCAACCAACGTTCCCATGATCGTCTCGCTCCGTTTCGTTCGTTAACCCCGCCTCCTAGCGTAACGCCCCCATGTTGTCCCGACTCATGAACGGGCCAAAGCAGCAGCAACAATCTGACAGGAGCTTAGCACGTATGTAGCTAGCTCGCCATATAAAGGTCATGCACTCACTGACCCACACACTCAAAAGCTCAAGCAAAGACAGCCATGGAGAGCGGCAAGCTCTCGTTGCTCTCTCTTCTCCCGTTCATTCTCCTCGCGATCGTTGCCGAGGGGACCGGCGATGAGCTCAGCACGTTCATCGTCCACGTATAACCTCAGGAAAACCACGTGTTCGGCACGGACGACGACCGGAAGGCGTGGTACCAGTCGTTCCTCCCCGACGATGGCCGGCTCCTCCACGCATACCACCACGTCGCGAGCGGTTTCGCGGCTCGGCTAACGCAGCAGGAGCTCGACGCGCTGCCGGGCATGCCCGGGTTCGTCAGCGTGGTCCCTGACCAGATGTACATGCTGCAAACAACGCACACGCCCCAGTTTCTTGGGCTCAACGTGGAGCAGGGGAGACGTAACTACACGTCAGGGCTTGGTGCGGGCGTCATCATCGGCGTGATCGACACCGGCATCTTTCCGGACCATCCATCCTTCAACGACGATGGCATGCCCCCGCCGCCGGCCAAGTGGAAGGGGCGTTGCGACTTCAACGACACATCGTGCAACAATAAGCTCATCGGCGCGTTCAATTTCATTGCCGCCCTCAACGGCACGAATGGCACTTCGACCTACGACACACAGGTGCCAGTGCCACCCGTTGATGACATTGGGCACGGCACTCACACGGCAAGCACCGCAGCAGGAGCTATCGTGCCAGGCGCTAACGTGCTTGGCCAGGACATGGGGGTCGCCGCCGGGATAGCGGTCCGTGCGCACATCGCCATGTACAGGGTGTGCAAGATGATAGGGTGCAAATTATCCGACGTACTGGCTGGCGTTGACGCCGCCGTGGCCGACGGTTGCGATGTCATCTCCATGTCTATTGGCGGGCCGTCACAGCCTTTTCACAAAGACCCCATTGCCATCGGGACGTTCGGCGCCACAGAGAAAGGTGTGTTTGTTAGCATGGCCGCTGGCAACTTCGGCCCGGACGCCTGCTCTCTGTCAAACGAGGCTCCATGGATGCTCACTGTCGCTGCGAGTACCATGGACCGCTCAATTCGTTCGGCTGTCCAGCTAGGGAACGGCATCTACTTCCATGGCGAGTCACTCTACCAGCCAAGCAACTCACCCGCTGTCTTCTACCCGTTGGTCTACGCGGGCGCGAGCGGGGAGCCACTCGCGGAGTTATGTGGAAACGGCACACTGGATGGCTTCAATGTCGAGGGCAAGATAGTGCTCTGTGAATTTGACGGAAACGGCTCGATGACCGACAAAGGTGTGGTGGTGCAAAGTGCCGGTGGAGTTGGTATGATTTTGATGAACCAGTTTCCCCAAGGCTATAGCACGTTCGCCCAAGCACACGTCCTCCCGGCGTCGAACGTCGACTATGCAGCTGGCTCGGCCATCAAGTCCTACATCAACTCCACGGCGAACCCTGTGGCGCGCATCAACTTCGGGGGTACAATACTCGGCACATCGCCTGCTCCGTCGATCGTTTTCTTCTCATCTCGTGGCCCTAGTCGGCAGGACCCTCGCATTTTGAAGCCCGACATAACGGGCCCTGGAGTGAATGTGCTCGCCGCATGGCCGTTCCAACTAGGCCCGCCGTCCTCGCCGGCTCTCCCTGGACCGATTTTCAACATCATCTCCGGCACGTCCATGTCGACACCGCACCTCAGCGGCATTGCGGCGTTAATCAAGAGCAAGCACCCGGACTGGTCACCGGCGGCGATCAAGTCGGCCATAATGACAACGGCCGACATCACAGACCGCTCCGGCAATCCCATACTCGACGAGCAGCGCGAGACGGCAAACTTCTTCGCCACTGGCGCCGGACATGTCAACCCAATGAAGGCTGCCGACCCGGGCCTAGTCTACGACATTACCCCGGGAGACTACATCGGCTACCTCTGCAGCCTGTACACGAGCCAGGAGGTCTCGGTGATCGCACGCCGGCCGATCAACTGCTCGGCCGTGATGGTGATCCCGGACCACCTTCTTAATTACCCTTCGATCTCGGCCACGTTCCCATCACTGCGGAATTCGACAGCGGCAGTGGTCGTAAAGCGCAAGGTGAAGAACGTTGGGGAGGTGCCTTCGGTGTACTACGCGGTGGTCGACATGCCAGACAGCGCTGTAACCGTCGACGTATTTCCGGGTGAGTTGGATTTCACCGAGGCAAACCAGGAGAAGATCTTCACGGTGGTCGTGTGGCCGAGGCAGAGTGGCATGAGTAAGGGTGAAAATGGATCCGATACAGATCGGATAGTGCCCTTCCCACTTCCATTTTCATATTTTCAAAGCGAATAAGGATATGAATACGGATGTTGTCAAATACTAATACGGATCGGATATTACTCGAATACGAATACGAATTAGATATATACTCAATTCGGTCGGATACGAATATCCTACAGCTTTAATGATAGATTATGGTAAACCACATAACTAGATAAGTGTATGAACATGATGATGAGTTAATAACATATATAAATCGATGACATACTATAGTAATATGTTCTTTATGGATAAGTGATGATAAAAATATGTCTCACATAGAGAAATAGAGTTTTGCTATACCTATTGAGCTTAATGGACAATATAATTGGGCTAAGGAGTTAGAGACTTAGAGAGAGTTGTTGAAATGGGCTAATATAACTTTATTCGGATACGAATATATCAGTATCCGTATCTGTATTGTTTTATAATCCAGTACCATATCCGCATCCGTATCCGAAAAATAAATCTGGATAATATCCGTATCCGCATCCGTTTTTAATTCGGATATGGATATTGCTTGCTGTTTTAGTGTTTTCTCGAATACGAATATAGGATAATACGGATTATCCGCTGCCAGTTTCCACTCTTAGACATGGTGGTGCAGGGTGCGCTCCGGTGGGCGTCCGAGATGCATAGAGCCCAATCTCCGTCAGCTTCGCCTGATTACATATTAAATTTCGGTAGAGAAATTTGCTCTATGCTTTTAATAATTTGGTAGAGCATTGTGTCTGGTTTGGCCCCAAAACAGTCTTGTCAAAAGAATTGTAGTGCCAAAAATTGCCTTTGTTTGCATGGCTGCCAATTTCTTGGCATTTCCATGCCCCTTTGGCTATTTCATATAAGAATTCTTGCCAATCTTTGGCCAGACTTAGGCTTGTCCAATATTTTGGTAGGGTAATTTCGGCATCAACCAAACACATGCTATATCTCCAGCTTTTCAAAACAAGAACACCAAATCCCACTGAAGTGGATTTTATTAATCTAGGTTCATATAAACCCCTCACGGTTTGAGTACTTGTGCACTTCCAAACAAATCCAAGAAAATCATAGTATTGCACATGGTAGAGTATGCGTGCATCCAAAAGCTTCTGCAAAAATTATGTGCGTTGTACAAAAGATGGACAAAAGAATATAGTTATGTTAAAAAAGATGGTACACTTTTTTCTTTCTTTATACAGTGTATTTTTTCCACAGTTTTTTGCATGCACACACAGTCGACATACTCTAGCGCTATGATTGTCTCACTGAAGGGTGCAAATGGACATGAGTTTATATTTAACTTTCCCCCAAGTTCCACGACATTTCAGTTGACAGGATGAAAGAACTTAGTCCAACAAGGCAACAAAGATATTAGTGTTCACGAGACAAAACCACATAACCCACCACAGCTCTCTCTACCATTAGTTTTTTGGGAGGGCCTCCAAATTGGACGTCCATCAAATACGTACCGTCGATTCTGCTATGAGATTCCTGTTGGTACATTTCATATATCAGACCTTCAACTACAACACTTTAACACTACCCATAGAATCGAAACACACCTAGAAGGTGTTTGGTTCACGGTTTTTTGTCCGTCATCCGATTGCAGCGTCATCCAAAACCATTACTTGTGTTTGGTTTAACGGTGCTGCAAACGAACACCGTGTAATTTTATTTCGTCGCTATACAAAACCCATTACACCCACCTCTGACTGTAATAGGATAGTGATACAGTGCTTTCCCCATTTAACTCGACACCACCTCCACAGCCATGAGCAGAGGCGCGGTGAAAAAATCCCTTCTCTGCCGAGCAGTAGTGTCGGCCGTCGACCCTGGGTCTGATCACTGAAGCACCAGTATCGCGCGCTTCACTGCACTCTTCACTGCCTCCGCACTGCATGCGCCAATGGAGATCGCCTCGCTGCCCCAGGTGGCTCACCTCGAAGGCGTGCGACCTTCTCTCCACGGCTACTAGGAGGTTCCTTGAGTGAATCACTTTCCTCTTCATCTCCACGTGCTTGCAGCAGTTGCTCTCCTCGGCTGCATTGGCACCTCGGGGTTCTTGGTCATCCTCAATGGTGCCGATGCCGACAAGCTGCTGCTTGGGAAAGTCAAGAGGTGGTGTTCCTGTCACCCCTGCCACCACGGTGCCAGTGGCGGACGAGAGGCGGATCCGTGTTATGGCGCACCCGCATGCGCTCCATCTCTTCTCACTCGCCTTGGTGTTACGTCGCGCCTCCTGCGCTGCTGCTCTCCACGATGTTGTGCTCGCGGCGCTTATCTTGTCTCCATTACTGTCATAGGCCAGCACCAAACAAAATGAGAAATGGTCCTGTTACAACCCCTAAAACACTGTAATCTCATACCATTACCATTTGCGTTAACGTTGCGCAACCAAACACATCCCTAGTATATTTCGCATCCCCTCTCACCCCTCATTCGGTCTCTCCCACACTACACCTTTCTCTCTCCCATTCTCACTTCCGCCGCCTACCCCACCGCCACCTTCGCCCTTAGCAACACCCTCCCCGCCACATCGCCTTCTTGGATCTAGTGAAGTTCTTTTTCACTTCCACCTCAAGATGCTTGAGCCACGCCACCATGTTTGGCCCCTCGGACCATCGCCAGCGCTGGATCCGTCCCCCTAGCCTTGCTGACGCTGGATCCATCTTCCCCGAGCCTTATTGCCATCGGATCCATCCTCCCCAAGCCTCATCCACCGTTGTGGGCACTTTTCTTTTTTCATTATTTTGAAATTAGGATCTTTGAATGGTGCAATGGTCTTGGTTGATTTTTTCCCCGTATTTTCTTGATCAGAATTTGTGCATCGTTTGATGGTGAAACTGTGAAGAAGTATGAATGGGATTTTTCTTTGACCATGAGGAAATATGAATATTTTTGTTCATGTTCAAGAATTTTTTATTTGATTGTGAAGAAAATATTCATACTATGTTCATCACAAAAGAAATGGTCAAAAAATATGGAATGGTTCAAGAAATTGGTTCATTGGTTCGTTGGATTTGGTAGAATGGTAAAATTTTCATTATTTTGTTCATGTTTCTGTTCATGAGTTTCATGATCCGAAGTGGTTGTGTCAATGCATGAGCAAGAATTATTTTCAGTTTTAAATTATGTGTTCTCAAGTGAATGGGGTGGAGAATGAGATGAAGAAGGAGTGGATGTATTTTGGCAATATGAGAGGGGTTGTGTAGTGATAAATGGATAGACTTAGAGGTGTCTATTGCAAAACGACTGCACAAATCTTGAAGCTGGATTGATGGCTCTGCTAGGTTATGGCCATCCAACTAGGTGGAGAACTCATTTTCACGAGGCCCTCTAGCACTACTAGGTGTGTTCATAAGTGGCTAGGCTTGATCGAGCCACATTTTTCTGGCCTTGCCATTGTTTTTCACCTAAGAATATTCAAATGTATCGAAATGGTACAAACCAGTTACATGAATGTTTTGTTGGGGAAAATTAGTCAAAATACAGAGCCACCTTCTCGTCGGCCTCCTCCACATCGTCTGTGTCTCTGGTATATCCATCATTGGCGAAGACACATCTGAGCTCGCGAGCTCGAGCCTGCTGGTTAGGTCCTCGTGGATCTGGTTGCCACTGTCATCATTGAATACACACTTCGTCAAATGCTCTCCTTGCTACACCATAGGTTATCTCAAGGTCGTCTTCGTTGTCATCGACTTTTCTACTTTTCTTTACAACAGAGGTGAAGGCAAGAGCGAGAGAGGAGGTAGGATAGTCGTGTGCTTGAGAGTGGAAGCAAGATGGAGTGCAAAAATCCATTGGCCCAAAATCTAATTGGTTTGCCAAGAGAAGCATTTTCCAAATGTGTTTTCATGTGTGTATAGAGTGTTTTCTTTTGTTATGTAGTCAAATTCTCATCCATTAGATGTCTATCCAATGAATCTCTACACTCCTCGTCTTAAAAAAGTCCTACGAATAAAAGTTCAAATACTCTCAGGGTAAAAAAGTACTCGAGTACTTGTTAGTGATTTATTATATTCTAAAAGTACAATATAGAAAAAAGAAAAGCTAGAAATTCACACAAAAATGTGAAACATCCGGCCATTAATCTGGTGGACCCTCTTATTATTAGTGGACCACAGCGGATAAATCTTCATAACTGTACCTAAATAGATCACAGTCGATAGATCTTCAAAACTAACTTAAAAAGATCATAGTCGGTAGATTTTTATAACTGGACCTAAACAGACCACAATTGATAGATCAACATAACTATACCAAAAAATACTAGAGCTGATAGATCTTCATAACTGTAGCTAAACATATCATAACCAATATATCTTCATAAGTGCACCTAAATATATCACATTCGATAGATCTTTATAATAGTATGTTATACTTTGATACCCCTTCTTATGCGCAGTAGCTCCTGGATCCAATAAGAGTCTATGAGAACGACATGAGTGTGCATGGTATGAAGACGAACCCCGTAGAGAGTACCAAAGTAATCACAATGAACAATAACGACAAAGGAGAAAGGATTTCACGAAGCTGAAGCTTGGATTCTTTAAGCACGACCTCAAAAGAGTTTAAGAGATTGTCGCTCTATCACAACCCTCTCACACTAGAACACTCGGATCCTTGCCCTATACAAGAATCTAGTATTAAAGAAACCTAGTCTCTAATCCTCTCTTACTTGCACCTTGCCTTTGGATTGCTTGATTGCTTGGGTTGTGTTCCTATGGCCAACTCCTCATGGGTTTATATAGCTTCCCACATAGTCTCTTCTAAAGCAAGGACTTTGAATCTTAGTAAGTTTTCTCTAGTTTCCTTGTCACACACATCTTGAATCCTAATAGGTTAGGACATGCCATATTCAATCCCTCTACCTTGACTTTTATCTGTTCAAGTCACTGTGCTCCTCCAAGAATTTTGTAACGCCCGAGTTTTTTAGCACTTTTAGAACCTTGCCTGTAGTTCCTTATTAAAAACCTTAATTATTTCTTTATCTGCATTTTTGCTTTTGTGACTTCCCGCATCATATCATGTCACATCGTTGAAAAGCAAAGTCATGCGTATATGTGTATATACGCATGTAAACTCACCCTAAAGTGATCCCCCAGAACTACCTACTCAACCCATGCCCAAATATATATACACACACACGGCTGCATGGGAACCCTAACCCCTTCCTTTTCAGTAATCTATCTGAAACCCTAATTCACCCATTCTCCCGACAATAGGGGTAAACCCTAACGGCACATGCACAAACATAGTAACCCATGAACAAAGGAAGTGTACCAGCACCTAGTAGGGCCCTCAGGTCAGAGGTGGGGCTCACAACCTGAAACCCTAGCCTTTACACCATTTCCTCATTTCTTTAATGTTAAACCAGAAACCCTAAAAGTATCATTTTATGTGAATTTATTTTCCCCAAAAATTCTGGAAAATTTTCATAAAATAGGTAAGAACAATTTGCACCTAGGTATAAAATAATATTGCAATGCCCAGTGCAAATTTTTTGAGGAACATCCAAAATACTAACCTGTGCAGAATTTGCACTTGTACTACAACACCCAAAAGTACTTCTCAGAAAATTCTACAAAAATCGTATGGCATAGAGGGGGCCTGGAGGACACCAATGATGCAAAAAACTTTGTAGAGTCTAGTACAAAATCTCAGAGCATTCATCACAGGGAGATCCAGCCTTTTTGAGTCGATCCAAGCTTTGACCACCCAAGATTTCCTGAAACACTAGTAAGACCTCCCCTCTAGCTGCCCTAGCATGTCAAGCACCTGCCAGCACCAAGGCCTTCCCAGGAAAAGCACCTTTTTCCCTTTTGCCGCCCTAAAGCTTGGCCGTGCCATCGATGGCATCATATTTTCTTCCACCTTTTCCACTGCACCCTATATCCTGTGGTTCTACCTCTCCCTCTAAAGCCTATTTGACATGGTCGCGCCTACTCACGCATAGACAGACACTCGGGGCACGCCCATGCCACTGCAAGCGTGCACTGGACACGTCCGAAGCGCGAGCTCGGCATGACAAGGCATGCCAATGAGTGGCATCCCCGCTAATATCAGTGCTCCGGTGCCCGGGGCCTCCCCGTGACCTAGCCATTGCGAGCTAGTGCCCCCAGGACAGCCGGGGCCCTTCGTATCGCCATGCCCGATGCCCATCGCAGCCCCGACACCATGCCCCCATGTTCCCGCCTATATAAAGGCCACCCGGGACTCCCTCTCCTCTCAACCTCCTTGCTCTCATCAGCCTCAAACCGAAGCCACTCCCAATTCCAACCCAGAGACCATCTTCCCCTAGTCCTCATCCACCTCGGTCCCGCTCCAAATTGAACCTTACCGAGCTCCACAACAAAATTAACCCACGCCACTCTATCCCCCATTTTCTCCTTCTCCGAACCCCCACTCCAATTTTTCGAGAGACATTGCCAATCGTAGACACCCAAAGCTCTCCGATATTTCTCACCAAAAACCTAAACCGCCGCCGTCCCGTCTTGTCCGAGCGGAGGGGATGCCCGCCACCGCTGCCAGGTGGCTTCGCTGCGGGTAATAGGGCCCCGAACCGGTAAGCAGGCCTTGGGACGCTGCTGTCGGCCTCGAGACCCCACCGGGCCTGCTGGTCGGTTTAAGTGGCAACGTCCACACTTGTTTCCGCCTCCCCACTCAGAAGGTGTAAACACACATAGCCAAAGGCGTAAAAGCACCGGTTTAACCGGTTTTCCATTTCAAAACCACATTCCTACTGGTTGGACAGGTTCAGCTGGTATCCGGCTGGTTCTTGGACTGGTTCTTCTGGTTCCCTGCTCAGAAAAATAAATCCAATCTTTTCCATGTAGACATCTTTCGAAAATTCAAATTATTTTAGATGGAAATAGAGGAGGTTTGATTATTCTTAAGAAATTGATTTTTCTTTAAAAGTAAAACATGCTCTAAAATGTTTTCCAGAACCCTCTAGAGTAATTCGTGAACATTTTCACTAATCTCAGGACTACTATAACCAATGGGAGCCCCACGTCCATTTTTATTTTGAATATAACCCCCATGTTAGATCTCCCCTCACGTGCCATCTCCCTGATTCCATGATTAGCAGACTTTGGCTAGAAATTGAACATAAGCCAGAACAATATTAAGAGTTTTTCTTTCAAAACATTATTACTCTCTAGACTCGCTCAAAGAAGATGTCAGGTTCATGCAAACCCTAGTAGGAAGAAAGAGCATGTTACTTACAGGTGCTCATATATCCCGTACGAGAAATCTTCAACTTAAACTAAAACCCTAGTGATCCAAAATGTTCCCTAGGTTAAAACCGTGGCATGAGCATACCATGTGCATCAGTTGGTTCTTATTGGAGTTCCCGATGTTGTTGTTTATTTGCCGTTCTTTTCAACGTGTAGTTGCCGATGCCCCGGATTCTCTCGAAAGGGATCTCGGATTTCAGCAGAATCAGTTCAAGGAGGAATACCCAACTTGCCAGGCAAGCATCCCCGCCTTGATCATGTTGAACCCTATGCTTTCGAACTTAATTATGTTGATTGCAAAACATGCATGCTATGTTGAAACTACTCCTATGTTGTATTAGAGTAGATACGATCTATTTTTGCATGTCATCAATACCCCCGTCCTTGTCGCCTTAGGATTAGTCCCTCTAGTGGCATGGTAATGCCGTCAGGAACTTAGGGTATATTAGTTTATGCTAGTGGCACCGTAACGAAAACCAATTTTGGGTATATGTATGTACATACTATGACATACTTATCCTTGTGTAGGATGGAACCTTGGGGAGTTGTCCATCGTCTAGGGGGAAAATTGTTTGTGAAAAGGTTTTCTGACAAAACCCTAAATCAAAACCGGAGTTGATTTGGATCCGAGTGAGGGATATAAGGTGGCATTGGGGAGGAAGGCTGTCGGTTGGAGGATGCCTTGTGTGGTATTGTTAGTACTCCAGTCATGTGCGATTTGGGACTAATTAGAGCCTTGCTCGGATCAATTAAGAACCGAATCTAAGTGCCGCTCGGCCAAGTCTATACCGTACGTCCACATGTCCTTTATGGGAAGGACTTGACAAAGTATTCTATTTGGTACTAGCGTACAAACCCGTAGGTGAAAGGTAGAAAGTGCAGAGAGTGGGTAGACTCCAGAGAGCCTTCTCGCGGTTTAGCGTAGGGAGTTGTTTAACACAAAGAAGAGTTTGCATTGTGGCATGGTTCAACGAGCAGTGCGAGAATGGCTTATCTGGCAGGTTCGTTGTTGGGGCTAGGTGGAGGAAAAGTCTCGTTGTGTTATCCCTGCCGGTACACCTCGTGAAGTGTACTCATAGTGCTTGGCACCAAGAGATAACCACATCTTGTGGGTAAAGCCGTACAACCTCTGCAGAGTGTCAAAAATCTATTCGAATAGCCACATCCGCGGTGATGAACATAATTTGGTTAGGCCACACATGGGTTAGACAAGTGTTGTTTGCAAAATGAGGGCCATGGGCTAAGGACGCGGGCATGATGCCCGCAGTGTACGGCATGAGCTACGGGCCAGTAGCGGGACCCGCAGAAGAATCCTCGAGGTCGTGCCACACGACGGTGGCATTAGGGTTGTGGTGAAGGAGCTCAGTGAGGAGCTGTGTGGGCCGGTAGTTGGTGGCTACCGTCTCACTAAGTTTATTGTCTGGAAAGGTTTGCCAAAATCGCTCTTCAATCTATTATCATGTTATTGCCAAGGACTTACTTTCTCGCACAATATGCAACTTAGGCTAGTAGGTTTCCCTTGAAAATAAGCCTTGCATGACTATAGCCATATACACCCCCCGTGGAATGCTTGCGAATACATTTAATGTACTCATCTGGCTTGTTGATTTGGCCAGATGAAGAGGAGTACTTCTCCGAAGACGATAGCAACTACGAGGACTAGGGCTTACCCCAGTCGGTTGCCTATCGAATATGGCATATTAATGGGCGACTACTACGTGTATCTTACTTTCCACTGCAGAACTCTTTGAATTCGGCCAAGAGGCCACGTGTGTAACCTAAAGACCTTGACAGTCTATGTATCAGACTATGTATCGTTGTATGACTATGGTATTCGAGGCAACTTGTGTGTACTGGCTACTGATCATGAGACCAGTACAGTAATCGCAATGGTTTATCCGGTCCTTAAAACCGGGTACTCCACAAATTCACTCGAAGTCGGCTATGCCTTTTTGCCCCCACCTCAGAAGCATCCCCACCACACGGGCTTATGCACATCACCGCGATGTGCATGTTGGTGTTCGAGCTAGACTACCTCAATCCTCCACCTGAGAGCTCTTTTGTTGTGTAGTTTGGTTAACCATACCACCTATTGCTACAGCCCTCCATGCCATAAATTTGAACCACCTCCAAGCTCGATGGTACTGTGTGGTTGTTCCCATCATGACTTTCTTATTCCAACAACTCGCACCTTCGCCTTTGTGTCTATTAGAGTTCGTAACTCTCTTTGCAGCTCCATACCGAACTACAGTTGAGATCTGAGTACCTATTGTTGATGACGCAGTGTCCTTCTCCTGTCCAGGATTTATATCAGACCTCCCAATGGTTGCGCCACCTTTAAGAATTTCTAGCAATTAGTATCCACCTTTGCCCTATATACCTTTCATGACTACCTGCATTTTGCAAGAAACTCGCTTAATTCCACCTTGAAGTAACACCTCACAACCACGAATTTCAAGCAACCTCAGAGATATAAGATTCTTCTTCAAGCTGGGAACATACCGAACTCCTGTCAGCGACGTGCTCCATTATATTATCTCCAGTGTAATAGCTCGCACCTTAGTGACTACATACCCTTGCAATCCGCTAAGTGAACAGTTTCATGCGCCGGGTGTAGAGATCCTTCGTCAAAAATCTCCCTCACTAGACATATATGGAAGTGTCGACGATCGGTAAACCGCCGATCTTACGGTATTCGTGGAAAGTGTATGTATGAGGGGTAGGGACCGCTAGGGCACAAGGCCAGAGGTATAATGGCAAGGAAAACGTCCTTTTTATACAGGTTCGGGCCTTACTCAGGATAACAACCCTACGTCCTGTTTGTATATATTCAATGGAGAAATGTCTTACAAGGGAATATGAAGGTTAGTGGCTATCCTAGGCCTAATCGTAGACTAATCCGGCTAATCCCGCTACTCTCGACTTCTTCGAGGTGATGGGGCTTCTGGATCTATCCGGGCCTGTTGATCTAACTCGACTTGTCTGGGACATGAAAGACCTTTTTTCCCCTATAGGATTGCTGATCCTTTTATAGGGGGCTCATTTAGTCGTACCGTATATGGACTTACATCCGAGTAAGACTCTGGCTTCCTTAAACATCAGGATAGATTTCCTAGTTTAAGAGATATCTTTCCTCCTTCTTAGAGGTTACCTTATCGTCCTGGGATCCTTACCGGATACGGGATATACTTCGGTAATCCAGGGAATCGTATATCAGATATTTCGTAATATACGGGATACCGTACTATTCATCGTCAAGCCCCCATCAGTATGTGAAGTGAGGTCTTGATTGTTCGGCAGAAAATCTGCCCTTCTCGGGAAGCAGCTTCGAGTAGGTGAACCGAGTGATCCTTATCGATGACTTTTCCAAGTAGGTACAATCTCTACCGAGTAGTCGCGATAGCTTTATCGGAATGGCCGTTGGAAGAAGGTTTTTTTTTCCGATTTAATCTGATCCGTCGATCACGGACACGCGTTCGCCTGGCGGATTTCTGGAAAATAGAACCGTCGTGGCGGAAATTTTGCGTGGTGATGAAGAATCTTTCCTTTCCTGCGCTACTGTTTCAGCTGACGTTAGCTGCAACACAGTGCGCTTGTTGGGGTTGTGGGTTTGTCAGACCCTCTTTTTTTCCCGCGCAATGTCTCGTATGTGGGAAAAGCAACTGTTCGCATTAAATGCGATGGAACAGATCGTGCCGTTAACCGCGCTCGGTCAGGCAAAAAATTGAAACTTTTAAGAAACCAAGAGTTGGGGTTTTTGCCCGTATTACTCTCCGTTCCTTAGCTTTCCCTCCGTCTTCTACCTCGTGCCTTCATCAAACCCTTCCGCTTCCATCCCCCCGATCGATCGGTGACAATGGGCAAGAAGAGCGCCGCGAAGAAGTCCCCTAAGCCCAAGAAGTCATCGGGGGATGCTTCGGGGGAGCCTATCTCTGTCATCCCCGAGTTCGAAGCCTCGGTGATGGATTCCTCTGCCATCAATAGGCTCGTGGCGGAGGAGGTGATCCTCCCGGAGGTATTCGTGCCTTTTCGGGAGGCCGTGAAGGAAACGGTCCCCAGCCCGGACACGGACTGGATCGTCGTCTTCACAGACTTCTTTAGGTGCGGGTTCCAGTTCCCGCTCTCACATTTCTTCCTCCTCGTGCTCCAGTTCTACGGGATTGAGTTGATTCACCTCAACCTGAACTCAGTCCTGATGCTGGCGGTCTTCGCACATTTGTGCGAAGCGTACCTCGGCATCAGGCCGAGCCTGGAGCTGTGGAGGTACTTCTACAACCTTCGCCGGATGAAGGTCAGCGACGGAGGAGTCGTCGGCGGTGCCGGATTTCGACTCCGGGAAGGGAAGAAGGATGCCTATATTTCCTCTTCCTGGAAGTCGTCATGGTCGGGCTGGCATTCTAGGTGGTTCTACTGCCAGCCCCCATCTTACTCCGGGATCCATTACCGGGGCCTGGCCCCCTTCCCGACGAAGTGCTGGGTGGAAGCCCCGAAGGAGACCAAGCAGCTCAATGTCCTTGTCCATGACATCGCCAATCTTGCCGCCAAAGGCTTGTCGGCGTGGGATGTCGTGGAGGATTTCCTTCGGAGGCGCATCAGCTCTCTTCGGTCAAGGATCCAACCTGCTTGGATGCTTCCGGAGGGTCAAGACTAGTCAAGGGACTTTGTCGTGGGTAAGCACTTTGCTCTTCCCGTGCCATTTTAGTCGGTGAGACCACACTTGTTTCAGACTTCCTTCGATTGTGTAGACCTGTCCCCAGGGGAACTTCAGAGTAGGTTGAACAACCTATTCGAACAATCTCCCCAGAGCAAGCGGACGGAGGTGCCCTTGCCTCTCTTGAAGCTTAGCCCCGACAAGCGGAAAGAAGTCCTTTTGGTGAGTTGTAGGTTTTTCACCTTGTCTGGTCCTGAGTCATCCGAGTAGTGAGGCTAATAGCCCTCGGGTTTTCTTCTGCAGTGACTCAGCTGCGGAGGTCCTGACTCAGAGGCCGAGCGGGCTGGAGCCCCTGTGCAGGAGGAGGATGTTGAAGTCCTTGGAGAAACCATACCGCCCCCCGCAGAGGGGATCGGAGGTTCGCCCGAAGCCGAGGCGGCGGTGAAGACTACTCGGGTGGATTCTCCTATCCGATCCCCTTCTCCTTCGCCAACTCCAGAACTTCAGGTTAAAGCCCAGAACCTGACGTGTTCTATTCCGTGGTTTTTTTTAGCAAAATAACGGAAGTGAACTTGTCGGACAGCGTGAGGTGGGTGGCCTTCCTTCAAAGGAGCTGACGCCTCCTCCTCTGACCGCTCGACAAGAGGAGGCTGCGACAATGAAGGGGAAAGCGCCACTGGCCTCTGCTGAAAAGCGGGGTTCAGTCGCTTCGTCGAAGGGACCTCTTCCTCCAGCGAAGCACCAAAGGTAAGTTCCTTTCATAGTCCTTCTTCGGTGTGTTTTTTTTGTTTCTTGTCTTCGTGAAGGATTAACTCCGAAGCTCTTCCGACTAGGGTAACCATCCTTCTGACCGGAGTCCCGACGGAGGCCGTCGTCAAGGAGCCGCCCTTGGCGACAGGGCCGGTGGCCGCACTGATCGAACGGGTTGAGCCCCCTAGGCCGGTGCCCTTGGTGCCGGAAGAAGTCGGCTTGACCTCCCTGTTACAGGCAAGTCGAAGAGTTAGTAATAAAAGATACATGAAGTCGAATACTAACCTCGTTGTTTACAGATCGTCATTTTCCGGATCCCTCCGCTCGAGAAGTCTCAGGCTGAACCGGAGGTGAACCGGGCGGCGAATGAGGAGCTGCAGAAGCGCCTCGAGGAGTCCAGGAAACTGGTGGGTGGAGAAGGAGGAGCTGCAGAGACGCCTCCGAGACGCCGAGAAGAGGTGGGAGGTGGCCGAGGTTGAGCTCCAGGACTCAAGGGCCCGCTCGTCGGAGGCGGAGACTTCCCTGCAAAGAAGTCAAGCTTACGCGTGGAAGTTGGAGGAAGACCTCGAGCGCGCTCTTGGCACACTCGAGCAGGTGCTTGTCGAAGCTGGCGTCGTTGTCTTCCCCCGCCCTCCACATTCCGTCCGGCTGGTGGAGCTCGTGGCCTCCGTCTCCCGGCCGAAGCCCATCCTTGAGAAGCTTCTCGAGGACGAACTCCAGCAAGGTGTGCGGGACGCCTTGGCTTTTGCTCTGGCCCTTCTCTGGTGTAGGCACCCGGACTTGTCCCTGGAGGCTCTCGCGACCGATCTGCCGACTGGCAAGAAAGAAGAACTCCTTGATGCTGTGCAGGTTGCTGCGGATGCCTTTGGTGATAGAGTTCAGGCGTTTGGTCTAACTAGATAGGACAAGAACTTGTAACAAACAGTGGTTAGGAACTGTGCACTAATCATGTGTGTTTTCTGTTCTCTTAAGTATTTATCTGCTTTGTGAAATGCTTGTCGGGTGCGAGGGTTGTCGTAGGCTTAGTCGAACTCCTTGTCCTTCTCTTTTAACTTAGGATTTTCGAGCCGCACTGTTTTACCGATAACTGCGATCGACCAGGCCTTAGGTTTAGTCGGATGGAGGGCTCTGTGACTCCTCGTCATCAGTAAACGTGATAAGGGGTCTTTGTACAGCTTCTCGTGGCCGTAGTGGCAGCCCGTGTTCCCTTGTCGTAGAGATGCTGGACGTAAGTTAGTAAGTTTGTACGTTTTTACCCTGTTGTCAACAGCATTACACTCTACCCGTGATACCATCCGCTTAAAGCAATCGAAGGCTTAAATGAGTGTACGGGTTCCGTTGGTCTAGTTTTACTTGTACCCTTTTTTTCTTCCTTTACTCGAGGTCGAGGATCATTACTACGGAACTGGGGAGCTCAATCGACCAGGCCTTAGGTCTGGTCAGGTGGGGGCTCAGTGGCTTCCCCTGTCACCTGCAGACACGTTAAGGGGTTTTCCTTGCGTCCCTGACAGTTGTAGTGTGGAGCCTTTTCCCTTTGTGTAGGTCGAGAAAATTAGTACTCGTAAGTTACACCAATTCGCCATATACTTATCCAGCCCCCGACTGTCTTATTTGAGAAGTATCTCGGATAGGCAGTCTGAAAAGGTGAATATCGAACTAGAGACTTGATATTTTAAGACTGTGGACTGTCTGAAGTATCATTTACAAGCTATTGTAAGAAAAAGTATTCTAGAAATCATAGAAAGAAAAAATAACTAAGCCGTCCCCCCTTCTTCAGTGTGTTGTTAGTTGGGCCCAGAGACTTCTGCCCTCTTGTCGTGACCTGCTGACAGAACTTGTTGAGTGCGTGTGCTGGGTGGCGGTGCCCAGAGCGTCTTATCATCAGTTTGTTCGTAGCTTGACGATCTTGGGGCTGGAGCTGGTGCAACCTGAGACGTGCTGGCGAGGAGACGATGGTTGTGCAGTCTTACCAAGGGTGCTTGCATGGAGAACTCTTCTAGGGGACATGACTCTTTCGCTACTGACACAGGCGACCTGGACTGGGCGGCTTCCCCTGTGGAACCGTTGTCCTGTTGAGGGGAAGGACCTATTTCCCCCAGTTCCGGTTTAGTCGTGGAACTTCTTCTCTGACTTGGAGGGGGTACTTTCTGAAGTTGTCGCTCGTAGTTGCGGCGGAGGTCTGGACAATGTAGAGGCGCGTGCCTTAACATTGGTGTCCCGGCTAGAGAGTTGCTGCTGTTTGGCAAGGTCGAGACTACGCTTGTCGCAGAGCAGTGCTTCTTGAGGGGGGGCTCTTTATCGTGAGAATGCTCTTTGGGCCGGGCATCTTCATGCACTGATAAGCGTAGTGCGTTGCTGCCATGAATTTGGCCAAAGTCGGGCGCCCTAAGATAGCATTGTATGCCATCTCGAAATCGACTACATCGAACAGGATTCTCTTTGTTCGGAAGTTCTCAGACGTTCCGAAGGTCACCGAGAGCCTGACCTGCCCGATCGGCGTGGCCGACGAGCCTGGCACGATGCCGTGGAATGCCTGTGTCACCGTCTAGATCGATGAACGTGGCACTTGCATTGCATCGAGGGCTTTGGTGAATAGGATATTGAGGGAACTCCCTCCATCTATCAGCACCCGAGCCACTCGACAGTTATTGATCGTTGGTTCGACCACGATCGGATATCGTCCTGGCCGATCACAGTTTTTGGGGTAGTCGGTTTGGTCGAACTTGATCTCGACCTCCAACCACTTAATGGCCCGAGGTACCTGCGGTATACTTGCAAGGACTTCTCAGGCAATCGCCTTATACTGCCTTTTAGATTCATAGGAGGACGAGCCCCCGAATATGTGCTCGATCGCTCTGACGTGTCCCTGGAAAGGCTCAGGGGAGGAGTCGCCGTCGTCAGGAGTCGTGTCCTAGCTATTGTTCACGACCTGCGGGTTCTCCCCGCGTAGCTTCTCCTTCTCCTCCTTGAGGTACTTCTTGAAGATGCGACATTGGCGCAGATAATGTGAGTCGGTCTGGTGGAAATCGCATCAAGCTTGGACGGCTTGTTGGAGGAATTCGTTTGCTTGTCCTTGGGGCGTGGTCGCTAGGTTCGATTTTCAGGGAGGTCGGCGAAGACTTCCTCATTTTTAGCTCTTTTCTCTCTATTCCCTCCGGACGACTTCTTCTTGCGTCTAGATTTCTTAGAATCGTCTCTGGTCCGGAGGGGAGAGCTGGTCGACCTGCCTTGCTGCTGTTTGATATAGCACAAGGTTTCCTCTGCAGTGGCAGCTTTCTCGGCTAAGTCCATGAGCTGAGCCATGGTCCTAGGGGGATGCATGATCAAGTCGTGTGTGCACATCTCATTTCTGCTACCCTGAATAAAGGCGCGGATGACGTCCGAGTCGGTGATCTCAGGTATGGTGTTGCGGACATCACTAAATCTTTTGGTAAACTCTCGGAGCGTCTCATCTGGCCTCTGGACGACTAGAAATAGGTCGTCCACTCGGCCAGGACGGGGGGTAGGTACCTTGAAAGTTGCTGAGAAGCATGTCGCAGAGTTTTCCCCAGGAGCGGATCATTCTAGGGGGCAAATTCGTCAACCACGTCCTAGCGGCCCCTTTGAGGGCTGTCGGGAGGTAGTTGGCCATTACCTTCTCATTTCCACCTGCGACCTCAATAGTCGTAATGTAGATGGCTAAGAATTCTGAAGGGTTTGTGGAGCCATCGTACGACTCCAAGGCCCCGGGCTTGAAGCGAGAGGGCCATCGTACCTGTCGGAGCTCTTGGGATAACGCTTGGCATCCGTGGAAGGTTCTCTGATAAGGTACGACCTCGCCGCTATTCGGGGTCGGAAATCATCCTCGAGTGTTGGAGTGAGGTCGTTGGTCTCTTCGGGGAGGAGATTGATCTTGCTGGTGCTTCTGACTCCGGCGTTCGTTGATCTTATCGCGCAGGTCGATGCGTGACCTCCCCTGTGGAGGCTGGTTCCTGGGGTGACGTCTTTCCCCGTCTGACTCCTCCCGTGGGCGAGGGATGCTCCTCTCAGTGGAGCTACGTGCCACGGATTGTGCCCGAGAAGATTCGGCTTGAGATTGGGCTTGCTGTATCTCAGCCCCCAGCTGTTGCAGCCACCACCGTCGTTCCGGCGTCGATACGTCCGTTACCGGTGGTCTTGATAACAGGTTACGCGCCTCGGCGAGTCTTCGGGCGGTTCGAGACATGTATTCCTCTGTCCCTGGAGGTGTCCTTTCTGCTCCCGTTGGCCTAATCACGTTCCCTTGGGGAGTAGCCGTCGGGCTGCGACATCGAGGACTCCCATCTTGACCTTGTCTCTCGAACTCTTCTTGATCGCCTTCGATTGCGAGAACTACTCGAGAGTTTAGATTAGATGGGGTTTTAGCTCCACTCCATCGTGTCGTCCTCATTAGGTACGATGTGAGCGGGTTCTTGATCGTATGGACGATCAGAAAGAGCTGGCGACAAGCCAGACATTGGGCTGGTCGCTCCTGCCTG
This sequence comes from Stipa capillata, assembly GCA_019208055.1. Taxonomy (NCBI): domain Eukaryota; kingdom Viridiplantae; phylum Streptophyta; class Magnoliopsida; order Poales; family Poaceae; genus Stipa; species Stipa capillata. The sequence goes on along the minus strand of JAGXJF010005866.1, from coordinate 171,476 downwards.
GAGATTATTGGTTGATACCAATCTCCCTTCGAAGGCCTTGGCGCATTCGGTCTGGAAGCGATCTGCGTCGCTGTCCGAGTTTTCGTCAGGGGCGTATTCTCCATAATCTACGCGATCCGTTACTGGGTATGGATCCATCGGGCCGAAGTTATCGTAGAAATCCTGGTCCGAGTACCCGGTGTGGTGCGTGACGACGATCGTATCTCCTGTCGAACTTGCTTCCTCCTCCTCGGGTTGCGCCGGGGAGGGCTATGCAATCGGTGTTACGGACTAATCGCAAGAAGTTGCACGTCTTGCCGACATTGATTCTTCCTGGACGGCTTGAGCCGGAGAGGTCCCCACGGTCGGCACCATCTGTCGACGATCAGTAAACCGCCGATCTTACGGTATTCGTGGAAAGTGTATGTATGAGGGGTAGAAACCGCTAGGGCACAAGGCCAGAGGTATAATGGCAAGGAAAATGCCCTTTTTATACAGGTTCAGGCCTCCCTCAGGATAACAACCCTACGTCCTGATCGTATATATTCAATGGAGAAACGTCTTACAAGGGAATATGAAGGTTAGTGGCTATCCTAGGCCTAATCGTAGACTAATCCGGCTAATCCCGCTACTCTCGACTCCTTCCAGGCGATGGGGCTTCTGGATCTATCCGGGCCTGTTGATCTAACTCGACTTGTCTGGGACATGAAAGACCTTTTTTTCCCCTATAGGATTGCTGATCCTTTTATAGGGGGCTCATCTAGTCGTACCGTATATGGACTTACATCCGAGTAGGACTCTGGCTTCCTTAAACATCGGGATAGATATTTCGTAATATACGGGATACCGTACTATTCATCATCAGGAAGCAACTTCCTGAATCCAACGTCTATCCATGAGAATTATCTGATTGACTGATGACAAGTACGTTCGTATCATATTTCGCCACCGTTATTGGGCACGCACTTCTCATTTTCTTTAAACTTGGATGATCCTTTATCATATGACCTTGCTCGTCACATAGATAGCACACACGTTTTTCCTTGTTCTTGCCCTTCTTTTTTCATGACTTTTTCTTTGCTTGTAGCATGTACGACAACCAATGCTTGACCACCGGAGGATGAAGATCTCGATGGCTTTCTCAAGGAATCCATCTCCAATAGATATGCAATTGCCTCATTGAAGTTGAGAGTGCCTTTTTCGACAAGAAATATTCATCACCAATTGCTTCTATGATAGTGGTAAAGATGAAGACAATAAGACGACTGTGGCGTACCCGGTTTTAGGGCCGGATACGCCTCCCGTGTTTACTGTACCGGTCCCTGGATCAGTAGCCGGTACACACAAGAACTTGATAGCATTCTCATACAATACCGAGTATTTTACATAAATATGCCATTATGGCCCTTATTCCACAACATAGCCACTGAATAAAAGTAGCAGCGGAAAACAGCAAAACATAGTTATTGACCCATCAATATGCCCATCCACAGGCAACTGACTGGGGAGAACGTCCTAGCCCTCGTGGTCGCTGATATCGTCCTCAGAGCACCACTCTTCTTCTTCATCTGGCCAAATCAACAAGCCAGGTGAGTACATTGAATGTACTCGCAAGCTTTTCCCACCGGAGGGTAATACGGCATAATTCATGCAAAGGGATAATTCAAAGGGGAGTTCTAACCTAGGTTGCATGTTGTGCGGAAATGTAAGTCTTTATTTTAAATAACAATAATAGATTTAAAGCAAATTTGTAAAACGAAGATCACAATGAAACACATCATTATCCGAGGTAGTCCCTGCTACCTCTCCTTTCTTTCCTCAGCGGGATAGCCATGCTCATCACCGCTTATCCTTTCGGCTTCCGCTCACACTACCCCGGGCAGTGTAGCTAGCCTTTCCTTCAGCAATTCCTGGCTACCAACCGGGTAGCATAAATTGCACCCTGTGGACACATCATGTCCACGTCCTTAATCCCGTTTCCCAGCTTTCACAACCAAAACATAATCTAACCAGTGTGTGGCCTTACCAGTTCATGTCCATGACCGAGGACGCGGCTATTCGAATAGTTTTTTAACAATCTGCAGAGGTTGTACGGCTTTACCCACAAGATGTAATTCACCCTTATTGCCGAGCGCTAACGATACACCGCAGCAGGTGTACTGGCAGGGCTATTACAACGAGACCCTTCTCCCGTGTTCACACTAGAGCCAGACTCGCTAGGAGGGTAACCCAACTTTTGCATCCCGGATGACAAAAATGGGACTCTCCCCCTTTGTGTCGGACCATGTTCCACGTACTTTGTAGGACTCTACTGAGCTTTACCCCCACAACGCTGTGAGACTCACGAAGAGCTTTACCCCTACGCAGTCCCGTGGAGATCCTCTAGGGATCCCAGATCCACCTAGCACTTCACCCTAACTTCCCACGGTTCCGAGCTCTAGCGTTAGACGAGGTACCGAGCCAAGTCCTTCCCATAAAGGACATGTGGACGTACGGTGGGGGAACTGATTCAGCGGCACTTAGGTTCGGTCCTTAACCGATTCGAGCAGGACTCCATAACCAACCAACTCTTCGGGTAGCGACCGGCTACCCGACCATTCCTTCCTCAAGTAGCAACCGGCTACTCTACCACCTTATCACACCCTTAGCATTCCTGCCCGAATCCGAAATCCTCCATCATTTCATGCGGGATTTTCACAAATGTTTCCTTTTAAAAGATTTTCCTCGGCATGTATAAACAAGCCGAGGGTTTTGATCCCATACCCCATGTATTTAGTAAAACTTGTTTTAACTAGAGCAGGTCTAAGCACAGCTACCGCTTATATTCCTACTACCTTGCCGGTCGATCTTGACCGACTAATTAGACCTAGGGTTACAAAGTGGCGGATTCCAGACCTACGGCATATGCATCTACTGGGCATATCTTCACTAGCATAAAATACCGGTAATACTAAAATAGCATGCAAGATTTGCAAACAAAATAATTAAGCTTAACAAATATAGGATTCAATATGTTCAAGGCGAGGAAAGCTTGCCTGGCAGTTCCGGGTCCTGCTTTTGTTCTTGGCGTGAAGGTGATGTCGGGTCCTCTCGCGGCACGTACGGCACTCCGTTAACTATACGTCGAAAAGATCGGCGAATAAGAAGCAAATGATGGAACTTCAAATAAAACCCAAGAACATGCATGTAAATCACATGAAATGACGATGCTTCTACTCGGGTAGAAGAACTCGTGTTATTAGGGTTACGCTCAGAGTTACTGTTTTATGAACGCATGGTTGCTGGTGGTATTTTAATCTATTGGTGGCATGGAATATTCACTTTGACTATTCTGGAAATCACGTATGTATTGTATGTGTGGATCTTAGAAAAATTAAGCAATGCCCTAAACTCAATTCCTACTGTTAGAGCCCTGGAACTGATTTAGATTTTGAAACTTTGTAAATACAAAAGTTGAGGTTTGTTCCTGGGTTCCAGAACCGGAAGAACATTTGTAAAACAGGTCTAGAATTTATTGAACGGTTTGGATATAGGTTTTAAACTGGTTCTGAAATCCTCTAATCAGTTCCCAGGGGAAAATACGCTTTCTTCAGAGGCTGAATGTGTTTTCCATACGGGAGAGGCGGAAAGGAGCGGGGTGCGGGCGCCCAACCCGACCGTGGGCCTTCGCTTACCTGCGGCCCACGCGTCCGGGGCGTTTTCTTACCGGGTTCGCTTCCTGGCCGGTAGGTGGGAACCCAACCGTACTTGTCGGTCACTCGGACAGCTTGATAGGGCTGACGGCGGGAGGTTAGCGCGGTCGGCGGTGCTTGGCAGTGGGGTTCCCGGCAGCGACTACCAGACGAAGGGGAGGGAATAGCCAAGGAGTCGGGGAGGAAGCTCCGGCTTCAGATTCCTTGTTTGGGGAGCTTGGAGTAGCTTGAGTGATTCGGTTTGCTGCTGTACAGAGGAGGAAGAAAAGGAGCTTGATTGAAGAAGGGGCTCGGGTTACTGACCTAAGCTGAGGCGGAGGAAGCTTGGTAGCTATTTGGGCTTGAGCTGAGAGGGGTCGGGTATTGGCTTGGGTGAGGGATGAGCTCGGGATTGTCTATTTATAGTCGAGCGGCGAGGCTAACTGGCGGCGGCGCTGTTGCTGGCGATGGGACGAGTCCGGCACTCGGATTGAGGTCGTGGCAGGGCTGGCAAGTTGGCAGGGTGGTCGTGGCGAGCGGTGTTTGCTTGGGCGGCACTGCGACGACGAGCGGCGCAGCTTTGGCATCAGCGGGCGGCGCGGGTACGAACGACGGAGCTCACGGCGAGGGTTCCCGAGGTTCTACGGCGGCGTCGAGCTGGACATAGGTGAGGTGATGGGTCGAGGCTTGGCGCGGCGTGCTCCGGCGAGCTGGATGACGCGATTAGCGGCGGGCGGCGCAGTCTGGGCACATGATCGTGCATGCTGGTGATGCCGGGCGCGGCCAGCTCATGCCACCGAGCTGCATTGGCGCGTCCCGCTGTGCTTGGATGGAGGTGAGCGTGTCCCTTGCACCAGTAGGCCTAGGATGAGGTGTTCGAGGGTGGGACCAGGTCAATCACTAATCTCAATGGTATTCAGAGTCAGGTGATTGGACGTCACAGTGTGGCAAGTACCACAGTTCTACTGGACAAGACAATTCTTGGGGTTGATCAGGGATGTCATGAGGTTTGGTATGTTGTGGAACCCGAGAAAGGACTCCTCGTGGGTGCTGGTAGTTTTTGGTTATAGTCTACTCGTGTTTCCATGCGAGAAGTTGATTCTGCCCGAAGGTGTTCGACGCTGTTCGTTCCCAATTTTTGTACTGCACGTGGTCATGTTATTGTATATTCGGGGTTCTGAATGTAAGGAGATTGTTGTGTAAATTTATCAGAATTTACTGAGACATATTTTTAGGAGGTGCAGTTCAATGCGTATTTTTGCCCTAGGGTTAATTAATTTCATTTGTCGGTATTTTTGAATTGGGCATTACTATTTTATTTTATATTCGTGTTGTATATGATATTAGGTTGCTCACAGAGTTTATTCGTAATTTTTAGAGAGGTCGAGGAGGGTTGGATTTCGCAGTTAGGGTTTTGTTGGAAAATAGGAATGACTAGGGAGGAAGGGTCGAGTCGAGGGACTAGGGTTTTCCGGGTGGGGCAAGGTGGAGGTGGTCATGGGAACTCTCGTGGGTCCTTTCTCCTTCGCTTTGGTACAAACGGTGATGAGGTGTCGTAAGCGGTTTAGTGTATACTGCGTGTGTGTGATGTTAGGGTTTACTCGGGTTAGGATTTAGTCGGGAGAGGTGCGTGTGCGGCAGGGTTGGGTATATTGGATGCATGTTAAGTTTAATTCATGCCTAACACATATGCGGATTATGTCGGTAAGCGAGTTTACGAAGATTGGGGTGTGACAACGACCTTATTATTTTTCTCAATTTTCTCATCCACACTAGTTAGCTGTGTGACAAGCTTGTTAAAGACATTGAAATGGTCAACGAACTATGTGTATTCCTCCATGCGCGGCCTAAACAGCTGTCGCTTTAGCACTCATCGGTTCATCATCAACTTTGTCATGTACAATTCTTCTAGATTACTCCACAATTTTCTTGGTGAATTCTCCTTAATAACCGAGTATTTTATCTTGTCATAAAGACATAGATGGATTGTGCTGATAGCCTTATTCTCCATCACCCTCCATTCTTCATTAGATATCTTAGCTGTTTTCTCCTTCAAGAGCATCCTTCACCACACATTGTTGGACAAACACATCATTCACCACACATTGCCACACGCTAAAATTTCCACATTCATCAAATTTCTCTACTTGGTTTCACATCGTCGATATCTCTCTTGATTATGTGCTCCCTGATGCCTTGTTGACCTTCTCACAAACCTGATTAATCTGGCCTTGGTTCAGATACTAGTTGTTATACTCTGATACCCCTTCTTATGCGCAGTAGCCCTGGATTCGATCCGAGTTTGTGAGATATGACACGAGCTTGCAAGGTATCAAGATGAAGTAGATTAACCCCACAGAGTCCAAAATAATGAAGACAAACAATAACGACAAAAGAGAAAAGATTTGGCGAAGCTAACCGCTTATTCTTTAAGCACGACCTCAAAATAATACAACGGATTTTCGCTTTCTCACAACTCTCTCACGCCTTTTAGGATCCTCGGATTTGTGCCGTATACAAGAATATAGTGCTAAAGAAACCTAGCCTCTAACCCCCTTTTGCTTGCACCTTACTCTTAGATTGCTTAATTGTTTGAATTGTGTTCCTATGGTCACCCTCTTATGTGTTTATATAGGTTCCTACATAGCTTCTTTCAAATCACACATCTTTAATCTAATAGGTTTAGGATATGAGTCACACCATATTCAACATAGTACGTAAACAGATCACAACCGATACATATTTAATAACTGCACCTTAACATCATATGTCTATTGATTTGGTAGACCCTTATTATTAATAGACCACAACTAATAGATTTATGTGGCATTGATCTGGTGCACAAACAACCTATCGGTTCAAACGTTCAGTATAATGATCAGTCAATCGGCTCACGATCTAAACTTTTATTTCCTATACTAATATTATTGTTGTTGTAGAAACAACACAGAAGAGGGGGGCGTCGTTAGCTCGACGGTTAGGGTGCAACAGTAATAGGTTGTGTATAACGAACGGCCTTATGAGAAGGTCGTCGTACACTCGACAAAATGAGACACTTCAATATTTTTTGAATAGGTTCAGCCGCCTCGTCGAGCACAGTCTAGTCTATGTCGAGAGAGGAGCACTGTACGAGTCTTGGCTTGCGACTTGGGCCGTTGGAGACTTCCCAATGCCGCCCCTAGAACTCTCCATATGAGACTTGGAGCTCTAGGCCTCCCTCCATGAGATTTCTCATTTATGAGATGAATTTTATATCCTCATAGGGAGCTTATATAGGCAAGAGCCCCATGACAAAAGACTGTGGGTGCCATTGGGGGGTTGGAAAGAGAGGTGTAAAAGGAGAAAAGTGGTCATGGCTTTATAGTGGACTAGGTGGGAGGAGGATATGTATGGCTTATGATTAACCAGGTTTCTTCATGCACCTCCTCCATCTTTGATTCATTGACTTGTTTTGAATTTGTTGACCCATCTCTTGACTTGACTTTGTTGTCACGTAGACATTATGTGGAAAATATTATTATTCCAATAAATATAATATCACGTATAAATCCAAAAAATTAAAGACGATTCAAATTATACGTTTCTTACGCAACTAGGCGGGACATTTTGATAGTTGATATTAAAAATAATTGAAAGCATTTTCAGTTTTTTCCGAGGTGTGGCACTGTTCTTGGGCCAGGCTTTTTTGCCGGGATTTTCGAGGGCCGTTCTAAAATCCTGACGGTTTGAAGATGTCAAGTGAAGTCTGTACAAGAAAATTTTGACAGCTAGTTAGTAGTTTATGCGAATTAATCGGCCAAGAGGTAGTCGCACTATGCGTGCACAAATATGTACAAACTTTATGCTCGTTCAAGGCTTCAAGCAATCCTGATGAAGAAGAACCGATCAACCAAGCTCCCGTGTATGTTTCCTGTTGCCATCTAGCTATACTGCTGTAGCAAAATTGTTTGTCTGACATCACAGGCAGCTGCCGCGCCACTGCCACCAATTCTATGAATGGCGCCTCTTCCACTGATGCGCCGCTGTCACTACTGCAGTATAGGCCTCTACTGACGGGCGAAAAACCCCCTCTACTGACGGGCTAGGGGCCCATCAGCCTGCAAATGTCAGTGGAGGAGGTGCCCTCCACTGACGGGCCCAGGGCCCGTCAGCAGAGCCCCTGTCACCACTGACGGGCCTTCCTTAGAAGCCCGTCAATAGTAGGTTTTCAGCGATTAAAAAAATAAAATTTAGAAAACAATACATTTCATCAAATATACATTTTTCAGATTTATATTTCAGCACATTATTTCCTGCTTCCAGTATGTTATACATTTTCAAGGATAACACTTATGGACACACCATTACGAGAGTTGACTCCAGCTCAACATGTTGGCAGTTAACTATTTTCGAGGCATGTTTGACCAGTAGCAAATTAATTGCCTGCATATGAGGTTATTGTAGCAATTAGTACAGCCAGAGAAAAAATACACATGGATGAAAGAGCTGTAGGAAAAGAAGGGAAAATATAACCTCTCCTGGATGGATAAAGATCTTTACAGGTCTCTCAAATGAATGGCGGTTCTGCATGGAGAACATGCAATTAGCAAACTTCCAGCCAAAATAATAAAAATAATATGGGCATTATTAGGACATGGAAGGGCCATTTTTTTTAAACATGCCAAGGGTACCTGATTAGCACTGTGTGCCTTCCTTGTGAGCTGTGTCTGGGTGCTCCAACCCAAGATACTGCTCCCAAGCTCCATACATATTTCTCTAAACAAGTTTATATCATGAAAAGAGTTCAATTGTGAACCAAAAGTGCTAAAAAAAATCTTCTTCAACAAGTAATAAGCATGAGTACCTGAAATCTCGTAGCTACAGTATCAGAATCTTCAAAATAGTCTGGGCGACCAAGTGATATATATGCAAATTTCCATTGTCCAAAGAGAACATTGGTTAGTGATTACATTAACCGACATTAAATCCTTGCCTCATTAGGCATGTTTAAATTCAAGTTCGTAACACATTGTATCATGTTTAAAGCAGCTGCACAGCTTAAATGAAATTAATCTGCTTTCCCTTGAAATTTTTACCAAGCTTCGACCAAAACAGTGGTCTTGCGTATATGTGATAGTGATAGGAATATCTAGGCCAATGCAGTGGCATTGTGTACGTGTCATGTGGGTTAGTATACCAATTAGAGATAAGATTTGTGTACGTGTCATGTGGGTTAGTATCCCCAGCCATCTTTCAGACAGGAGTATTATCTTTTAAGTTAGGTATATACCAATTAGAGATAAGATTTGGTTTGTGACTTTTGATGAATTAATCAAGCACGAACAGTACCTATCTGTACACCCGGTCTCTAATCTTTCCTATCCCCTATCAGCTGAGCTGACCCATCCATCTTCTTGGCGGTATTTACCCGTCATGAACCATGGTTCGTGACAGTACGTTTCTTATGAAAATACAACCTAGCAATAGATCACAAGTGTGTTGTTTCTTATGTTCCAGATGAGAACTAGGGCTAGAGCTTAGAAATGCCACTGCAAACTCTACTTGACATCAACTATGTAGTCAGGTGATTTTTTAGGACTGTTTTTAAGCTTTGCAATAATCTTTTTCTCTGTGTTGCATTCCTCTTTGAACTGTACACATGAATCAAACAATAGAAGATAAGAGAAATTAAAGGAAGCAATGTTAGATGAAACCATATCTGAGGAAAGAACATGCGTGTAGGCGTCCTGCGCAAGGATGAGGGGCGCATACTCCTTGGCGGGCTCGCGGATCTCCGCGGCTGTGGCGTTCCCCGCCCCCGGTGACTTTTTCTTTGATGCTCCGACCTCCTTGCCTCCATCCTCCCCGGAGGACCAAGCCACGCCGCTTGCCGGCCTCGTCGAGGTCGAGGTCGAGGAGGGGGAGTGGAGCCAGCAGGCGCGGATCCGGCGACCAGGGGCACGGATCCGACGGCCGGGGGGACGGATCTAGTGGCGGAGGGTGCGGATCCGGAGAGGCGGAGGCGGAGGGAGAGGAGGCGGCTCGGGAGAGAGGAGGCGGAGGGGGCCGGCGGCGTCGTGGAGGAGGCGGAGGCGGCCGGGGGCGGAGGGAGAGGAGGCGGCGGGGGGCACGGAGGCGGAGGGGGCCGACAGGAGCTCGGGGAGGAGGAAGAGCAGAAAATCGGAGGCGAGGGCGGGGGCGCGAGGGGTACGGGTTGGCGTCTGGCTAGGGTTAGAGTTATAGCTGGGCCGTGGACGGGCTGGAAATTAGCACTGACGGGCCTCAATATCGGCCTGTCAGTGGTTTGATAAACATCACTGACGGGCCAAAAATTTGGGCCCGTCAGTGCTAATTCTCAGTCAGCTCTATGGGTTTGATGGGCCGCGGGTCGTCTCTCCTCCGACGGGCGACTTTAGGGCCCGTCAGTTGAGGTCCTCGTGACCGGCCTGGGCATCGCCTCCACTGACGGGCAAAATGTTGTCCGTCAGTGATGATAAGCACCACCGACGGGTAAAAGGTTGCCTGTCAGTGGAGGGGTTTCAGTAGAGAGTCATCCTGCTGTAGTGTGTCACTGATCGACAAGGATGGCCACGGCACGCACACGTCGAGCACGGCGGCGGGGGCAGTTGTGCCAGGCGCTCAGGTCCTTGGCCAGGGGAGCGGCACTGCGTCCGGGATAGCGCCACGTGCACACGATGCCATGTATAAGGTGTGCGGCTTGGAGGACTGCACCAGCGCCGACATACGCGCGGGCATTGATGCTTCCGTGGCTGACGGCTGTGACATTCTCTCCATGTCACTTGGCGGACCGTCATTACCGTTCTACGAAGATAGCATCGCCGTCGGCACGTTCGCCGCTGCAGAGAAGGGACTGTTCGTCAGCATGTCAGCTGGCAACTCCGGTCGAAACCACACCACATTGTCAAACGAGGCGCCCTGGATGCTCACCGTCGCCGCGAGCACAATGGACCGTATAATTAGCTCCAAAAATGCACCTCGGAGACGGCCTCTCCTTCGATGGCGAGTCAGTCTACCAGCCAAACATGTCGGCGGCCGTCTTTTACCCGTTGGTCTACGCAGGCGCGAGCTCGACACCAGACGCGCAGTTTTGCGGCAACGGCTCGCTGGACGGCTTCGACGTCAAGGGCAAGGTAGTGCTCTGTGAGCGTGGCAATGGCGTCGCGAGGATTGACAAGGGTGACGAGGTGAGAAGAGCCGGAGGCGTCGGCATGATTCTAACTAACCAGGTCCTTGACGGCTTTAGCACTATCGCGGAAGTGCACGTCCTCCCAGCGTCGCATGTCAGCTACGCCGCCGGAGTGGAAATCAAGAACTACATTAAGTCAACGGCGAACCCCGTGGCACAATTCTCCTTCGGAGGCACCATCCTTGGCACGTCGCCAGCCCCGGCCATCACTTCGTTCTCCTCTCGTGGGCCTAGCAAGCAGAACCCCGGTATTCAACCCGACATCACGGGTTCCAGTGTGAGCGTACTCGCTGCGTGGCCATTCCGAGTAGGCCCACCGTTTGCGCGGGAGTCGTACTTCGGACCGACCTTCAATTTTGACTCCGGGACGTCCATGTCAGCGCCGCACCTCAGCGGTATCGCCGCGTTGATCAAGAGCAAGCATCCAAACTGGTCACCGGCGGCGATCAAGTCTGCCATCATGACAACCGCCGACATTACCGACCGCTCCGACATGCCAATACTCGACGAGCAGCGCAGGGTGGCCGACTTCTTCGCCATTGGAGCCGGCCATGTCAACCCTGACAAGGCCATGAACCCCGGTCTAGTGTATGACGTTGGTCCCGCCGACTACATCGGCTATCTTTGCAGCATGTACACGAACCAGGAAGTCTCCGTGATCGCGCGTCGCGCGGTGGCTGTTCAGCCGTCAAGGTGATCCCAGAACACCTGCTGAGCTACCCGTCAATCTCGGTCACGTTCCCTCCGTCGTAGAACCCAACGACTCCAATGTTGGTGACGCGCACGGTAAAGAACGTCGGAGAGGTGCCGGCGGTGTACTACGCCATATTCGGCTTGTCGGACAAGGCTATGAACGTCAGTGTTGTGCCGAACTCGCTGCGGTTCACCGAGGCAAACCAAGTCAAGATTTTCACGGTGATCGTATGGCCGAGGAAGAGCAGCGCTGCGGTGGTGCAAGGCGCGCTCCGGTGGGTGTCGGACAAGCACATCGTGAGGAGCCCCATCTCGGTCACCTTCTTGATCTACTTTACCTTCTTCTTCGACCACGCCGGTTAGACAGCAACCTTAGTTTGACACGTTTGAGTCTACTATATACTACTAAAAACAGAATACAACAAAAAAAATAAAGAGAAGTTAGAAATTCTCATAACAAAGTTAATTTGGTGGACCATTTTATTATTAGTGGACCACAACCGATGGATCTTTATAACTGTATCTAAACAGTTCATAGCCAATAAATCTTCATAACTGCACCTAAATAGATGACAGCTGATACATCTTCATAGCTGTACCTAAACACTGTATGTAAACATATCACAACTAATAGATCATCATAATTGTACATAAACAGATCATAGCCGATAGATCATCATAGTTGTACTTAAACAGACGGCTCAATACAACGACTAGCAGGCCGGTTCGCAATCTGAACTTTTATTTCTCATACTGATCTAATATCACGCGTACAGGTAAAGGAATAAAGATAAACTGAAACATTTCCCACGAAATTACACGAGATACCATGCTAGTTTTAATAACAATGTAATGACGGTGCATGTTTGAAGTGATTTGTAGGTGAACCGTGGTAATGTTCGATTTGCCAAACAAAAGAGCAATCTTCGTTTGACGGAGCACACGATACATTACAAAGTTTCCACAGAACCCAGCAAAGGAGATAATGATCATCAATAGGAGTGAAAGTGCAATCACTATTTACTTTTCTTAGATAATAGAATAGAATTTTCTTTCGCCTCCCGGTCGGCATCCGAGGATTTGCGCAACCCATCATCAATTATTATTCACTAATCACCCATTAAAATTCAGTGGTCATAGGAGATAGGACACTATTATAGAAATATATATCCAGAAGATTTAAATCATAGATAGTACACTAAAAATCGTATGTGATAAGAATTATCATAGATGGTTCTTTCAAAAACTAAATCACATGTATTAAAACCGTCTGTAATATATAAATTATCATAAATGGTGTCGACGATTGGTAAACCGACGATCTTACGGTACTCGCGAGATGAGGATTACTGGGGGGTAGGGACCTCTAGGGGCCAATCGCCAGGAGTTCTGACAGCAGGGAACAGCCGTTTTTATACAGGTTCGGGCCTCCCTCAGGATAATAACCCTACGTCCTGTTGCTATATATTGATCGGGAACACGCTTTACAAAGGGGGTGTGTGTTAGTGGCTATCCTAGGCCTAGTCGTAGACTAATCCTAGCTAATCCTCCGGGCTCGACTCCCTCGAGACTGCGGGTCTTCTAGAGCTTCGCCTCCTGACTTGACCTAGATTGACTTCTGGCTACTGGTTCTCCCCCCTCTCCCCATGGGATTACTGATCCTTATATAGGGGGGTGCCCAGGGTCGTACTGGACGTGGACTTGCGCCCGAGTAGGACACTGGCCTCCTTAAACGTCGGGATTGACTTTCCTAGTTTAAGGGGAGTCTTCTTTCCTTAGCAGAATTGCCTTAGCTTCCGAGGATCCTTATCGGGTACGTGGTACCTTCCTAAAGCCTCAGGGAACTACGTACGGGTACCCCGAATACACGGGATACTGTACTACGCATCATCAAGCCCCCCATCAATACGTGAAATGAGGTCAAGATGGTTTGGTTGGAAATCTGCCCTTGTCGGGGAGCAGCCCCGAGTAGGCGACCAGATTAGTCCTTGTCGATGACTTCTCCGAGTAGATTCAATCTCTTCCGAGTAGTCGCAAGAACCTTATCGGAACAACTTCTTGGAAAAAATCCAGAACGTTTCTCTAGTCTGATCTGACCCGTCGATCACGGACACGCGTTCGCCTGGCGTATTTCTAGGAAACGGAACCATCGTGGCGGAAAATTCGCGTGGTGATGAAGAATCTTTTCTCTCTCTGGCCCATCTCTTGGGTCGTGGGTTGTCAGACCCTCTTTTTCCCGCGACGTGCTTTGTGCGCGAAAAAAGCAACTGCCCGCATTAAATGCGATTGAACTGATGACGCCGTGAACCGCGCCCGGAGATCGTTCAAATCCTCTAGGAGTCCAAGAATTGGGGTTTTGCCCACATTGCATTCCTGCCTCTTAGCACTCCTGTTCTCTTCATCGTCTTCCTCGCGCCCATGGCCGGGAACTCTTCAGCGGATAACTTGTGGCCACGCTCAGAGATGACCGAGGCAAATCTCGCGTCTTCCTTGGAGCTGGCTCTTATTCGATCAACCCATCAGGCCGAATTCCGGCCCGTCCGGGGAGAGCGATCCCCCAACCCTGAATCCGGCTGGCTGGTTATCTTTTCTGATTGCTTCCGGTGCGGGTTTTTCTTGCCTCCTTCCACCTTCTTACAATCGATATTCCACTTCTATCGGGTCGAGGTGGTAAACCTCGATCCGGCATCATACATTCTCCTTAGTGTATTCGCCCACCTATGCGAAGCCTACCTCGGAATCCGGCCACCGCTGGACCTATTTCGATACTACCATAAGGTGGAAAGAACCCAGAAGAAGATAGCAGGGGGCGCAAGCATCCGCCTCCGAGAAGAAAGGATCACCGAGTACATCGACGCCCCCGAAATCTGGCTCTTCCCAGGATGGGAGCATGGGTGGTGCTACTGCCGCCCCTCGTCTTCCTTGGGCATAAGGTACTGGGGAACACCGCCTGAAACTGCATCCTCCTGGACCGATGAGGCCCTACTCGACTCCCGCCTCCAACATCTAGTCGGAGAAATCACGGCCCTTCGAACTCGAGGCTTATCCTCTGCCGACGTGGCCGCCGACTTCATCAGACGAGGAGTTTGTCCTCTACGGTTCAGGGAAACAGGCGCTTGGGACTTGTCGAGCGATCCCTATCAACGGTGGAGAAAACTGGGTAAGTTTCTACCCTCTCGCCAGAGTAGGTATAGCCCGTCGAAGTATCATAACCCTTCCTTTTGCCTTAAACAGCTCTCCCCGAAGCGGAGGTATCCGAGAAGGTGGAAGCTCTCTTCACGCATGTACCTTCTCCTGACCGTCCGATGGTCCCTACATCGCTACCCCTTCGACCTCCCAACGAGAAGGAAGAGGTTCTAGCGGTAATCCTTTTTCCTATACGGTCTCTGATTCCTCACGCCTAACTCACACTGGTCTCTTTCTCAGGAGCAGGTGAGAGCTTCGACCGCCGAGGAGAGATTGTCGAAGATGGTGGACCTCCTAGAGCAGGTGCTTACTACAGTCGGCGCGTCTGTCCGATCCACCGAAGGCTTTCCTGATCGTCTGGCGGAACTGGATCGCGTGGCTCAGGAATTGTCCAGGCGCTTTCGTCTACCCGACTTGTAACTGCGTAGCCCTTGCGCCTCAGACATGTACAACTTTTCTTCAGTAAATCACTTTTTTAACCGAATCCCAGGACTTTTTTAACCGAATCCCAGGACCAGCCCCCGATTGTTCATTCGAGAGACATTCTCGAGTGGACAATCGACTAGCCTCAAACGTAGAACTTCTGGAGTTGGTTGATGTTCCAGGAATTCGTTAGGACTCGGCCGTCTTCCATTGCTAGCCGGAAAGATCCTGGTCGGGTAGCTTCGACTATCGTGTATGGACCTTCCCATTTAGGAGAAAGCTTATTACTGTTGCTTTTGTTTTGTACGAGTCGTAGGACGAGGTCCCCGACCTGCAATGAACGTTGTCGGACATGCCTGTCGTAATAGCGACGGAGCTTTTGCTGATACTGGGTGGCCCGCAGTAGGGCTTGGGTCCGTTTCTCCTCGATGAAGTTGAGATCGTCCTCTCTTCGAGGGATTTCTTCCTTGTCGGAATATAGCTTCACCCGTGGCGATTTTAGGGTAAGTTCACATGGCAGCATGGCCTCGGCCCCATATACCAAACCAAACGGAGTTTCTCCGGTGGCCCGATTAGGGGTTGTCCGTAAGGCCCAGAGGACGGAGGGCAACTCGCGAACCCAGGCTTTGGCGTGGGCGGAGAGTCTGTCGAAGACGCGAGTCTTCATCCCCTGAAGTATAAGTCCGTTGGCGCGCTCGACCTGTCCGTTGCTCTGTGGGTGCGCAACCGAGGCATAGCATATCTTGGTGCCGAGCTCGGTACAGTATTCAATGAAGTCGGAGCTGGAAAACTGGGTACCGTTGTCGGTTATGATTCTGCTCGGGACGCCAAATCTGGTCATAACGTTTCGCATTATGAACCGTTTGGCTGCCTCTGATGTGATCCGCACGACAGGTTCAGCTTCGATCCATTTGGTGAATGTATCGATTGCGACGAAGAAGAACTTATAGCCCCCAGGTGCCACCGGGAATGGTCCTAGGATATCGAGACCCCACGCGGTAAATGGCCATGACAAGGGAATAGTTTGTAGTGCCTGGACGGGCTGGTGAATGCGTCTGCGGTGGAATTGACACTGACGGCATCGCTTCACTAACTCGCTCGCATCATGTAGGGCTGTCGGCCAATAGAAACCTTGTCTAAAGGCCTTTCCGACCAGGGTTCGGAAAGATGCATGTGCCCCGCACACCCCTCCATGGATCTCTTCGAGTAGTCTTATACCCTGCGTCTGAGGGATACACCGCATGAGCACTCCGTGCGCCCCTCATCGGTAGAGGGCCCCATCGACCAAGGAATACATCTTGGCGCGCCGGGCAATTTGCTCGAAAAGTGTATCGTCCTCAGGGATAGTTCGATCAAGAAGGTACTTGCAGATGGACTCTATCCACGACTCTTCAAGATCGAGGGGAGCGACGAGGTGACCCGCCACTCCCCTCGGAGCGTCAATACCTGGTGACACCCTTGAGTGGTGCCTATCTACCACTCCTTCGTCCTCGGGTTCCAAAGAATTACGGACGGCGTCGAGATCCTTTCTACAAAGGCCCCGGGTGGGCATGGAGACCGCGAGGAGGCTAGGCGGGCAAGACTATCGGCTTGGCAGTTATCCTTTCGAGGGATATACCGTACTTCAAAACCAACGAACTTCCTCTCTAGCTTTCTCACCTCCGCGAGGTAGGCAGCCATATTCGGGTCTGTGGTCTGGTACTCCTTGGACACTTGCCTTGCCACCAACTGCGAATCTCCATTCACAAGGAGGCGGCGAATCCCAAGGGCAGAGGCGACCCGGAGACCGGCTAGCAAACCTTCGTACTCGGCCACGTTATTCGTAGCCGGGAAGTCGATCTGCAGTATGTACTGCAGGCGTTCTCCAGTCGGGGAGGTCAAGACTATTCCGGCCCCCGCACCTTCGATGGTTAACGAACCATCGAAGTGCAACGTCCAGATGTCGTCCATTGCTGCTGGTGATGCCGAGTTGTCGGGTTCCGTCCATTCGGTGATGAAGTCAGCGAGGACTTGCGACTTCACGGCCGTACGCCGGACGAAGTGGATGTCGAATTCTCCGAGCTCGACAGCCCATTTGGCGATTCTGCCAATGGCTTCGCGGTTGCGGAGGATTTCTCCCAGAGGATAGGTGGTCGGGACCATGATCGTGTGGGCTTGGAAATAGTGTCGGAGCTTGCGAGATGCAGTGAGGACCGCGTATAGGAGTTTTTGAACTTGAGGGTAGCGTTCCTTAGGCCCGTGTAGAATCTCGCTGATGTAGTATACTGGTTTTTGGATTTTCTCACGGTGCTCAGGAGTTCCGCGTTCTACTGTCAGTACTCCGCTGACCGCGGCCGGTCCGGCTGCGATATAAAGTAGTAACGTTTCTTCGGGATTGGGCGCGACCAATACCGGAGGGGTTGTCAGGTACTCTTTGAGTTCTTGGAATGCCGCTTCAGACTCCGCTGTCCATTCGAAGCCGTCGTGTTGTCGCAAATGTTTGAAAAATGGGATCCCACGGTCCCCTAATCGGGAGATGAATCGGCTCATGGCCGCCATGCAGCCCGTGAGTCTTTGGACGTCTCGGACTGTTCTTGGAGACTTCATTTCAGCGATCGCCCGTATTTTATCGGGGTTCGCCTCGATCCCTCGGTGTGATACCAGAAAACCGAGTAGTTTTCCGGCGCAGACTCCGAAGGTGCACTTTTCTGGGTTCAGCATGATTCTGTTTCTTCGGAGGTTGGTGAATGTTTCCAACAGGTCCGAGATTAGGTCTTCTTTCTTCTTTGTTTTTACGACGAGGTCGTCGACGTATGCTTCGACGTTTCGACCAATTTGGCTGTGGAGGGCGAGCTGCATTCCGCGTTGATACGTTGCTCCCGCATTTTCGAGTAGCAGAAGACTCCGAATGGAGTTACGAAGGAGGTTTTCTCCTCATCTTCCCGGCGCATGCTTATTTGGTGGTAGCCTGAATAAGCGTCGAGAAGGCTTAGGTAGTCACACCCCGACGTTGAATCCACTATCTGGTCTATTCTGGGTAGGGGGAAAGCATCCTTGGGGCAAGCCTTGTTAAGATCTGTGAAATCGACACACATCCGCCACTTCCCATTGGCCTTTTTAACCATGACTGGGTTCGCAAGCCATTCGGGGTGCTCTACTTCCCGGATGAAACCGGCCTTTAGGAGCTTTTCGATTTCCGCTTTGATGGCTTCCTTTCGATCCGGGGCGAATCGACGTAGCTTTTGCTTCACAGGTGTGGCGTCTTGACGGACAGCCAGCCTGTGCTCAATCACTTCTCTAGGGATTCCGGGCATGTCGGATGGTTGCCATGCGAACACGTCTGAATTATCGCGGAGGAACGTAGTGAGTGACGACTCTAAATCTGAGTCGAGTGTCGACCCGATCCGAACTGTCTTGGAGGGCTCTGATGGATCCAGAAGGACTACTTTCACTTCGCCATGGGTTCTCACGGCCGCGTGGGTTTTTGAGGGTGTAAGCTCTCCGCTCCCCGAAAGCACGTGGTCGAGGCTCCGCTTGTCGCAGAGGAGTGCTTCTCTGGGGGAGCTCCTTATCGTGAGTACGCCTTTTGGGCCGGGCATCTTCATGCACTGGTATGCATAGTGCGCAGCTGCCATGAACTTGGCCAGGGTAGGTCGCCCTAAGATAGCATTGTAGGCTGTCTTGAAGTCGACTACGTCGAACAGGATTTTCTCTGTTCAGAAATTCTCCGGTGTACCGAAGGTAACCGGGAGAGTGATTTGCCCAATCGGCATGGCCGACGAGCCCGGGACGATGCCGTGAAAAGCGTGCATCACCGTCTGGACGGATGACC
Organism: Stipa capillata; assembly: GCA_019208055.1. Classification (NCBI taxonomy): domain Eukaryota; kingdom Viridiplantae; phylum Streptophyta; class Magnoliopsida; order Poales; family Poaceae; genus Stipa; species Stipa capillata. Next base: position 152,527 of record JAGXJF010005866.1, on the reverse strand, counting down.
GTGGCACTTGCATTGCGTCGAGGGCGTTGGCGAATAGGATATTGAGTGAGCTCCCTCCGTCTATTAGCACGCGGCCGACCCGGCAGTTGTTGATCGTGGGCTCGACCACGATCGGGTATCGTCCCGGTCGAGCACAGTTTTCGGGGCAATCGGCTTGGTCGAACGAGATTGCTACCTCAGACCACTTGATTGCTCGAGGGACTCGCGGAACACTCGTGAGGACTTCCCGGGCGATCACCTTGTACTGCCTCTTGGACTCATAAGAGGTCGAGCCCCCGAATATGTGCTCTATTGCTCTGTCATGCCCTTGGAAAGGCTCAGGGGTGGAGTCCCTGTCTTCGGAAGATGTCTCCCGGCTGTTGTTGGCGACCTGAGGATTTTCCTCGCGGAACCTCTCTCGCTCTTCCCGGAGGTATTTCTTGAAGATGCGGCATTGTCGTAGATCATGCGAGTCCGTCTGGTGAAAGTCACACCAGGGTTTGGACGCCTTGTCGGAGGATGTTGCGGGCTTATCCTTGGAGCGCGGCTTCCAGGTACGCTTCTCGGAGACATCAGCCATCACCTCGTCGGTTCTGGTCCTTTTCTCCTTGTTCCCTCCAGAGGGCTTCTTTTGCGCTTGGTTTTGCGCGAATCGCCTCTCGATTGGAGGGGAGAACTGGTAGACTCGCCCCGCTGTTGCTTGATGTAACGCAGGGTTTCCTCCGCGCAGGCGGCCTTCTCGGCCAGGTCCATGAGCTGCCTGGTGGTTCTTGGTGGTCGCATGATCAGATCGTGCGTGCACATCTCGTTCCGACTGCCCCGAGTGAAGGCGCGGATGACATCCGAGTCCGTTATTTCGGGTATAGTGTTGCGGACAGCACTAAACCTCTTCGTGAACTCCCGGAATGTCTCATCTGGTCGTTGGACGACGAGGAACAGGTCGTCGACCCGACCAGGCCTCGGGAAGGTACCTTGGAAGTTCCCGAGTAGCATGTCGCATAGCTGACCCCAGGAACGGATTGTTCCTGGGGGGAGGTTCGTCAACCACGTCCTAGCGGCTCCTCTGAGGGCGGTAGGGAGGTAGTTGGCCATCACCTTCTCGTCGCCGCCGGCTGCCTCGATCGCGGTGGTGTAGATCTGGAGGAACTCTACAGGATTCGTGGTTCCGTCGTACGATTCGAGCGAGCCTGGCTTGAAACGAGAAGGCCATCGCACTTGTCGGAGTTCCTGAGACAGCGCTTGACATCCGCTGAAGGATCCCCGATAAGGCACGTTTTCCTCGCTATTCGGGGTCGAGGATCGGCCCCGAGCACGGGTGTTGTGTGTGTGGTCTCTCCGAGAAGGTTGTTGCTCCTGTTGGCGCCTTTGACGGTGGCGCCGCTCGAGCTGTTCTCGGAGGTCCACCGGTTGCTCCTCCTGAGGAGACCGGTTTCTGGGGTGTCGTCCCTCCTGATCTCGTTGTTCCAACGGAGGAGGGGTGTGCACCCGAGCAGAGCTGTTGGTCACCGATCTAGCTCGAGAAGACTCGGCCTGGTTTTGAGCCTCTCGGAGGTCAGCCCCCAGCCGTTGTAGCCACTGTACGCCCGCGGTTGTAGATAGATCTGCCGCGGGAGGCTGTGACAGCAGATTGCGCACTTCCGCCAGTCTTCGAGCAGTTCGGGACACGTACTCCCTCGTTCCCGGGGGAGATCTCTCTCCAGCAGCGGGTAAATCTCCGTTCCGACGAGGAGTTCTTTCCCCGTCAGCGGGTAATCCTCCGTCCACGTGAGAGGCATCCGACGTATTACGCGGCTGTGAGCCCCCGGGCAAATCTGGATCTACGGGGTCTTCTCGACCATCGTTGATCGCGAGTACCATGCGAGGTCCTTGACTGGACGATGTGTACTCGTATTCCATCGCGTGGTCCTCATCGGACACAACGCGGGTAAAGTCTTGATCGTTCTCACGATCAGAATTAGCGGGAGAAATCCCAGCCATGGGACTGGTCGTTCCCGCCGGGGAATCGTCGTTCAAGACCAACTTCCCGCTGAAGGCCCTGGCGCACTCGGTTCTGAAGTGGTCAGCCTCGCAATCCGAGTCCTCTCCAGGGGCGTATTCTCCGAAGTCTACTCGATCCGTTACCGGGTATGGGTCCATAGGGCCAAAGTTGTCGTAAAAACCCTGGTCCGAGTACCCAGTACGGGGCGAGATTGCGATCGGTTTTCCTGTCGTGCTTGCTACTTCCTCCTCGGACGAGGCCGAGGAGGGCTGTACGAACGGCGCTGGGATCTGATCGTGCCTAGTTGCGCGTCCTGCCGACTTTGAATCTTCCTGGACGGCTTGGTCCGGAGAGGTCCCCACGGTCGGCGCCATCTGTCGACGATTGGTAAACCGGCGATCTTACGGTACTCGCGAGATGAGGATTACTGGGGGGTAGGGACCTCTAGGGGCCAATCGCCAGGAGTTCTGACAGCAGGGAACAGCCGTTTTTATACAGGTTCGGGCCTCCCTCAGGATAATAACCCTACGTCCTGTTGCTATATATTGATCGGGAACACGCTTTACAAAGGGGGTGTGTGTTAGTGGCTATCCTAGGCCTAGTCGTAGACTAATCCTAGCTAATCCTCCGGGCTCGACTCCCTCGAGACTGCGGGTCTTCTAGAGCTTCGCCTCCTGACTTGACCTAGATTGACTTCTGGCTACTGGTTCTCCCCCCTCTCCCCATGGGATTACTGATCCTTATATAGGGGGGTGCCCAGGGTCGTACTGGACGTGGACTTGCGCCCGAGTAGGACACTGGCCTCCTTAAACGTCGGGATTGACTTTCCTAGTTTAAGGGGAGTCTTCTTTCCTTAGCAGAATTGCCTTATCTTCCGAGGATCCTTATCGGGTACGTGGTACCTTCCTAAAGCCTCAGGGAACTACGTACAGGTACCCCGAATACACGGGATACTGTACTACGCATCATCAAATGGTTTTAATAGAAAACCGTCTAGTTATTTTCCAATCCACTAGGTCCAGTAAGTCTATGGACACCAACCCCTCTAACCCTAACTTCTCTAGCCCCGATTTTCCTCAAGTCCCGCCATGCTTCTAGCTCTCTCTCTCTCTCTCTCTCTCTCTCTCTCTCTCTTCATCCCCCGATTTCCCCAAGTTCTTACACCATCCCTCTACCCTCTCTTCCTCTCCAATCTCCTCTCAGGTCTATGCGTCGCCTCCTAGATCTAGTCACCGACGACCTCTTCTCGGAAGGGTACAGCAGAAGGTTGATGGCGATGACGACGCCGTCGCCGAAGGGAGTGTTGGATCCAGAGGCCCAGCCAGGAGCGCTCAGGTCGGGAGTGACAGATCCAACCAACGACGACCCAACAGAGATGACGGCGCCATCGCGGAAGAGCACAGCAGATCAAGGCCCCACTGGCGCTCAGGCCGCTTGGCGAAGGGCCTCGCCGCGACACTCACCAAGCACCGGGAGGCGCCCAACGGCACGACGGCAGTGCTGCTCAATGACCACGGCGCACGGCTCATAGACCTGCTGCTCTGGTCAGGAGTTGAGGTGGAGGACAAGGAGTGGCGAGGAAGCCAGATTTGATGGTGTCGGTGGTCGTGAAGGCCAGATCCGGTGCCACCAGTCGTCTTCCTTCTTGAACCTAGCCACCTCCATCCTCACCTGCCCGTCCGGTGCTTGGATCCAACGGCACCGTGCCACCTCCCTCTCCGGCTGCAATGCCTCATGCTCAAGCACGCCTACATTGGAGGGGACTTGGTGTCACCTCCCCGACCCTCGACTTTGCTCCTTCTCTCTAGATCTCTCTTCTGATTGTCGTTGTGCTCAACTGCGCTTATTGATTTGCTCGGTTGTTCTGTAATTCATGTTCATGTTCCGTGTAACTCTTTCGTGCTTGGTTGTTCTATTAATTCAATGATTCATGTTCTGCCTGATTCTCTTGTGCTCGGTTATTCTATTTTTGTTGTCACATATATTCTATTTACTAAACTTCTTGTGTGTATCAAAATGTTGCAATTGATGTGATCAAATCCAAATGTTGTTTTAAGTTGTAAGTTGTACGCTGGGAGTGCTAACTGTTCAGTCTTTGATCTCATTGGTTGTGATCATTTGATTTCCGAAAGTTTGATTTGGACGTAAAGAGACATGGCTAGCATTTTCTAATATGGCTACCATTTTATTAGAAAATGCTAGCCATGCCTTTTTTTTTACCTAAAATTGAATATCATAGACGGTTCTAAAGCGGAACCATATGCGATAAGAGACATATCACAGACGGCTTTATATTAGAACTATTTAGGATATTATTTTTTTAGATGATTTTTGAGTCGTCTGCCATAAAGCCACCTCGTCACAAGACTTTTGTGTCTAAACAATTCAGAAAATTGTTTGGAACAGCCTTTCTGAACCATTTGGGAGAAGAAGTTCTGTAGTAGCAGGAGTTTGTACGATCTTGCATGTCTCATTATCTCATCAAATATTATCCGGTTCTATATGTTCTATTCACATATGTGTTTTTTTTGGTAAGTCTCACATGTGTCTCAATAAAATACGGTCCAGATTTGTACAATTAGTAACAGTAGGAGTAGAATTTTTTCACAATTTTTTATTTTAAATCGTCTGAGAAATTACTACTCCTTCCGTTCCGTAAAGCCCATCGTTTTATTTTTCTGTTTAGATTCCACAAAGCTCGACCGAGACTCCTCGATGCTGGGTGCATGCAATAACTGCACCACTTCGTTTTCTGTCCAAGCGCATACAAACTAGGACGAGAATGCCTCTACTCCTTCAGCATATGCAGCAAGCGAGAGAGAGCATGTACCCCTTCTCTATCTAAGGTGCAAGCGAGGTCGTCGTCGAGGAGTCCAAGTTGCGTCGCCGCCGAGGAGTTCGAGCTCTGTCACCGCCGAGGAGTCCGAGCTGCGTCGCCGTCGAGCACTCCGAGCTGCGTCGCTGCCGAGAAGTTCGAGCTGCGTCGCCGTTGAGGACTCCTGCATGAGCGACGCCGAGGACCTCGGCATGAGCGAGTCCGAGCTGCGTCGCCACTGAGGAGTCCGAGCTGCGTCGCCGCTGAAGACTCCGGCATGAGCGACGTCGAGAACTCTGGCATGAGCGCCGCTGAGAAAGAATGGATTCACGCCAAGAAGGAGTGGCTTGACCAGGAGGACAACGGCTTCTACGTCTATATGGCGACAACTACGTGGAGTGGCTTGCCGGTGAGACAGACCCGAGGGCATGGCTCGAGCACATGGCTAGTGTTGTAGACGATGGTGACGACGGCTTACTGGCGGAGCTTGCGTTCACTAGGTTATGCAAAGGCTTCGGCAAGGTAAGTGACTTGCCACCGGTCTCATTAGCATGGGATGCAGTAAGGTGCATGACGGGTGCATGCAAGTGTAGAGAAGTTTAGAAAATTTCGATGCTCTGAAGTGTAGAAAAGTTTGAGACTTGTAATAAAAGTGATACTTGATCATAACAAGATTACATAAGGAACTTAATTGAGAAAAGAGATTGCACCGTTAACAACTTGTTGATCACACTGTAATCTAATGGGAAGAACTCCATCCTTTCAAGCGATTGCTTCTTCAAGTGCAGTACCTTGTAGTGTTGGGACCCTTTCGACCGTAAAATTTCCTTCATGCACGCTTGATGACTGAGAAAAATGCGGTTACTCCTTTCAGCCGGGTAATCCTCAAAAGCCTGGAGGACCATTGAGACAATCTCGTCGATAGATCTTGGACATGACTTCTGGAACATGGCTTGTAGAGCTGCAGAAAAACCAAGATCTAGGATATTGGTATCCGGAGAGTTTGGCGGCTGGCACATTAACCTAATGTTAAATCTGTCGGATGTGGCGGCATGACAAAACTGAGCATCATCTACTGCAATGTGTGTCTTCGCATTATCCTGCTGTATGACTACAGGCCAACCACGTTCTTCTGCAGGCCATTTCGCCTTAATGGCTGGTAAAACCTTGTTAACAATATAGTCACGGCTAACATCCTTGTTTATCACCGGCAGTACTTTGGTTACCATTGTACATGCAGGTCTGTTAACACTGGTCCTTTGCGCCAGCTCTACGGTAGTGAATGGAAATATGCCTATCTTTCCATCAAATGTCATGTTGCCATCCATGTCATATCTTGGTCTCGCAACAGCCGCCAAGAACATAACCTTCTCAATGAAGTTTTTGGATTGTGTTGTCCTCTCAGGATCACCCTCGTCTAGGGCCAGATAGCAGTTCTGAGATTGCCTTGTGCACCAAAACCACTTCTCATCTATGTGAATGACGTTGTACATTCCATAGAATGTAGGTTCATGCGGCATGCTGAGGGGGTCTATCATCGACAAAGCGAAACGAACCCTTGCCTTTTTATTACCTTCAGTCAAGGTAGACTTGATAGCATTGGTGTGCCGCCTAAACTTGCCTTCTTTCAACCTCCTATGCAACATTGTCTTCGATATTTGCAGCTCACGAGCTAGATCCTTGAGAGTAGTTCTTTTGTCTAAAGGGACTTGTTTGATGGCTTCAGCATCGAATGCTATCCTTTTGCAGCCATAATTCTTCGGCTTCTTGCTCAAGACACCATGTATCCCTCCAGCTAGCTTGCCGCTGCGCCATATCATCTGCAGCACTCTCACCGACACCCCTGTTTCCTCAGCGACAGCATTACTCACTCCATGAGACAATATGCCCAAAGAAGTTCTCTCTAAAAGCATACAATAAACTGCCTTTCGTTGTTCATCCGTTAATTCCCTCTTTACCACGGTTCCATTTGTATCTGAAAAATTATCAGATAATGAATTATTGATCTGAGTCGGACAAAACTTGAAGTAACTATAAAACCTTGTCCTTCTAGCAACAATAACAACTATTCTTACTTGAGTTCTCTGCAGTGGCATCAATTCCAGCAGCTTCTGCATCACCGAAAGCAGCAGTGACATCACTTCCAGCAACTTGTGCATCACCGGCAACAATCCCTCCATTGCCGGCACTCCCGAAACCTGGAACAAAACATCCAATTGTTATAAGATCAAACAAGAACACTAAAGGAGCTCTCTGTCCTGGAAATCAAACAAGAGCACTGAACTTACCAACGCTGTGACCTCTGCCAGCATAACCGAGTCTACCGCGCCCGCGTCCACTGAAGGTTTGAACGCCGCGTCCTCTTCCAGTGAGTCCGAGCGTCGTGTTGCCGCAGCCGACAGGATGCCCGCGGCCAGCAAGATGCCCACGGCCGGCAAGACCGAGCCTTGAGCGACCGCGACTAGATTGCCCGCAGATGACATGACTTTGCGACGGCGCACCAGCGGCGGCTGACGTTGCCGCGGCCAGTGATGTGGCCGCGGCTAACAGATCCTCTTCTTCAGCAGCAACATTCAAATTGATGTCAAAGATCATTGGTGGCTCATTGAGATTGAAATTTGCCATGGATGTGGGGAAGAGACAATGGTGTGCTAGGATGTTTTGGAAGAGAGAGTGACGTGCATCTTGTAGGAGAAAAGAAAAGGAAATTTTGAGTCTGCACTTCATCTTGGCCTAATCCGCGAGGTAGTGAAACAGACCAATGCATGTGGACTCCCATGCAACGCCATTGGTCAAGCGAGCGATCGCGCGGATTAAGCGAGAGCGAGCGCATGCAGACTCGAGCGAGCGAGCAAGATGGCGCATGCATGCAGACTCGCGCGCGTGGCAATCCTGCATTTAAGAGAGAGCGAGCGAGCGAGTTTATTAGAGAGAGACAGCGTGTGGCGGGACTGCGTATCATCTAAAGGGGCACGGCAACCATGCAGTGCTAATTAGTGCTCCGATCGTACGAACAGGAAAGCTTCTTGGTATTAGCAATAAAAATAAAACGATGGGCTTTATGGAACGGAGGGAGTATTACTCAGTAGTCGATCGAGTTGCACATTATTAAACCTATAACTCTAGGTGTAGAAATGTACAAATATCCAATTACACATATCAAAATCTAAAGTTATATATAATTTCTAAAAAGTATAACTATCCAATTAACTGTTAGATAGAGAATTAACATATAAAATTATCAACTTATAAATAATCAACTCAGAAATAGACACTCCCTTAAAAAAATTGATCACACATGTCAATACAAACGGGGGGTCTGAAATGACATCTCGCCCCTTAAACACACATGATCATCCACACGTATCAACGTGAAAAAAGAAAAAAGAAAAGAAACAACGTACACCTCTCACTCCCGTCCGGGGAAAGGACCGACTCCATGCATGGCTAAGTCTAGGTTCAACAGAAAAACATCAAACGCTAATATATAATGGTCATATCTAATCAAGGGTTAGTTAAGATTGAGGTGCAGGCGCTGCAGCCGTGGTGGCCGCCGTCCCGGTATCGGTCCCGGTCCCGGGCAAGATGAGGATCGGGCTACGCACGACGTACTCACCGGAGATCCACTTGAGCTGCCCTTCGATCGAGCCGGTCGGCGCGTCCGCCGCCGTGACGGTGACCGTGTAGTTCAAGACCTCCTCCAATGCCTTGAACGTCAGCTTCGGTGGCTTAACCTCCACTGTCACCGACTTCGGCACGTCAACCTCCACGGCATACGTCGAGCTGGCCACACCGACGTTCGTCACCGCGCGGGCGACGTTGACGGTGGTCGGCGCCCCATCGATGATGACGGTGATTGACGGGTAGTTGAGGTCCTTCTGGTCGACTTTTGGCAGCTTGGCGCACGACACCCACCGGCTCTGGGTGGATGATCGAGTTCACCTGCTGATCCGTGTCGTTGAGCCCGCACAGGTACGGGATGTAGTCCTGCGCCGTCATGTTGTAAACGAGCCCCGGGTCGAGGGCCTTCTGCGCGTTTACGTGCCCCGCGCCCATGGCGAAGTAGCTCGCCTGCGAGCCGTCCACGTCGGTTATCGGTTTCCGGAGGTTGTCGGTGGTATCAGTCGTCGTCATAAGTGCCGACTTGATGGCGGCGGGCGACCATGTCGGGTGCGCGTTCTTGATCAACGCGGCAATCCCGCCGAGGTGCGGCGCGGCCATTGACGTGCCGGACTTGATGTCGAACACGGGCATCTGTGCGTTGGGCGGCAGCTCCAGGTCCGCGATCTTGGGAACACCGGCGAGCACGTTCACCCCGGGGCCGACTATGTCGGGCTTCAGAATTCCCCGGCTTTTCATGTTCGGCCCCCGCGACGAGAAGGGTGCAATCATCGGCGACCGCGGGGTGTTGAATAGTGTCCCGTTGAAGATGAAGTTCGCCGTGGGGCTCCGCGTGTCCTGAGCGTAAGCCTTGATCTTCTGCCCGACCGCGTAGGAGACTTGCACCGTCGGGAGCACGTGCGGCCTCGGCACGATCACCGGACCGAGCAGCTCAGGGGCGACGACGATCATACCGGCCGCGCCAGCACGGAGCACATACTTGGCCTTATTGGTGCTCGGCTCACCGCCAGGCTCGCAAATGATGATCTTTCCGGTGATGTTTTGTGCCCTCAACACGTTCTCACTGATGCAAATGCCGTTGCCCACGTCGCGCACCAAGGGCCGCAGCTCGCTCCCGAAGTCCTTGAGTTCGCTGAGCGACTCGCCTTCAAGGTCAACTCCGCTGCCGAGCTTCACGGTGGCTGCGAACCGCCTGTCGCTGGTGCTTGCCCCCACGGTGAGCACCCACGGCGCCTCGTTGGAGAGGGTTCCCGGGTTCGGGCCGACGTTGCCGGCTGCCGTGCTGACGAACACGCCGTTCATGACAGCGGTGTACCCTCCGAGCGAGACGGGGTCTTCTGAGAAATCAACACCTGAGTCCCCACCAATCGACAGAGAGAGGATGTCAACGCCGTCCTCGATGGCCTCGTCGACCGCTGCCAGTATGTCATCTCGGTCGCAGCCCTTCTGCTCGAAGCACACCTGGTAGAAGGCGATGTGCGCGCGGGGGGGCCATGCCGGCCGCCGTGCCCAGCCCGTAGCCGGAGATGTTAGCGTCGGGCACGAACGCGCCGGCCGCCGTGCTGGACGTGTGCGTCCCGTGCTGGCCCGCGCTGATCGGGAGCACTGGGTCACGGAGGCCCTTCCACTTCCACTTGGCCGACTCGAAGAAGGACCGCGCCCCGATGAGCTTGTTGTTGCACACCGTGCTGTTGAAGTCGCACCGGCCGTTCCACTTTGCCGGCGGCGGCTTCATCCCCGTCCCGTCGAGTGACGGGTGTCCAGCGTAGATGCCGTCATCGAGGACACCAATGATGATGCCCTCGCCCATGTTGCTGGTGTTCCACACGCCGCCGCCACTGGTGCCTCCCATGAGCCCGAGCATCTCCGGCGTGTGCGTGGTCATGAGGTGGTACGTCCTCTCCGGGAAGGACTTGACGAACCAGTCCTTCTTGGACATCTCCTGCAGCTCCTCCGGCGTCAGGCGGGCGGAGAAGCCGTTCACGACGTTGCGATAGGAGTAGATGAGCCGGGTCACGGAGGCCGGGTCCTTCTCCAGCTTCTCCTTGGCCTGGTCGCACACCGATGCCAGGAGCGACGCGTGCCAACTTGACACGTTCTTGAACACGTTCTGGTCGTACTCGTATGGCCTGCGCACGATGATGAGGTAGTTGCTGTGCACGCCGGTGTCCCCATGGCTCGCCGCGGGTGTGGCGGCTAGACACAGGAGAAGGACGACGGAGGCAATGCGGAGGACGAGACATGGCGACGAGCACCTTCCATGGCTTCGATTGTCCATTGAGTGTAAGAAGGAAACAAATGGTCAGAGGAGGGAGTTGTGCAAGATAAAGTTACATGTGGGGAGATTGTTCTTTGTGAGTCTAAAAATGGCCTATAGCGTTCTGTGGTCAAACGGTGGGATGGCTTAAGATAGGAAAGAATCTGGGGATGTTTAGCACCGACCAGAAGTTCGATTAGACTTCCGTTCGATTCGAGGCTTCTTGTGGGGGGGAATGAAGGAGATGAAATGTCTGCGCCTCTCGTTTCTATGACACCTGCATGGAGCTCCAGGTAACTACTCCCTAGAAACGAAGTTTTTTTTTATTTTTTGGAGTTTTCTACGCAAGACTTTGACCATAATTTTTAGTTACAGTATACTATCAAAAATAGCAAACAAACATATAATATAAAAAAATTGCATGACAAATGCAAGGACAAGACTTTCACATAATCAATCTTTATATTCTTCACATACTATTGGTCAAAATTTCAAAAGTTTGATTACATGCGTACAATGTCCATTTTTGAGGTTTATTGTGGTTGGTTTTAAGATCAATGACATGCTTGGTCCTACAGTTTTAAGGTGCAAGGTATAAATTCTTCGTACTAGTCCGAATCAATAAGCTTTACAATTTCTAACATGTTAAACTAGTACCTTTTCTGCAGTTCTATATTTCTGTCTTCTGCAGATCGTCATGAAGCTATCTAGTACTTTCGGAGTGAAATCTATACCCTTCAGATAAATCATGTCTCTGTTTGTGACTATGCACGTAGTTCACAACCTAATACAAGTCTGAACTCTGAAGCATCAGATTATATTATATTGGATCAAAATCCAATTTGAAGCAGCTTTGAGAAAAGATTACACTTTAAACAAGGTACTTTGTACTAATGTTGCACTTACAACAGGCCTTACCCCTAGTCGAGGACGGAGCTTCTCGAGGGCCAAAGTAGGCCATGGCCCCTCCAACCCTAAAAAACCTCTCAGTAAAGTCTTTAATTTTACCACTTTATAGTAAGATAATACTATATTGGCGCCTACTTATGAAGCAATTTAGTCGTGTCTTGTGAGATTAGCCTCCCAATGTTTCACTTTAAGCTCAACCACTTCCCCTGCTCTTTTTTTTTCTGACCGTTGGATTTGGTCCGGATAATCTTGTGATGTGGCCAATGGACCATGCTCACCTCACATGCTAGGGCAACTTTATTTTGTCCACATCACACCTAGAACGGGACCCGGACTCGACTCAACCGCATTGAGCTAGGCTTGAGCCCGATATCGCGTGATGGGGGGAATCGAAGGGAATGGCGTGGAAACTTGAGCTGGTGGTAGCGTGGAAGAGAAGTCCACCTCCAGGCTGAACCTTTTTTGGGTATAAATAGCGAATTCGAGGATTTTGTTTTATGAATCGAGCTTCTAGGAAGGGATTCGAAAAGGCTAATTTATGAACGATCGCTGGGGTGGTCGATCCGTTTCAAACAAACGTTTGGGGTTCATAGGGTGGGGCCTACCTAAGCCCACTTCCTCTTTTCTCCTTGACTCTTCGCAGTAGTCCTGTGACCAAGCCTCTCGATTTAATCGTCTTTCCTTCTCTCTCGCTCTCTCTCCTTCCCTAACGCAATACCTCTTCCTCTTCTTGTGGCAAACATCGAAGCATCACCAAAGCCACCATCATGTTGCACGGCGCGGCTCCATTGGAGTATCCGTCGTCCCGCTTCCCCTCGCCGGCGATGCTCTCCCTGCACAACAAGGTTCACTGGTGTGGCCTCGACAGACACTACCTCTCCTCTCCACCCCTTTATTCTCCATCCCTGGCACCACCACGTCGGCCACTATAGCAGCCATTGTGGCCCGTCGCCGCCATGAGGCAAGGCCCACACAATGGGATGCGTGCTCTATCTTGGTGGGAACCCACACGATCCCCATTCGTGACCTGCTTTGCCTAGCCTGGGCTATGATTCTCATTAAATCCTGCTTTTACCGTCTCTAATACTATACTTCATCAAATCCACATGATATATCACCACACCACTTGCATACGGTAAAAAGACGCAAAATATAAAAAAATTTAGTTAGATTACTACTCCCTCTGATTCATAATATAAGTAGTTTTAAGATTCTAGATCTTTATCTAAATATAAGTAGTTCTAGAAATCTAATACACATTTATGTCATGTTTTTCTAATCTATCCCTCATTCTCATTAATTACTATGGTCAATGGGCTCTTTTCTCATATTTGCATGTCATAGAGTATTTAATACAGGAGAGACAAGGATAGTAGTGTCATTTGGTAAATTAACTAGCTTCTCCTTAATTCTTGTGCCCAAATTTAAAACTACTTATATTATGAATCAGAAGGAGTACATTTGCTTGTACTAAATGAAATAAAATACTCTCACTACATGATAATATATCCTTCATAACTGCATTGATCTGCTCGATCTCCATGGCTTGGTAACCGTACGATCGGGATTGAACGCTCAAGAGCTTCATGCCAAAGTTCCACTTTGATCCTAGCCGTCAGATTCTCCCGACCAATCATTGCCCCCGAGTTCAGATTTCAGAAGCGAACCAAATTTCCTTCGAAATAGAAAGAACGAGAAGCGAACAAACATTGATGGGGAGTAATGCTTATTTGCAAGGGGGGCTTAAGAAGTGAGATGGGGCATATGATCAATCCCCCCTCCCCTCCCCCAAAAAACGGGGCAAATCGTCAATTTTCTGACATTGATGAGGGTCCCAGCTCCCAGCACACGTCTCCCAAATCGAATCGCCCTCTCCGCTCCCCCGTTCGTCCGCTCTCGACTCGCCTCTGCTTCTCGCGCTCCAAGCTCTCTCCATGGCGGGGGGCTCGCCAGCGCCGAGCCAAGCTGGAGCCACGCCCAACCGCCTAAAGCGCAAGGCCCCTGTCTCTTCTGCCGCCGCTGCCGCTGCCGCCGCCTCCGCAGGAGAGGATGCCGAGGATGAGGCGGAGGAGATAGAGGAGCTGGAGAGGGAGGTGGCCGATCTGGGCCGCTGCATCCTCGAGTACCGCCGTGAAGCCGCCACCCGCCTCCTCGACGCCGCAGCCTCCCACCTCGCCGCCCTCCGCCCGCCCACCTGCCTCGGTATGCGCGCCTCCGGCCTTGATCTAGTACTAGGGTTTCCGATTAGTTCGTCCCCTTAGTTTGGGGTTTATGTAATTTGCGCGGAAATGCCCCCGCTTTTTATTTCTCTTAGGATTAATTGTCCATACCAGCAATGCAGTGTAGTACTTGGCTGACCGCTAGCCAGGGCTCGAGATTAGGGAGACAAGGGTGGAAATCAACTGTTCGGATCTAAGTTGCCACTTTGAGCTCGAGAGAGAAATGGAGGGAGGGATATTTGGTTTTTTGTTTGGTTTGCAAACTGTTAGCAGAATAATCAGCAGAATCGGTGATTTATAGTCTAGGTAAGTTATAATTGGGGCTCTGGTTGCCACTTCCGAGCAAACAATATGTGCTACAACTACATGCTTATATCTTCTTATGATGAGTTATAGTAATCTCAACTTAGTTTAGTTATGACACATATGCTCGGCAACTTTATCATCTGACCTTACAGTATGTGCTGTATTTGCTGTGAGTGAAAGGGAATTATGTAAAATTTGGCATTATATGTAAGGGAACATGTTGCATGTATTTTTTTTATAAGATGCACACTGGGGAGCATGTTTAGACTTTTAGTTGAGTTCATTATTTGGTTTGCTAAGAATTGTTTGCTTAAGTGCTTAACTGTAAGCCAGAATGATCTTTCCTTTTCAAATGTCAAACCTAAAAAAAGGTGGACCCTTTTTTGCCTGTTTTCTCCTCTGCGGATTCCACTAAATATTTGTATCACTTCATCACGAGTCAGCCCCATACTAATTTCACTGCCATTCACTCAATACTTGACTGCAAGTTCAACTTGCTACTTTGCAACCATGGCAGATTAAACATCATTTAGTATGGCATGAATAAGTGGCAACTTAAAGTAATGCAACGAGAAAGAATTTACACAATATTGGTAGTTCAACAAAAGCTAACACCGATATGGATATTGCAGAAGTTCCAACTGAACCACAGTATGTAGCTGGAACCTCACTTGCCGAAGCTGACCACGAGAAGCTTGAAAAGCTAAAGATCTTCAAATCTAAGACTGATGCTAATATTGCTGCCATGCCCAAGGTATTGAAGAAAATAAATGAATGTGTTGCTCGGATGGAGAAGCTACAGCAATTGAATGTGAATATACATCCTGTTTTCCGAAGAAAACGGTAGCGGTGGTAATATTCTTTTGTTTGCCGCATTACGCATAAGGTTGCGTGCTCACTCGCTGTACCATGTTGGTGTTGAAATAGCCTGATTCAGCAGTATTTAGCGAGAGATTGATTACTGACAAGGCATCCATAATTACACTTTGGATGTAATATGTTGTCTAGATGTATTTAATCAGAAAGCACTTTGTAGCTGTTTTTGTCACCACTTCTCCAGATTGTACTCTTTCTTACTTTGTTTCTGACCATCTGTGTGAGAGATTACAAGAGTACCATTCACGGTAAGCTACTTGTGTACTCTTGCTTGCTAAGTTGTTTCTGACCATCTGTGTGAAAGATTGTACTCTTGCTTACTAAGTTGTTGTTTCTGACCATCTGTGTGTTAGATCTTCTCCAGATTGTTCTGATCATAGGTGTCTGGCACTAACAATATTGCACGATAACACTTGAATCGCAGGAAGCTGCTGTAGCTGAAGCAGTAGTACATATTCTGAAAACTAAATTCCACAGGGTGCAAACACCGAGCCTGCCTTCTCGCAAGCTGCGGTATGTTAATATCATGATATTAGGACTGAAGAAAAGATGTCAACGTCTCGCTTATTTTCAAAACCGAATAGATATTTAAATTGTCAGTGGCCAGTTCGTATTAAGTTACAGAGCCGCTGTCTCACTTGATCCTACCTTTTTTCAGGTAAATATATGTATCACGCAATATGCTACATTTTGGCTCAACGTTACGTGTTATAGGGAGTATAGAAAAGAAATGTCAAATAGCAAAACCGGAAGAAGAGAAAAAAGGAAATATAATACAGCTTTTCTGCGCGTCTCAAAGCTTTGGCCTTGGGGTTTGTCCAGGCGTCTTCGCCCTCCTAATCAGCGCCTCTTGGGTCAGCGACATGAGGAGCTGACCATTTAATGCAGAGGATCGTAACCATTTCAATGACGAAAATAGTTTAGCAGCATCATGGTCAAAGCTTTGAAACAATTAATACACATACCTCTCCTTGCCGGTTGAACATACGTCCGGTAACGAATCCCCTACCACCGTGTGCAGATGGGCTATCGATCTAAGTTTATTAAGGAAGATATTGCAATTAGAGCCTAATGCAGAAAGTTTATTTTCTGTCAGCATCAATTGAAAGATACAAATCGATAGCTTACCACATATAACAACCAGTCATCAGCTTTCACAGGCTTGTGGAACCACATCCTGCAAAAGAGTAACAAGCAACAGAAAGAGCAAATAATGATTTACAGGCGAGATGCATGTGGTAACGAAAATCAACTGGGTGTAGATTGTTGAAACATACGAGTGGTCAAGACTGAGCGAGTATGTCTTCAAACCCCTCTCCCGGTGAGGATTTAGGCTGACGCCTGAATATAATAGATCCGAAGCATATGCTACAACACATCTGTAATACCATAGCAAACTTCATATCCAAGTATCTAAAACATGAACTGTGTACAGTGATCAAATGGCAAACCTATGCAGAGCTGGATCATCCGAAAGTTTTCCTCTAGCTCTGAACCAATAATTCAGGCTGAAAAGAATCAGATGCATTACTGAATCAGACCAACGTATAGATTGTGATAGGATAAATCTTGCCTAAAATCAAAATTAGGATTCTGGAGGACTGCATTGAATCTTAGAGTTTCTACTTTAATAGTATTTGTAAGCTTTTGCAGTGGAATTAAGGATTAGTGAATCTTAAGGCTCACAAAGAAATTTCATGTTAACTTACCTTGGTTTATGCTGAGATGCAGAATCTTCACAGAACCTCATTTCAATGGGCCAAGGTACGAGCTTTTTCTTGGCAGCCGAGTTCCTATATTGCCTGCCGATGACAGGACAAAAAGCATGTGATAAGGAGATGAACAAACTGTCAAACTCATAAGATAACTGAAAGATTAAGAGATAAAATATCGAATATTCCAAATGCGTTGCCCAATTTGTTGCATTACCAAAAAGGTAGATCCACTTGAAAATCGACACACATAAACAATCATGCTTTTTTAACAGCACGAATGAAGTTGCCTCTGAAGGCTATTATTTTGGAGGTCAAAATTGATGAACCATCCAAGAATAAAATTTAAGTTAGCCAATTATCAAAAGATATGCTTAGAAGTCAAGAAAATTTACGTCGGAAATCGTGGATCAGTTAGTCTTCTTTCTCGTATCTCCTCCATATTCAGGAGCTGCATTTGATTACTTATTAGTCTCAGTACTTATTCCCATAGACATGAAAGGAAAGTGATTAAAAAAATCCTTACCTGTTCTGGAGGAGGAACATCAGGCATGATTGCAGCCTGATGCTCAAACCCTAGTTCTTCCTTCTGCAACAGAATCAATTGAACAAAAGTTAGATACCACATCTTCTTCGGCTGGCAGAATTATTTTGTGAGGCTGCTTCTTTGCATTCCCCATATATCTCAACCTAGTGATATCATTTCTTGTAGTTGTACCATTGGACAAATTTTATCCCTGGACCGTGGCTATGTACTAATCAAGTTTGAGATGAAGGATGACATTGATATGTTGCTAATGGATACAACAAAAGAGTACTCGGTTTAACTTTAAAGAACTTAATAGTATGACTGATTGACTGTTCATGTTTGATTTGATTAGCATGGGAAACTCATTAGGATCATATGAACCTATTATTGAGACAGTGCACAGAATTCTCTTAAATTTTGCAAAAAGTTTTTTTTATTTTATTTTATTCTTTTTGGTGAGGAAGTCTGAAACAGTTTGAACAGAAAATATAATTTAGGGTTTCAAACATTAAAATAACCAAAGGAACAGCAATCTGATGCAGCATTTTGGAAGTACAAGGTACAAAATGGTCATTTGACCTACTATCTAACATATTCTCAACATGAACAAGCCACATGCTTTCTGAGGTTGTATAACCGACGGTGTTGAATAAATTTAATTTTTAACTTTCCCAAAAAATATTCTGCTACAATTGTTTATAAATTACTATGAGGTTAATCACCTGGAAAGAAGCAATTAAAGTGAATATAACAAGGCCTTTCTGCTTTGCCTCCACTTTTCTGGTGGCAAAGCTGGTTCCGTCACGCTCCCGTTGAACTTGATATATTATTGGCACTACAACAAAGGGCAAAGCATAGGAACCATGAACATGATTTTCTTGGATCAAAGGATAATGCATTAATGATCACCAGCTTAATAAGATCATTACAGAACAGGACATGAATAAGAGTATAAGACTAATAATTAGAAGCTGGACTAAGCTTCTTCTTAGACCATATTGTTACGGACAAAAAGAGCACATAAGTTTAGATATCCTTACTATTATTGTCTCCTGCAATAAGAAAAGTTGCATGCAAACTATGCACCAGTTTTAGGCAATCAACAGTCTTGGATGCTGCTGCTAGTGCCTGCATGAAGGTTAAGACATGGTGAAAACCATTGGCAATGATGTGTGCACCTTTTATTCTACCCTTTGGAGTGTGGCAAGTGTTTTTTCTCTCTTTTGGGAGTGTGTAGGTGAGTGATTTCTGATGACCACTGACCAAGAAGTGCACTTTTTTAATTAAGCATAGATGATTGAATCAGAATAAGATCCATATAATGTTGTAGTATGTTTGAACAACGGCACCTTTACAAGATTCTTTTTCTTGGGGCATTTGCATCCATGCCATAACAAAAAGTGATTTCCTTTTGTTTTATATCTTCACTGAACATCATTGCAATACAAGGGATACCAAGACTAACCTGGGTTCCTAGAATTGTATTAAAAGTAAACCTCTAGTAAACAGCAACCCGAACAAAGATGATTTTAAATTGATCTTATTCTTAGTTCAAATAAAATTATACAGGAATTCAAAAGAAACCTATAGTCAACAGTAAGAGATTTCACATAGATGAATCCACATGGATCTTGGTCTGAATTCTTGGAATCCGTACTCACTTAATTTCATCCAAAAGGCTGATTAGCACCACATCATGAAAGATTAGTTCAGAATGATAAACATAAACAACAACAACAATATAAAATAGCGTGTCTGGAAGAAAGTTGACTACGTTATTCAAACATAAGATGCATATTTGTTCCTGAAATGTTGGCTCTGGAGATACACTTACATACAAACCATATATTTCCCAAAAGTTGAGGGAAATTGATTCAGAAGCATGTTTGAAGAAGCTTCTTTTTTAGCATTGACTTTGTGAATCACGTATTTCTACTTATAAAATGTAAAAAATTGGATATGGCATCAGAGCGTAAAAAGGAAGTGGTCAAACAATAGTTGGCGGATATAGATGACAAAAAGTAAGAGAGTGGTTGAAACATGCCTGCCCAATCAATTGTCCTCCAAAAACTTGCCTAAACATTGGACCTTCTGGCAAAGTAAATCCACGGAAGATGTCAACCTAAAAAACAGACAAGAATTGAGGTAAGCAAGATCAAGGACTTAATTGCAAATTATTACGACAGCACGTTTGTCCCTTTAACTTGTAAATCAGGAGATGAACATCTGAAGCCATCGAATCTGCTATTATATTTCTTTGTTCTAGGTAATGTAAATCAAATCCCAAGACCAATGGTGACCTTAAACCAAAGGTTAGCCTTCAGTTAATGGTGACGTAGTTCCAGTTTCTGACTTAACATCCAGATGATGTAGACAGGAGCGGGTAAAAGAGTGGCAAAACTACAAAACTAGCAGATATAGCATATAGGTTACAATATTTGAGGAAATAGTATGTCTGATCTGTATTCCAGCCCAGTGAGCAAACTGCAATGCAACACATACCTCTTTAATAAAAGAGAAATATCATATGACACCACAGTACATCTAAACTTACCTCTAATGGCTCCAAGTGTAAAATGTGTTCCAGCAAAGAATGGTTTTCAGGTGTCTCCTCTGCATTCCAAATTGTCTTTGGTTGCAACAGATGTCCGTGTTGATTTGGCAATACAAAGCAGGTCAGCTGCAATACATGACTAACAATAAGCTAAAGCCAACAGTTGTATTGGGAAAACCCTTCAGCTAGTACCATTGAAAAAGGGGTTCCTACAGCTAATTAAATGTCAGAGTTAAAGAAAAAGAAATGAAAAACAACACCTTTGTTACTGCAATAACATTTACTTGATGGACAGAACTAGTGGTCCCTACAAAAGAATGCAAAACATTAGGAGTTAGTAGTTACAGAGAATAATACATGAAATACGAACTGCTTATCTTTTCATACAAAATGTGGGCAGACCTGATAAAAATAGAAACAATCAATAACAAAAACTAAATCATGTATAGAGAGATCTTACCATAGCCAAAGTAGTCATACTTATTTAACACATAATCTGGGCGGTTTGTTTCTTCTGTGTTTGCAGGAGCAGAAACTTCAGCCTGCAAGACAATAAGAATGTCTTTCAAGTAACAGAAAAGATTAGCACTAAGAATTCCATCAGCCTCTGTCCCTGTCCCCTTTTGGTAGATTGAAAGTACAATTGGAAACGTAGCATACTTGTGGGAGACAACAAATATATAAGAAAAATAGTTGAACATGAAGTATGATAATGTAAGTAAACCGACATGACAGTAGAATAGTTGGAATATATCATACAGTTGTAGCAGGACATGGTTACAGAGTAACAGGACCGCAATAGTACTCTGAATGTCTTAAACTAAGAATCCAGATTGAGTCTTTCATCCAAAACACCAATGCAAAGAATCATGGTTATAGAAATCGTCAATGTTATTTTGTATGTATAATTTCCCAACGACCTAGAACGAAAATAATTTCCTATAAGATTCCGCTTTATCAGTGCTCATCTTTAATGCCTAAAATTATGTACTCTGTCCATTTGAATGAGTACTGATATAGGATTCCCATTTCGGCTGGTAACCGGGACCCCTCAAAGTGTACGGATTCAATAAAACATCAAAGGTGAAGATGGATGACAGACTAATAATGAACTAAAAGTATTTCTGCGAACATTCATGGCGCATGTTTCTTTAGCTTTGGCACCTAACTGACAGTTCATATGTCACTCAAATACTCACTTCCAAACTGGTTAATCATAGGAGCCAACAAATGAAGTACGAACTACTCCCTCTGTCCAAGAATATAAGGCGTATTTTGATTTGTTAAGACAAGTCTTTGACCAATAATTACTCTATTGGTATACAGTTTATGTGATACAAAATCATAATCATAAAGAAGTACTTTCGAAGAGGAATCTAATGGTATCAATTTTATGTCATATAAATTGCATATGAATAAAGTAATTGTTGATCAAAACTTTGTCTTAACCAATTGAAATACGCCTTACATTCTTGGACGGAGGGAGTACCATAATTTATACCTGGCCATCCAATATGATGCAAAGGCCATCTACAGATTCACCTTCGCGAGCGACGTAATCACCAGGTTCTGAAAAGCACCATCGTGAAAAAACAAATGCATAAATCAGCTCGATTTTACATCACGTTATATGAACACAGAATCAGAATCTTTCTAGAAGGGCGCACACAAAGAGGCACCCAGGGCTAAACAACATCGAGCCGATGCACCATACCGGCTATCTTGGGCACTGAAGGCAGCACCATGTTTTGGGAAGTCTAGTTCACATGCATTTGCTCTTGACGCTTAATATTTTATATATTTATTTACTCTGACTAGAACACATATACGCACTAGTAAATCACACTTAGTCAGTGAGCTGCACACAAAATCATGCATGCAATTCGAGAATACAGAGAATTATAAATCTAGGGAATCGAGAGCATCCTTCAGTAGCCTAACAGAGTCCTCTTAACCAATCGGAAAGAGATTACTCGCCGTAACTAGAAAAGCCAATCAATCGATCGATCTGGGTATGCTAAAACACATCGACGTACGGCGGCCGCTCTACGTACCGTAGTGCCAGACCTGGACGGCCTCGGCGATCCTGCGGATGGAGGAGCCGGGAAGGCGCTGCAGGAGGGGCACCTGCCCCAGGAACTCCGTCACTGCACACCAATCGCAACCATCCCCCAGGTTAGCCAGAGTCGCTCGCAAATTCGGTAGGTTCTGCGCTGCTTTACCTTCTTCCCGATCCATCGGCGGCGCGCGGCGCTGCGGGGGGGGACACCGGGACGACGGCGAGGCAGCAGCAGGTGCGCTTCGAAACGCGGAGAAGAAGATCTCGAGTTTGAAAGCGAAAGAGATTGGCAGGTCGGGGACTTGTGGGGAGGAGGACGAGACGGGAGAGGTACTCCAGTCTCCAGTTTTATTATTGTTTTCTGCACGTGACAATTTGGACGGGCGAGGCACCGGGCCCACATGTCGGGCCCGGAGTTGTTGGAGTTCTGGCTATTGTCGATGGCGTGTGGGGCTGGAGTATGGGCTGGCCGATATGTCAGTGAAACAACAGTTTGCCCACGCGGACTCGAGTTATTATTTTTCGGATAATACTGGGGGAATAGTTAAGGCCCTTAACTTAAGGGCGTTTAGCATGTCCGCGTCAATGGAAACATGGAATCCTGATCTGATCTCTTCAACCGTTTCAGGCTCGTATAAGTTATCTTTCAGACGTTAATGCGAGTATTTTAATCAAGAGTTATACTTGGAGAGGGACTATAACAGTAAATGACATGTCACACGTTTACGATCAGTATATAACATTAACAAAGTACAAAAGAAGTACAATTGTTTGTCTTTTCAAGAGCATCTCCAGCTGTAAGAAGGCAGCCTATCTTTTGTGGGCTCCATGTTATTTATATATGGTGATGAAAACATGTTAGGAAAATCCACAGTGCATTAGTATATCATAAACTTTATGATATGTATTAAATAAATTTTCACATACAACTCTTCTAGTAAGTTGTATATTAGTGTTGTATTTAAAATAAAATTTATTTAGTATATTTTGTGACTAATAATAGCATTTTAACTTAGTGACTTATTTGTGGCATGATATTTGAAAGGGAGATGCGCATGGGATTGATTTTGGCATTAACCCGTCTTGGTTTCCGCAATTAGAGTTGTATCTTGTTTAGAATATGGTATCACTCTCTCTCCTCCTTAATTAGGATGACACATCAGCTTTTTGCTTAGATGATATTTTTTCTTAACTAAGGCTACTGCAAATGACTCAAATGTACCAATGCGTGCTATTGAGATTTTTGAGTTTGTTAGAGATATAGATTGATTTTTAGTTTGCTAGAGATATAGATTGTTTTCCAAATATTTTAATTAATTATCGAATTTTGTTTATGTAACTATGACTGGAGCATCAGCTGAAAAAAGCTTTTCAAAGTTGAAATTATCGAAAAACTTTTTAAGATCATCAATGTAACAAGAATGTTGAATGGTCTTGCTACTTTATGCATTGAGAAGGAAAAGTTAGATGAGATAAATGTTGATACAATTATCTGTGACTTTGCTTCTAAAAGTGCTAGAAGAAATTACAATATTTGATCATCATAGTCTGAATTTGTAATGCTCAATTTGTTGTACTATGCCTCACGCAGGAAGCTTTGGAAAAGCTTGGTTATTATTCAGGTGAAGAACATGGAGTGATGATATCAGTTAGTCAAAGAAAAAATTAGGAGGATATGAAAATAAAAGTAAGTTGAGCTAATTAGTCTATAGTTCATAGCAACATGGAAAGTTAAAAGTACATCTATTCCCCTAGACTTGTGTTTAGTGGTTTTGGTAATTAATGATAATCTGGTTTGTGGACTAACCATTTTTTGAGTTTAGAAAGTGTGTGTATAGATTAGAAACCACTTCGTGAGGTTATGTCAAGAGGATGAGTCTACGAGCCCGTGAAGCCCGTGATTGATGGTATTGAGTGTGCACTACATGTGGATGAACTTTCAGGTGAAGATTTCATCTTGTGGAGATGAACAATTAAAGAATGAGTTCAATGTGAGGATCAAGAGAAGATAAAGTTTGACCAAGATGAGATTCACCGATGAATTCAAGATGGTCAATATCGAGCTTAAAATATATGCAATTTGTGATTATATGATCAAATGTTTTGGTAAGCAATCGTGAATTGTATTTTTGTGAACTAACCCATTTTTTATGTATGAGAAATGTGTGTCGGATGGGTTCCATCTAGTGAGATGGCATCAAGAGGATGATCTCATCAGTCACAAGTGTGGATTACATGAAGTGTTGAATAGTCATCAAATTAAGAAAGGCAAGCTCAAGGTAAGCGTCATGTATGGATATATGCTTGAAACTTGCAATTCATCAAGTGTTGATGAATATGTGAAGACGACTTCAACATAGCACGATCAGGGGCAGATCTGGTACGGGGTCCGTGGGGCCATGGACCCTATAAAAAATTTGTAAAAAAAGTTAGTCCAGCACAAGTTCCCAACAAGGAGCAGTGCAACACCAACATCCAAAGACCCAATCCCTAATAGGCCAACACTAGCCCATTTCAACCACTCCCTATTTCCCAGCATCATTTGTTGGTCTTCGATGACTCGGTTGCACCGTTACATTGAGGAGAAGAAATTTCCCAGTTCGAATCAATTCTTTGCCTTCTAGGCATTTTTTCACCGTGCTGAAATTTCCAATCTTGGATCCTCTGAGATTGAACTCAGAAACCTCAGATTATGTGCTGAACTCTCAGAGTTTGAATCCCAGAACCTCAGAGTTTGGGTTCTGGGCTCTCCATGTTTGAATGCCGAATGCTCCGAGTTTGAAGTCAGAACCTCTAAGTTTGGTTCTGAAACCTCCAATTTTTGCGCAGAAAATGTGTAACGACTAGTTTTTGAGGGTGGGCTATAAGTAGCCACCTTGACTGGCTTGAAGGGTGAGTTGTTGATCTTGGATCATTTGTTGAGTCCTTCCTGGTGTTCTCCTCCACTTAATAGCCTATAGGGCATGAGTTACTCTTGGTGAGGTGTGAGAGGGAGTTGTGCATTGTGTTGTACTTGGCGATTGCATCGGTTTAAGCTCTTCGCGTCAATTCTGTTTGAGTGGAAGTCCAAAAGTTTGTTACTCTTAGAGGCCACCACCTCCTAGATGGTTTGGTGGAGTTGAGCTCGATGATCTCTTCAAGAATATTGTGAAGAGGCCTGAGGACTTGCGAGTGTGTGGAGCTCACCATCTTCGGGTGGAGGAATGAGCTATCTATAGTGGGAGGTTCTTGCTAAAGGTAAGGATCTTGATGAAAGAGTTTGATTTGAAGCTGATTTGTTCATCGAGACAAGCTTCCTCAATGGAGACGTAGGATATCGGTGGATATCTGAACTTCGAGAGTAAACATCGTTTGTGCCCCTGTCTCCTTTACTTTCTTGTAATCCATATCTTGTATATAATTTTTTTTACTTGCTTGTCATATTATGATTCATTTAGTTGAGCCTAAACTTTTTAGAGTTTGGTCCATTAAAAATCCGCTTAGGTAAATTGTGCATTAAGAATTAGCCTAAATAGTAATCATTTATAAAATGTCTATTCACTCCCCTTTTATGCAATATCCGAGATCCTTCAAAACTTTCAATGACAAGCAATTTTGATAAGCTTATATGTTTTGTAGAAGAAAGATGTGGTTCTCCTTGTCATGCATTAGAAAACGACCTTTTCTAGAATTATAGTGTTGTTCTTACTAGTATGATGTAGTTTTTTATCATTAGAAATAGGTAGTTTGCATTTTGTGATGTCTTTTAAAGTTTAAGATTATATGATGTACCGAATATTTATTTTGCTGTTGTAATATAAAATATTTTTAGTACTTATGCGTGAAAGAAGGCCCCACGCTATCGTCCTGCCCTAGGCCCCTAATATCCATGGCGTGGCCCTACGCCAATCCCGGCCGCGTCGCTCGCCAGGACGGAGGAGGCGACGAAGGAGGCCGCCTTTCTCCTCGAGCAGAGCAGGCTCAGGGCCGAGACCCGGTTCGGCTACGGGCGCCCGAAGACCATCGATGTGCTCGTGAAATCTCTCGACTGAAAAGACTGCTTCAGTTACTCAGATCGACTCGGTTGTGTATTTTTTTCATATTTTGCTTCCATGTTGTTTATTTATTGTTGTTTGGTGAGCATCGTCTTTAGGATCGATCATCTTCGTTTGCTAGCTAGTGCCCAGCTGTTCCTTTTTCCAGTTCGTTGTTCAAGCTTTGGCTTGCAATTGCATACTGCATTGGTCCCTGGAACCGAGCAGAATAATTATATTACTGCCATGGCAGATGGAGTACATAAGCATCATTAGTTTAAACTTCCTTTCTGGCCAGGCTTATGGCTTATGGCTGATTGCCTGTACATACATATTCTCTGCAATGGTGCGGGATTGCGGCTAAAACCATCTGCGAAAAGAACATCTCTAGTCAGTTGTTTACTGGTAGATCGTCCGGTAAGAATAAGTATCTAAATATTTGCATTTCCCAGTGTTCCTACATGAAAAAGAAAAAAGAATTGGAGAAACAATCTAACGTTGCAGGCCTGCTACAGTTTTGGGCTGATGTTTCAAAGAGAAGAAATGTAGACAATCTGAGAAGGGCCCCCCAAAGTGATTCTATGAAATCTAAGGCCTAAGGCAAAGTGTATCATCCATCAGACGTCCGGTCACACGCTCCGCTGGACGCTTATCGCACTGTCCACGCTCTGCACAACGAACGACGGAGATGCTATCTTCTCTAGTAGGCTTCTGTAAAAAACGTGTGGCCAGTCTCATCTCATCCACCGCTTCTCATTCACCCACCCATCCCTTCTTTCTCTTCACTCTCTTTTCTCTCTGACTCCACACGACAGAGCTGAGGGGACATGGCCATCACCAGCGAGCTTCAGAGGCATGGTGGCGGCACAGCATGCCCTCGTCGACGGCAACGCATGCAGGATCCCGTTGCTGCTACTCTACCAAGGCAGAGAAGGGGTGAGCAGAGGTAGAGGTGATGACTGAGCCGGAGGTGCTGATGAGCTTTTGGGCATGGCGTCCGCACGGCTCGTCTTGTCAACGGAGGACTCGTGCGGAGAGGTTCCTATCACTGCTGTTGTGCCGGGCAGCACGGAGGCGGAGACAATGGCGGATGAGGAGTGTGGGGAGGCTTTCTATGACGAGGCTCTCTGGTGCGACCCTCCGCACCATCATCCCCGATTTCCCGACGAACTCCATCCTAGGGAAGGAGATGGTCTGATGTGGTTAGGAGGAGATCTTGGCGAGCTCCAGTGAGTAGGTTGTGCGGATTGTTCAGATCTCGAAGAGTTGGGGATATTTTCTGGCTTCTTTACTGATGTTGCGGTCTGTTTTTTTCTCGTGTTGCACTGATACTGCAGTGTGTTTTTGCTTTTGTTGCACCTATCAATGATTGGTATTGCAGTTCTTTTGGGCATCATTGCAGGAAATTTTATCTATGTTGCAGTTAGTGTTTCACAACTGTTGCAGTGTAGTTTGTTCTGATGTTGCACTTGCACAATCTTTGGTCTTGATGCATGTTGCAGTGTTCATATTCGTGTGTTGCATAAAATAAATAATGGATGTTACAGTGCCATATCCGTGTATTGCGCAAGAAAAATAATGGATGTTGCAGCGTTCATATATGTGTGTTGCACAAATAAATCTTGGATGTTGCAGTGTTCATATGTGTATTACACAAAGAAATTTTGGATGTTGAAGCATGTGTTTTATTGTTGCACCAGATATATTGCAGTGTATTTTTCGTGGTTGTAGCAATAAATCTTTTGATGTTGTACATAGGATATCCATTTTTTTGTTACATCATGTTTCTGGTTATGTTTTTTTTGTTTTTGATCGATTTCTGTTATAAGAGTTGGAGCGGACGTTGGAGAATGAATGTGCGAGGGAGGAAGGAAAAGGTGAGCGCGCCAAAGGTTACGAATCCAAAACATCAGCAGCGACTGTGTTGCCTATCCTGTATTGGAGGTCTACATCTATGATGAATCACCTTAACCTTAATTTTGCATAGTTACAATATTATCAATTCTATTTAATTTATTCTTATAGTAATTAATAAATGCATGATCGTTTCATGTAGAATATGACTGACATTTTTAAAATGGAATTCACTGAACTCACACTGGATATGAGTAATTATTTGACATGGGCCATGAACCTAAAAATCAATTTGTAGGCTCGTGGTCTTGTCGCCACCATAACTCCACCTAAAGAAAATGTCCCGGTTATTCCAAAGAAAGCGAAATATTTAGCTTTCCATTTTTTATGGCATCATCTTCAGTTAGATCTCAAAACTGAGTACTTAATGGAGGAAGACCAACTTGCTCTATGGACCTCCCTCAAGGAGCACTATGATCAACAAAGAGATGTAGTGCTACCAGAAGCACAATGTGAATGATCACACATTCGTTTCCAGGATTTCAAGTCCGTGGCAACTTACAATTCTGTTGTTCATAAAATCAACTCCAAGTTGAAATTGTACGGAAAAGTAGTTTTAGATGCAGATCTGATTGAGAATACCTTATGCACTTTTCATCCTTCAGTGGGAATATTGCAACAGCAATAGCGTCAACAGAAGTAAACAAATATTCTAAGTTAATATATACTTTACTTTAGGCCAAAAAAATGATGAGCTTCTCATGAAGAATCATCATAATCGCCCAACGGGTGCTATACCACTACCTAAAGTACATGAAAACACTCAGTGTTAATAATTCAGTGGTTGTAAGAGGAACCACAAGAATTTCAAAGAAAAGTAGAGGCGAAATGACAAGCAGAAATATAGGGGATCTGACAAGGGCAAATGTCACTTAAAAAATGACTATAAAGACAACCCTCAAAATTGTTAGAGGTGTGATGTACAAATCATCGTACCAAAAAATGCCAAACTCCAAAGCACTTGGCTGAATTATACCTCTAATCCATTGGAAAAGGCAAACAAGTTCAAGGGGATAAGTTTGAAGCTTACTTCAGTGCACAACCAAAAGATAATCTAATAATGGGATGTTCTCAGAATATTCCTTAGAAGGAGAACCAAGATCAAGTCCAGTAGAGGGAGGACAACCCTCTCAATGTCGACGACATGCTCGTGGACTTTAATTCCCAAGACATATATAGAGACCTCAATTAATATCCTAAGTTATCCTTGCAATGTTATTAGCCTATTATTTTACTACTATATGTACTATATTGTCCGTTCTTTTGTCACATTATGTACCTCAGACAGAATGTTTAATATACTTGTGATGTATGTATTCTATATAAAATCAATTCATACTAAATTTTATTTTATTATATATATAATTTTTGGAAGACAAGCTAACAGAGGAGGAAATTTGTTTAGTGGACAGTTGTACCACTGATACAACCTTAAGGGAGATCAAATATTTTCATAGTCTGAAAAAGAAAAAAGAAAATGTAATGACTATCACTAGAGACGCTCTAATAATTGTGGATTTAGGTCGAGCCACAATTATTCTCTCACCTTAAAATCCAAAACAAGCCACTCAATTTTATCAAGTGCATTAAAGGAGATATATGTGGTCCTGTTTAGCCATTTAGATACTTTATGGTACTCATGGGTGCATCCATAAGGTGGTCCCACGTCTGTATCCATCGAGAACCATGCTTTTGCCAAAATAATTGTTCAAATTATCAAATTAAGAGCAAATTATCCTAAGCACTGGATAAAATCCATTAGCATGGACAATGCTGCTAAATTCACTTCACAAACATTTAATGATTACTACCTATCTTTGGGCATTAATCTAGAGCATTCAATACCTTATGTACATACTTAGAATAGTCTGGTTAAATCTCTTATCAAAAGAGTCAAATTAATTGTACGACCACTCCTGAATTACAATATACCAACGTCTTGTTGGGGTCATGTGGTATTACATGCTACAAAGTTAATCCAAATTTGACCAACTACATATAATATGACTTCCCCGTTGCAATTAGTACATGAAAATCAACTAAGTATTTCCCATCTGCGGCAATTCGGTTGCGTTATGTACGTACCGATATCACCACCCCAGTGTACACCCATGGGCCCTCACAGGAAATTGGGATCTATGTAGGATATAATTCTCCTTCAATCATAAAATACCTCGAGCCTCTAACAACGGACTTATTCACAGCTCTAACACTGATTGCATTTTTTATGAGCGGAATTTTTTGGCATTAGGGGGAGATCAGTACCACAAAGAGTTCCGGGAAGTAGATTGGAGTGTAACAGACATTCAGTCTCTAGATCCACGTATTAAAAATATGAATTAGAATTTCAGAGAATAAAAAATTTACAACACATTGCAAATAATCTGTCAGATGCATTTATTGATTACAAAGGTGTCACTAAATCACATATTCCTGTGGTCGATGTTCCAGAAAGAGTTGAGGTACCTAATAAAACTACTCCTCTCCTGAATGAGAGCAAGAGGGGAAGAAAATTGGTTACAAGGGGTACAACTTCTCGAAAGTGTCCGCGGAAATAAAAGACATTACCTCCTCAACTAGTAAATGCAATTCAATCTCAAGTTGAAAGACACCTGACAGATGCTCAACATCCAGGACCCAAGACAAACGTGCACACAAATTTATGTGATGGGACATTAGAACATCTTGACTCTATCATTGTGGGAAATCACAAGGTGTTAGAAGGAATAAATGAAATTTCCACAAATTATATCGATTGAGGAGAATCATATAATAAAAAGACTACAGTTGTCGACATATATTTCTCTTTTAAAAATTGCCAAAAACCTTCAAATAGATCCTAAGCCAAAATCCATGGCAGAGTGCCTCAAGCGCTCAAATTGGTCCAAATGGAACGAGGCAATTGAGAAAGAACTACACTCACTCAAGAAAATAAAAGTAATCACCTCATTAATACCTACTCCTAACAATGGCTTCCCTGTGGGAGCAAAATGTGTTTTTGTTCAAAAAAAACAAAAACAATAAGGTGGTGAGATACAAAGCTAGGCTTGTAGCACAAGGGTTCATGTAGAAACTCAGCATCAATTACAATAAACATACTCTCGTGTTATTAGTGGAATTATGTTCTGATATTTCATATCATGAGCAGTACAAATGAATTTATCTATACAGTTGATGGATGTAGTGACCACATACTTATATGGGTCACTCGATTCAGATATCTATGTACAAGTTCCTGAAGGACCTAAAATTTCAAATCCAAAATCAAATTGTAACATGTATTGTGTAAAACTACAAAATCATTCTATGGCTTAAAACAGTCAGGAAGAATGTGGTACAACCGATTGGTTGAGTTCCTTCTTCAGAAGGGTTACTCAAATAATGATGACTTCCCATGTGTGTTGATAAAGAAATTCTAAACTAGATTTGTATCATCTCAGTATATGTCAATGATCTCAACATAATTGGAAATACACAAGACATAAAAGAAGATAAGTAATAATCTCAAGATGCAATTTGACATGAAAGATTTAGGTAAAATCAAATTTTTCTTGGGTTTTGTCGAACCCCAGAATTCATAACAGAGAGGCTTAAGAGAAACCACCCGCTAAGTCGAAACGTCAACCCCGACCTTAACTCCTGGGTGTCAATTCCAAGAGGAGTGGAGTGATATGGCTCCGAATAGCCCGAGACGTCAACCCCAAAGCTTACTCTGGCAAGCGCACAGAGTAGTAGGGTGATATGGTCTCCTCACTCTTGTCCTACCGAGCCGGAACATCAACCCCGAACTCGTCCCGGCAAATTAATGCACGGCTGGAGTAGGGTGATATAGTTCCCAATCTCTCAGTAGTAGAGTCGCTTCACAGGGGTGATTAAACTTAATGACTCTATGATATAAACCCTAAAGTCCTACCCACAACATGCGCTTCATCACATACACGCACGGCACATGAGTGGGCGAAAACAACCAGATCTCATAGCAGTGACTCTACGACAGAAACTGCAATATTATAAGTTTGAAACTTAACAAACGTATACACACATACGGATCCGAAGATCCAAACATACAGCGGAAGAGTTTATAAGGCTGAGAAGCCAAAACAGTAGAGCCAGATGTGGCAACGAAAACAAACCAAAATACCAACCCAGGGCAGGATCACTGCCTGGGATTCCCAGCGTCTAGGCGTCGTCGGTGTCGAGCTCTAAATAGAAACCACCCTCGGAAGGGGTAGCTTCCTCTGCAACGAAAACAACAACAAAAGCAGGGTGAGTACAAAATTGTACTCCGCAAGACTTACAGTGCGGAAATAATAGTGATTGTGCCAGGTATCAACAAAAGGGTAATTGTGGACTAATTTGCGGAAAGCCAAGTTACCTTTATCAATACAATAAGTAGATTGAAATTCGACTACTAGAATACCTTTTCCAAAGGGGAAGAGTCGAACACTTCGCGAATATTCCTTACTGCAGATCACCACACCTGAAAAACCCTCGACCCATCCTCAACCACCCTGGGAGGAAGCTGTCGCTACACCATCCTTAGAGTTGGCAAGTTTTAGAGTTGGTTATAGTTGTCTAATTCGATGCGGATTCTTACCAAGCTGTCCATAACCGCGGACACGGCTGTTCAAACAGTTCTAACCCTGCAGGGGTGTACATCTTTACCTACACGTATCGATCGTCTCCTAGTGCCAATGCAATTTCACACACTTTCACGAGGTGTGCTGGCGGAGGGTGATCGAACACGACCTTTACAATGCCTTCGACCTAGGTATGAGCCACCCGTACGGGCTAGTCCATGTGCATCAGTCCGGCCGTAACTGCGACACGGTCCCATGCGTTGTGAATCGAGGTACATCCCCGGTCTCCCAGACCGTGTGTCCACCCCACCCTTATATGAAACCACACACCACATCCCCTTTTTCACTCACACGCAAATGGAAACGGCCAACTAATGCAGCTCATACACTAAGTCTAAGCAAATTAGTGAGTCGTGGGTGGTCCATTATCCCACCCGTGTAGAAGTACGCAAATCTTGGTTCGAAAGGACACCGGGAACCGGTCCTTGCGGGAAAACGAGACAACCCACCATGCTCCCAGCCATGGCCTCTCGTCTAAACCCAGATATGATTAAGTGAGTTCATTAGTATCCCGGTGAACACCCACCTACCACGTAACCCATTCCCAGTGTTGATTCATCTGCTAACCCAGGAATTACGACTTCTACAAGTCTAAGCATGTCTAAGCATAAATAGCTTAATAGCATTCGAACAGTGGATACTAGACTATGCTAGATAGGTTAGGTTAGTGGTGGAGCTGTTTAAGCGACAAGGTGAGTCTTATTCATCGGACTAGGGCTTTTTCTTGCGGAAAAATAGCAGTTGAACGCATATGATAATGATTTAAAAACAACTAATACTTTGCAAATAATAGGAGATTTGCAACGTGACCAAAGGGGCTGCTTGCCTGGTTGCTCTGCAACAGAACCCTGCTCTTGATCGAGACTATCGCTCGGCGGATCTTCCGGCTCTATCGAGGAAAAACGAAAACACCGGAAACCAAGGGCATAATCGTAAATATCAAAATGTACAATATCAGCATGAGATGCAATGCATGCCATGACGTAGAGGACGCAAAATAAAGACTAATGCAAGTGGAATCAATTTAATCGGAGTTCGGACGCATAAAATGT
This sequence comes from Stipa capillata, assembly GCA_019208055.1. NCBI lineage: Eukaryota > Viridiplantae > Streptophyta > Magnoliopsida > Poales > Poaceae > Stipa > Stipa capillata. The sequence goes on along the minus strand of JAGXJF010005866.1, from coordinate 119,094 downwards.
CGCGATCCGAAAATCCTCCGGCTAATCGGAAACCCTAATTTGAGTTTTTAGCAATTTGTATTATTCCTAGCATGCAAACATGGATGGAAATGATGTTTTTGAATAGATCTCATTTTTCTGAACAATTTTGATATATGATTTGTATTTTTCCGATTAAAGATGCACTTTCTATTAATTTCACAAGATTTAAACCCTTTTTCACCCTTTGTTTTATTTTTCTCAGTAAAAATAATATTTAAATTATTTCAAATACAACCAGAGGCTGACAGGTGGGCCCTGGGTCAAATCTAGTCAACATTGACTTGGGTCAATGACAGTGGGGCCCACTGTCACCTTTTTCCCTTTTATTTATTCTTTTATTTCAAACCCTTACAACTGGGACCCACATGTCATAAACTCCATTTTATTAATCTTTATTTTGTTTTCTTACAGGTGGGGTCCACATGTAATAGAGACATCTTTAAGAAGCTCATTAATTGCACTGTAATCACACTTAGCCATTTAATGAGTCATTACATTAATTAACTGTGCAGTTAGTTATTAGTTAGTGTTATTAAGTGGTCTAAACAGCAATTATTCCCATTGACCGAAGCATTAATCACAGATTAAGTGATTGAGCTCATGATTAGCCATAAACATGTCGTTAGGGCATGCTTAACCGGGAGATTAAGAGCCCTAATGGGGCTGGGTGCGGTCGGCTCTGACCGTTGGCTCGGCCGGACCGAAGCTCACCCGACGCGAGGCTGCCGGCGGCGAGAAGAGCAGCGGCGAGCGGCGGTGGCCTTACCGGCAGGCGACGGGAAGCAAGGCCGACGACGGGGTGGCCTTGGACGGCGACGGGGGTGCTTCGGGTGGCGGCGCGGAGAAGCTCGGGTGGGGCTCGGTTTGGAGGTGAGCCGGCAATGGGGAGGTGGGGATGCCCGGGGCGGTGAGGGGGCGGTAGCGAGGCGCGGCGGCGAGCTTGACGGGAGGGCGGAGGAGCGGCGCACGGGAGGGCTCCGGCGGCGGGGTGGAGAGCGGTCGGGCGAGGAGCTTGGATGGCGGGGTGGCCTCGGGTGGGATGGGTGAGAAGCGGCGGGGCGGTGGCGACCGGAGGAGGCCCGGGGCGGCGGGGAGCGGAGAGCTCGGGGCGGCGTGCTTCGGGTGGAGGGCGGGGGTGCCCGGGATGGCGGCTTGAAGCGGCGGGCGCGGCGGGGTGGTTCGGGAGGGAGCTGGGGCGGCGCGGTGAGGTGATGGGGACGGCGAGATGGGAGTGGCGGCGCCGGGGCTTCGGTGCGGCTTGGGACCGAGGCGAGCAAAGGGGAGGCGAGGCTGGGGGGGCACCGGGTAGAGGAGGATAAGGCAGCCGGGTTTGGGGATAGGGATAGAGGGGAGGGTGGCTTAGAGGGGAAGCCACCGGGGGCGGTAGCGGGCTGGGCTGGGGAAGGGGAAGGTGGGCCGGGGCAAGGCCCACGCGGCAGGGGGGGGGGCTTTAAGGTTTTTCTTATTTTCTTCTGATTTCCTGGTTTGATTTGATTTCAAATTGATCCCGAATACAAACTCGAATCCCACTTAGACTATGAATTATTCTAACAACCTACCAACTGCGAGATTCACTTCCAAAAGAACATGTTGCCGCTTCATTTAGATTAAGACCCGAGACGAGGTTCAAGCTTCTATTGGATCGAAGCTTCAAAATCCATCGAATCCTATATGCAAGATTTGGGATTTTAACGAGCACTTTAAAAATTCAAAAACTTACTCATTTTACGGTTCGAAAATTCATGCCATGAAGTGCATATGATGCGCATTACATTGTTATAAAACTTGGGGACGTTACAAACCTACCCCCCTTACGAGAATCTCGACCCCGAGATTCGGATCAGCTGGAAAAGAGGGAGGGGTACGCCGATCGAAGATGATCCTCGCGTTCCCAAGTGGCTTCTTCTTCAGAATGATTGGACCACTGAACTTTGAAGAACTTGACGTTCCGTCTTCGAGTCGTCCGTTCCATCTCATCGAGAATACGAAGAGGGTACTCTCGGTAAGACAGATCTTCTTGGAGATCCAGTGTATCAACTGCCGATTCCGGGATTGGATCTTTGAAGCATCTTCGAAGTTGAGAAACATGGAAGACATTGTGGATATTGGAAAGCGACGGAGGTAGTTCCAACTGATATGCGACTTCACCTCGTTTGGAAAGAATGCGAAAGGGACCAATGTAACGAGGTGCCAACTTTCCTTTGATGCCAAATCGGCGAACACCCTTAAAAGGAGTGACCCGAAGGTAGACTTTATCGTTTGGCTCAAAGTGAATCTCACGACGATGAAGGTCGGAGTAGCTCTTCTGACGAGATTGAGCAGTTTTCAACCGCTCTCGAATGATTCGAACTTGATCCTCCGCTTCTTTGATCAAGTCGGGTCCAAGAATTTGTCGTTCTCCAGTTTCGGACCAATTGAGTGGAGTCCGACATTTGCGTCCATAAAGGATTTCGAAAGGGGCCATGCCTAGGCTTGATTGGAAGCTGTTGTTATAAGAGAACTCGGCAAAAGGAAGACACCTCTCCCACTTCGCGCCGAAGGATATAACGCAAGCTCTAAGCATGTCTTCAAGGATTTGGTTAACCCTTTCGGTTTGTCCACCAGTTTGGGGATGATAAGCCGTACTGAAAGAGAGACGGGTTCCCATAGCAGTTTGCAGACTTTCCCAAAATCTGGAGGTGAACAAGCTACCACGGTCGGAGATTATCCGTTTCGGAATGCCGTGGAGAGATACGATCCGAGATATGTAAAGATCAGCCAATTGGCTAACTGATATCTTCTCTCGGACAGGGAGGAAATGTGCGACCTTGGATAGACGATCAATGACTACCCAAATGGCATCATTCCCCTTCTGAGTTCTCGGAAGACCGGTGATGAAATCCATGCCAATTTCGTCCCACTTCCACTCAGGGATAGGCAGAGGTTGGAGTGTGCCGGCGGGTCTTTGGTGTTCCGCCTTGACACGACGACACACATCACATTCGGAGATGAAGCGAGCGATCTCTCTTTTCATTCGGGTCCACCAAAACCTCTGTTTCAGATCTTGGTACATCTTCGTACTACCCGGATGAATAGACAACGGAGAGTCGTGAGCTTCACGAAGAATGGATTCTCGAAGATCATTGTTCTTCGGCACAACTAGGCGCTTGCCAAACCAAACAACGTCTTGATCATCGATTGAGAAACATTTAGCAACTCCGCTAGCAATGTTCTCCTTGATCTTGCGAATACCCTTGTCTTGCTTTTGAGCAGATTTGATTTGATCTTCAAGGGATGATCGGATTTCAAGGGTATTAAGGAAACCACTTTGAACGACTTCAAGATTAAGCCGTGCAAATTCCTCGTAGAGGGGTGGTTGAGATTCTCGGATCATAAGATTATTGCAATAAGTCTTCCGGCTAAGTGCATCCGCCACTACATTAGCCTTACCGGGTTGGTAGTGAAGACCTACGTCGTAATCTTTGATCAATTCCAGCCATCTTCGTTGCCTTAGATTCAGGTCGGGCTGGGTGAATAGATACTTCAAACTCTGGTGGTCGGAGTATAACTCGCAACGATTACCGATGAGATAATGCCGCCAAATCTTCAGAGCATGAACCACCGCAGCAAGCTCTAGGTCGTGAGTCGGATAGTTGGTTTCATGTGGCCTCAACTGACGAGAAGCATAAGCAACCACATGCCCTTCTTGCATCAACACACATCCAAGACCTAGGCGAGAAGCATCACAGAAGATGTCGAAATTCTTGTGGATGTCCGGAAGGACGAGCACAGGAGCGGAGGTCAATCGGCGCTTCAGCTCTTGGAAGCTTTCTTCGCACCTTTCCGTCCACTCGAACTTCTTTTCTTTCTTGAGGAGTTCGGTCAGAGGTTTAGCATGTTTGGAGAAGTTCTCGATAAAACGGCGATAATAGCCGGCCAGACCAAGAAAACTCCGTACTTGCGTGACCGACTTGGGTTGTTCCCAATTGAGAACAGCCTTCACTTTGCTAGGATCCACGGCGACACCTTTCGCCGAAAGCACGTGGCCTAGGAAAGCGACTTCTTCGAGCCAAAACTCACACTTGGAGAATTTAGCATAGAGCTGATGTTCACGAAGTTTTCCCAGGACAAGCTTCAGATGCTCGGCATGGTCTTCTTCCGTCTTGGAGAAAATCAGGATATCATCGATGAAGATGATCACAAAGCGATCTAGATATTCCATGAAGATGGAATTCATCAGCCTCATGAAGGTAGCAGGAGCATTGGTTAACCCAAAAGACATCACGGTGTATTCGTACAACCCATAGCGAGTCGTAAACGCCGTTTTTGGAATATCTTCAGGTCGGATCTTGATTTGATGGTAGCCCAACCTCAAATCAATCTTGGAAAAGACGGTTGCTCCGGTTAATTGATCGAACAGATCATCAATCCGTGGAAGCGGATATTTGTTTTTGATCGTCACCTCATTAAGAGGTCGATAGTCGACACACATCCGCAGGCTTTTGTCTTTCTTCTCCACGAATAGAGCAGAGCATCCCCAAGGAGAGGAGCTCGGTCGAATGAAGCCTTTTGCTTCTAACTCTTGGAGTTGCTTTCTCATTTCCTCCAATTCATCTTGAGTCATCCGATAAGGGCGACGATAGATTGGAGCGGTTCCAGGAACCAACTCAATAACGAATTCAATATCTCGATCCGGTGGTAAACCTGGAAGCTCGTCGGGGAAAACATCCGGGAAGTCACAGACTACCGGAACATCTGGAAGATCAGGAAGGGATTTGCCTTCAAGAGCACAAAGATGGGATTCGACGAACTCTGAAGTAAACCGAACGGTTGCACCGGAGGGATGAGAAAGAACCACTGTCTTCGTTGCACAATCAATTAGGGCTTGATGTGCCATCAACCAATTCATTCCAAGAATGACATCGATGTCCGTGGAGACCAAAGCAATTAAGGTGGCGAAGAAATCCAGATTGCCCACCTTGATACAAACATCACGGCATTCTTGGGAGGCTCTCATTATCGATCCCGGCGAGATTATAGCCAGGGAGTTGAGCATAGCCTCATAAGGAATATCATGCTGATCCGCAAACCTCTTGGATATAAACGAATGCGAAGCCCCTGAATCGAAAAGAACTGATGCTGGAACTGAATTAACAAGGAGCGTACCCATCACGACATCAGTTGCCTCCTGAGCTTCTTCTGCGACCACGTGAGTCACGCGACCGCGATTCACAGACTGATGTTGCGAGTTCGCTTTCTTGGCGGGGACATTGCCTCGAGGTTGACCTTGCGCTGGAGCAGGATTAGGCGCAGGATTCTGTCGCTGAGGACAGTCACGAGAGAAGTGACCAGGCTGGCCACATTTAAAGCAAGCTCCGAACGGAGGTCTTGGAGCAAACTCAGCAGATTGTCCTCCCATTGGCCTCGGCTGGAAACTGGGAACTGGAGGACGAGGCACAAAACCAGAGGGCCTTGGGGCGGGAGTAGCGCGATTAAATGCACTAGCAGGAACCCAAATACGCCTCTTTTGCGGATTGGAAGAAGAGGGCTTCACTGCATCTCGAGCACGCTTTCTAGATTCTTCAAGAACTAGCTTGCCGTGCTCCATCTTGACAGTCTTGTTCATAAGCGCCTGAAAGTTGGCGAAGTCAAAAGGAAGCAGCTCGTAACGAAGCTCCGGATTCAAACCTTTGCGGAACTTCTCCTGTCGATCCGCATCGGTGGAAACGTCACGAGGAGCATAACGCGCCAAGTGGTTGAAGGAGTGGAGATACTCGGTGACGCTCTTTCGTCCCTGAGTTAGATTCCGGAATTCTTCCTTCTTGATGTCCATGACACCTTCAGGGATATGTGTTCCACGGAAAGCATCGCAGAACTCCTGCCACGTAACCACGTGACCTTTCTCCTGGATAGCAAGGAAATTCTCCCACCATGCTGCGGCAGCACCTTCAAGCTGATGCGCCGCGAGATCCACGCGATCAGCCGTGGAGATACGCGCTGTCTCCAATTTGCGCTCGATGCTGCGAAGCCAATCATCAGCTTCGATAGGATCTTCTGAACGGCTGAATGTCGGAGGCTGCGTTCGAAGAAAATCTGAAAGTCCAACTCGAGCTTCGGGTTGGGGAGCAGTATTCCGAACTAGATGCTCCAGAAGGCGAGTCTGGTCCATCCGATTCCGCTCGATCTGCATCAACACCTCGGCCATGGATGGCGGTGGAGGAGGAACATTATTGCGACCAGAGTCACGACCTTGATTACCAGCGGCAGGCTGGCTACCTTCCGGATGTTCGGCCATCTGAATCAAGAAATAGATATGCCACAAAAACATGATCAGATCATAAAGAAACTTGAACGGAATTACTCGAATGAATTTCACGATTTACAAGATGAACAGAATCTGAACATGTCAACGGAGTAATCGGTAGAGTCGGTAATAACCGGCACAAGGTAAGAGGGAAGGTAAGGATTCCCTGCACACGTGAAGTCTAACTTTTGAACGGGGCAAGAAAGTAGCAAATTCGTTTTTCAACCAAACGAAAGGGTGAGGAAAAGAACTAGGATCGAAAGGGATAAGGAGAAAACAGAGCCACTACTTATGCTTTTCGCAAATCCTTTTTAAGTTCAAATAGTTTTTACAACTTCTAGACCCAACAACGGCCAAGACAAAGGTCATCCTACAGTCAGCCCTGCTCTGATACCAAAGCTGTCGAACCCCAGAATTCATAACAGAGAGGCTTAAGAGAAACCACCCGCTAAGTCGAAACGTCAACCCCGACCTTAACTCCTGGGTGTCAATTCCAAGAGGAGTGGAGTGATATGGCTCCGAATAGCCCGAGACGTCAACCCCAAAGCTTACTCTGGCAAGCGCACAGAGTAGTAGGGTGATATGGTCTCCTCACTCTTGTCCTACCGAGCCGGAACATCAACCCCGAACTCGTCCCGGCAAATTAATGCACGGCTGGAGTAGGGTGATATAGTTCCCAATCTCTCAGTAGTAGAGTCGCTTCACAGGGGTGATTAAACTTAATGACTCTATGATATAAACCCTAAAGTCCTACCCACAACATGCGCTTCATCACATACACGCACGGCACATGAGTGGGCGAAAACAACCAGATCTCATAGCAGTGACTCTACGACAGAAACTGCAATATTATAAGTTTGAAACTTAACAAACGTATACACACATACGGATCCGAAGATCCAAACATACAGCGGAAGAGTTTATAAGGCTGAGAAGCCAAAACAGTAGAGCCAGATGTGGCAACGAAAACAAACCAAAATACCAACCCAGGGCAGGATCACTGCCTGGGATTCCCAGCGTCTAGGCGTCGTCGGTGTCGAGCTCTAAATAGAAACCACCCTCGGAAGGGGTAGCTTCCTCTGCAACGAAAACAACAACAAAAGCAGGGTGAGTACAAAATTGTACTCCGCAAGACTTACAGTGCGGAAATAATAGTGATTGTGCCAGGTATCAACAAAAGGGTAATTGTGGACTAATTTGCGGAAAGCCAAGTTACCTTTATCAATACAATAAGTAGATTGAAATTCGACTACTAGAATACCTTTTCCAAAGGGGAAGAGTCGAACACTTCGCGAATATTCCTTACTGCAGATCACCACACCTGAAAAACCCTCGACCCATCCTCAACCACCCTGGGAGGAAGCTGTCGCTACACCATCCTTAGAGTTGGCAAGTTTTAGAGTTGGTTATAGTTGTCTAATTCGATGCGGATTCTTACCAAGCTGTCCATAACCGCGGACACGGCTGTTCAAACAGTTCTAACCCTGCAGGGGTGTACATCTTTACCTACACGTATCGATCGTCTCCTAGTGCCAATGCAATTTCACACACTTTCACGAGGTGTGCTGGCGGAGGGTGATCGAACACGACCTTTACAATGCCTTCGACCTAGGTATGAGCCACCCGTACGGGCTAGTCCATGTGCATCAGTCCGGCCGTAACTGCGACACGGTCCCATGCGTTGTGAATCGAGGTACATCCCCGGTCTCCCAGACCGTGTGTCCACCCCACCCTTATATGAAACCACACACCACATCCCCTTTTTCACTCACACGCAAATGGAAACGGCCAACTAATGCAGCTCATACACTAAGTCTAAGCAAATTAGTGAGTCGTGGGTGGTCCATTATCCCACCCGTGTAGAAGTACGCAAATCTTGGTTCGAAAGGACACCGGGAACCGGTCCTTGCGGGAAAACGAGACAACCCACCATGCTCCCAGCCATGGCCTCTCGTCTAAACCCAGATATGATTAAGTGAGTTCATTAGTATCCCGGTGAACACCCACCTACCACGTAACCCATTCCCAGTGTTGATTCATCTGCTAACCCAGGAATTACGACTTCTACAAGTCTAAGCATGTCTAAGCATAAATAGCTTAATAGCATTCGAACAGTGGATACTAGACTATGCTAGATAGGTTAGGTTAGTGGTGGAGCTGTTTAAGCGACAAGGTGAGTCTTATTCATCGGACTAGGGCTTTTTCTTGCGGAAAAATAGCAGTTGAACGCATATGATAATGATTTAAAAACAACTAATACTTTGCAAATAATAGGAGATTTGCAACGTGACCAAAGGGGCTGCTTGCCTGGTTGCTCTGCAACAGAACCCTGCTCTTGATCGAGACTATCGCTCGGCGGATCTTCCGGCTCTATCGAGGAAAAACGAAAACACCGGAAACCAAGGGCATAATCGTAAATATCAAAATGTACAATATCAGCATGAGATGCAATGCATGCCATGACGTAGAGGACGCAAAATAAAGACTAATGCAAGTGGAATCAATTTAATCGGAGTTCGGACGCATAAAATGTCGCGATCCGAAAATCCTCCGGCTAATCGGAAACCCTAATTTGAGTTTTTAGCAATTTGTATTATTCCTAGCATGCAAACATGGATGGAAATGATGTTTTTGAATAGATCTCATTTTTCTGAACAATTTTGATATATGATTTGTATTTTTCCGATTAAAGATGCACTTTCTATTAATTTCACAAGATTTAAACCCTTTTTCACCCTTTGTTTTATTTTTCTCAGTAAAAATAATATTTAAATTATTTCAAATACAACCAGAGGCTGACAGGTGGGCCCTGGGTCAAATCTAGTCAACATTGACTTGGGTCAATGACAGTGGGGCCCACTGTCACCTTTTTCCCTTTTATTTATTCTTTTATTTCAAACCCTTACAACTGGGACCCACATGTCATAAACTCCATTTTATTAATCTTTATTTTGTTTTCTTACAGGTGGGGTCCACATGTAATAGAGACATCTTTAAGAAGCTCATTAATTGCACTGTAATCACACTTAGCCATTTAATGAGTCATTACATTAATTAACTGTGCAGTTAGTTATTAGTTAGTGTTATTAAGTGGTCTAAACAGCAATTATTCCCATTGACCGAAGCATTAATCACAGATTAAGTGATTGAGCTCATGATTAGCCATAAACATGTCGTTAGGGCATGCTTAACCGGGAGATTAAGAGCCCTAATGGGGCTGGGTGCGGTCGGCTCTGACCGTTGGCTCGGCCGGACCGAAGCTCACCCGACGCGAGGCTGCCGGCGGCGAGAAGAGCAGCGGCGAGCGGCGGTGGCCTTACCGGCAGGCGACGGGAAGCAAGGCCGACGACGGGGTGGCCTTGGACGGCGACGGGGGTGCTTCGGGTGGCGGCGCGGAGAAGCTCGGGTGGGGCTCGGTTTGGAGGTGAGCCGGCAATGGGGAGGTGGGGATGCCCGGGGCGGTGAGGGGGCGGTAGCGAGGCGCGGCGGCGAGCTTGACGGGAGGGCGGAGGAGCGGCGCACGGGAGGGCTCCGGCGGCGGGGTGGAGAGCGGTCGGGCGAGGAGCTTGGATGGCGGGGTGGCCTCGGGTGGGATGGGTGAGAAGCGGCGGGGCGGTGGCGACCGGAGGAGGCCCGGGGCGGCGGGGAGCGGAGAGCTCGGGGCGGCGTGCTTCGGGTGGAGGGCGGGGGTGCCCGGGATGGCGGCTTGAAGCGGCGGGCGCGGCGGGGTGGTTCGGGAGGGAGCTGGGGCGGCGCGGTGAGGTGATGGGGACGGCGAGATGGGAGTGGCGGCGCCGGGGCTTCGGTGCGGCTTGGGACCGAGGCGAGCAAAGGGGAGGCGAGGCTGGGGGGGGCACCGGGTAGAGGAGGATAAGGCAGCCGGGTTTGGGGATAGGGATAGAGGGGAGGGTGGCTTAGAGGGGAAGCCACCGGGGGCGGTAGCGGGCTGGGCTGGGGAAGGGGAAGGTGGGCCGGGGCAAGGCCCACGCGGCAGGGGGGGGGCTTTAAGGTTTTTCTTATTTTCTTCTGATTTCCTGGTTTGATTTGATTTCAAATTGATCCCGAATACAAACTCGAATCCCACTTAGACTATGAATTATTCTAACAACCTACCAACTGCGAGATTCACTTCCAAAAGAACATGTTGCCGCTTCATTTAGATTAAGACCCGAGACGAGGTTCAAGCTTCTATTGGATCGAAGCTTCAAAATCCATCGAATCCTATATGCAAGATTTGGGATTTTAACGAGCACTTTAAAAATTCAAAAACTTACTCATTTTACGGTTCGAAAATTCATGCCATGAAGTGCATATGATGCGCATTACATTGTTATAAAACTTGGGGACGTTACAGGTTTACAACTTGAGCATCTTCCCTCAGGAATACTTATACATTCAGAAAACACTAGAAAAATTCAATATGGATAAATCATATATATAAAAAGAAAACACAAGGAAAATTCAGAAAGCACTCATGTGTCTTGCAAATTGCACCAGGCTTGACATTGCATTTCCAGTTAATTTATTAGCTAAATATAGTGCATCCCAACAAAAAGGCATATGGTTGGTGTAAGGAATATCCTCAAATATCTCCAAGGCACAAAATATCTCGGTTTATTCTATCAGAAAAATCAAGGTATGACCATGGTGAAATATGTTGATTCTAGTTACTTATCTGATCGCCATAACACCAGATCACAGACTGATTTCATTACAAGGTGGTATAGCCTTCTCATGGAAGTAATCCAAAACAGACTTTAATTAGTGGCTACTTTCACTAATTATTCTGAAATAGTTACTTTATATGAAGCAAATAGTTACTTTATATGAAGCATTATGGAATGTGTATGACTTCACAGAATGATTAACCACATTCAAAGATCATGTGGTATTGGTTCAATAAAATTACGTGCGATTATCTATGAAGATAACGCGTCATGTATTACTCTGATGCAATTAGGTTGTACAAAGAGAAAAATCACAAAACAATTTACTCCTAAATTATTTTATCCCCACAATTACAAAAAATAGGGAGATAAAAAAATCTAGCAGATTTATTCATAAATTCTTACCAACATCTACATTACAAATATGCTCATGGAATTGGTATAGGACGACTTCAAGATTTGCAAGGTTTAGGGGGAGTAAACTCCTGAATTATAACATGTTATTGATCATCAGACATAAATATTCTTTTATCTTACGAGCTTTCTGAAATGGTTTCTCATAAACAGCTTTAATGAGGCAATATTAACAGTGTTCATATATGCCATATCATTTTCTCCTTATTTTTTTCATTCTCTTTATATTTTTCCCACAAGGTTTCTGGAGGAGATTTTTCGCTGCACTGTATACAATGATGAATTGATCAAGAGAAGTGTTACAAATGAAAATTATGATCAAACCATAACTGCAATTAGTAGTTAATAATGTCTTTTCAAGATTGGCAACTGCCATCCCTTCATTGTATATAAAATGTACAATCTTCACGGTGTGCAAGACAAGGTTCTCATTCTCTCTTTATTCTTGCAACATTCGCGCAGGTGCAAGTCAGGGAAGCCAGCTTAGGTGGCGCGTGAGAGGAGAGAGCCCAAGAGAAATCTAATGGCACATGGGTGTTCGATCCTAGGGCTACCGAGGAATCGGATCCAGGCGTTGGATCAGATGTTCCTGTATTTTCATCTCTTTTTAATAGGACTCGACCTCAAGATCGGAATACCCTCTGTGTGTATAAGCAGTAGGCTCATGATCAATACGCTACTACATACAATCGAATTGATGTCACACACATCCATACATAACAGAACATAATCTTACACATAAATGGCCATCCTGACCGAAGTCTTACACATAATTGCCACGAGGGCTGAATAGCAAATAAAATCTTGTGGGGGAATGGTATATCAAACCCAATAGGCAACCTACTGGGTTGCATCCTAGTTTTTGTACTCATCATCATAGTAACCGTTGGTGTTCTAGTCTTCTTCCATTTCTGGCCAAATCAACAAACTAGTTGAGTACATTGAATGTACTCGCAAACAACCCACAAAGAGTGATAACAAATATACATGCGTGGCCTTGTCCAAAGTAGAGGCTCTATGCTAGTTTCATTTGTGTTTAAAGCCAAGTTTCATTTACAATAATAATAAAGTAAAATACACTCACAGTCACTAAACTTACACGATAGGACAAATATAGTCCTTTACTCAGAAAATGCCCTTTTAGCTCCCTATTCTTGTTAAAGGGGTCCACTTGCGGTACTAATACCATTTGTCATACATATTTTGATGACATGGTGCCGTAAACCATCCAATGGGGCATCTCGGTCTCCAGTTGGTAAAACAAACCCACATGGTGCCGTGCATCCTCGGTCTCACCCCTCCTCTTCCTGTTGTTGCTCACCTCCCTCGCCGCTCAACACACAGTACGCAGCAGACTTGCTCGACGAGGACTTCATCCCATATAAACATGCACCAAGGCTCAGAGGAGGAGAGAGAGGAGACAGAGGGTGCGCTTCCCCTATCCCTGCCCATCCACGACCGAAGCAAAGTGACGATGACATAGCACCCGGGTATCGTCAAGGAGGACAAAACCGGCCCTCTGGACATAGGGTGGGTCGGGCCGACTGCTCGGAGTCTGATTTCTACACGGGGGCGTGTCATCAACTTAGAGTACAAGACATAAACATGTACCTATCTGATATCTCAGTTTTTAGTTGTAAATGATTAGGAGATCTACTTGTAAACCGATCTGGGCTCATGTAACTCTGCCCCTACCACCTATATAAGGAAGGGTAGGGATCCCCCGATCGGTAAGGCATTACACATTCACACCCTAGCAACCTAGAGAGCTCCTCTCGAGGTCTTGCTGCATACGGTACACAAGCAATACAATCCGCCAGACATAGGACGTAGGGTATTATCTCTTCCCGAGGGCCTAAACCTGTCTAAACTCTGTGTCCCGTGTGCATCCATCTAGATCTGCTACGCGTACGCTGCCCCATGTTCATTATTGCCAGATCAAAACACCGACAGTTGGCACGCCAGGTAGGGGCAGTGTGCATAGATCCATCTGAACAGATCCAGATGGGTTTCTCAAACGACAACGGCGACTTCATTCCGAGCGGAATCATGAGTTTTGACCCCCTGGACTCTGTTGCTGACCCAGGACAGGTTTTCCAATTCAGAAAACTGGACTTCATCACCAACAAGCTCGGCAAACTTCACCTCTGTGACTCGGCTTCCAGCCGGTCGGCGGAGGCTTCACCGCCTTCCCCACTGGGACTCTCCTCCGAGTCGATGGCTTTGGCAACCATCTCCGAGGACGAGGTTACGAAAAAGTTGGATCTACTGCTTGAACACGGGTCCTCACCCGTCGAGCAGGGATCCCGACTGGTTGGCACGATCGAGTCCCTCTTACCCGTCCTCGACTACGACTTGGACGGCTTCGAGAGTTCGGGAAGCCACCATCCTTCCCAGGAAGTCTTCATGGCTGACTCGGATGCGCTAGCAAACAACGGTGGCCAGTCAATCCCCATCGTGGATCAGACCCCCAATCAGCTAGAAGCCACCCAGCTCCATCTTATTGCCAACGAGGAGAGACTGGTCGAGCAGCAGACCGTGCTCGCTCGCCAGCATGAGGAACGACAGCATAACGAGGACATGCGGGACCGAGGCGCCAGGTTAACAACGCACTTTGCATGTGCAAGAGGGACGACGTCTAGATATTTTCACTTCTAAAAGATCATCTAGGCCCCTAAGTGGTTTTGATGGTTAATGGCAACTCAAACTGGGATCTAATATTTACAGTGAGTGTAAGCAGGTTTTATAGGTTCCAGGAAGAACGGTCATCAAGGGAATGATGACCACATAAAAGAACAAAGGTGGTCTCCAGGACAAGGGAATGGCTGTGCTAGGCAGCTGTATCACAGCTGTGAGGAAGCCAGTGCTGTTCAAGGAGTTGCAAGCAAGGTGATGGTGGCTTGATGCGTCAAGGGCCGTGAATGCAGTTGGTGGCAAGTATAGCCTAGATTTGCTAGTTTCTTTGAGTCCATAGGAAACGCCTGTACTATCAAGAGGGATAAAGTAGTAATAATCTGTGGAGGATCTTTTGCTTAATGCTCAGGGTGTTGGACAGTGGCACTGATGCTTTGAGATCAGTGGCCTTGTGTCAACAGTTTTGCACAAGTGTGAAACTGATTTGCGTTAGCACCCTGCAATGCTAGCAGTAGAAAACCCTAGGGGTTAGAGTCACCGGTGTGACGCAGCTGTGTCACAGGTGGTCTAGCGCTCTATGACTCAGATGCATCTCTGTACCAGGGAAGAGCTTGTAAATGCTAAAGGACCTGCACTGCGATGGTTTGTCTGCTGAGTCAGAAGACTGTCGGAGGTTCTCTCCTTATTAGGGATCAGAGTAGCTGTATGCTGAGAGCATATCATGTGTCAAGACCGGGCTGAGTAGTGCGGCTACGTCAGTTAAGGGTTCACCTGTGTCAGCCTCCGGTGACATAGGTGTCGATCTGCCCGAGCCGGTTATAGGTTGGGCGTAGTGAGTAGCTGTGTCACCGGTGCTTATCACCGGTGACTCACTTAATCCTACGTGGCAGCAGTGTAACGGTCGGATTCATGTGAACCCTATAAATAGGGGACCAGGGGAGGTCTTCGACCTCAACCATCCAAGCTAGCTCAAACCAGTAAAGTATATTTGACCGTTGCAAGCCTCTCTCACTCGGAACAAAAGCCAACCTTCCTAAGAGAGTTAGAGTCCTTGAGCAAAAGAGCATTTGGTTCCTCCAAGATTCGTTGCTGCTGAATCTATTACTCTTAGAGTGTCTACTCCTAGACGGGCGTAGGAGTTGCTGGTATCACTCAAGCTTGTGTGAGCTGGACTAGTAGTTTGTGAAGGTGAATCAAAGTCTACCTGCTGCAAGGCTAAAGGACTTCCACAAGCAAAGCAAGAGGACTGATCATTCAGGTACTCAGAGAACAAGCACGATTCAGTGCTGACGATCTCTTCGGAGTAGCCTCTCCAACGGAGACGTACCTCTCTGAGAAGAGTAGGGAACTTCGGTGAAAAACACCTGTCTATCTGAGTACTTTCTGTATTGCTTACAGTTCCTTGCTATATCTGCTTGTTTGTATGATCTTAGACATATTCTGTTCATCTGTTGTAGATTATCTTTTCATATGTGCTAACTTAGCTGTGTCACAGTTGCTATAGATCATATCTCTTACCTGTGTCAGCTACCTGTTACACAGCCACTTAGGTTGCACATTTATTTCTAAGTCTTTAGCTCACCTGTGTTAGCCACCTGTGTGACAGCTACGTGTTAATTCGTACATCATATATTGCATGTGTTGTTCACCTGTCACATAATTAGCTTATCCTGCATCTAGCTAAGTCTTAATCTGATCAACTAAGTCAAAAGAAGTAAATTTAATTAGCCTCCTATTCACCCCCCACCCCTCTAGTCGGCACCTTCGGTCCTTTCAACTTCCCGGTCACAACCTCGTCGCCGCTACGGGGGTAGCACGCGCTATCAACATCCCCGAGGGCACCCCGAGTTATGACTCGGTCTGACATCTGGTTAGCCGATTACCACACGGCGTGCAGGACTAATGGAGGCAACGATTATGTCGCGATCCACTACTTGCCCCTGTTTTTAGCTGACTCGGCCCGTGCTTGGCTCACCAGCCTGCCTCAGGGACAGCATCCAATCCTGGACCGAGCTTGAGACCCTCTTCGTGAACAATTTCCAGGGCACCTACAACAGGCCTGGGAACGCGTGGGATCTCCACAGTTGTACCCAGGAGGTGGGTGAAACCCTCAGAGAGTACAATCAACGCTTCTCCAAAAAGAAGAACTCTCTGCCGGAAGCCCGGGAGGCGACATCATCACCGCTTTTTCCAAAGGCGTTCGGAGCATGGACCTCATCCACAAGATCACACTTAAGAATCTCCAGACTACGCGCGAGCTCTTCGATATCGCCAACAACTTCGCAACTGGCGAGGAGGCCGTTTGCAGTGCGACCAAGGATGACAAGGGGAAGGGCAAGGCCCCCGAGTCCCCCAAAATGAAGGATCGTCTGTTGCTAAGGCTGCTAAAGAAGCTGAATAAACCTTCTGCTCCTAGCTAGAGCAAGAAGGAGCCTCCTCCGGATGGGGGCGCCGAGTTCACAAAGGAGACTGCGTGCCTCATGATCTTCGGCGGTCTGAGTGGTTGCGAATTCAAGCGTCGCCAGAAGCTCACGAACCGCGAGGTCAACACGATCGAGCCGGTTGTGCCCCAGTACCTCCGATGGTGAAGTGACCCTGCACACCACTGCATGGTGTAGTGTGCCAGTCTTTGATATAATATAATAAAATCCCATCTCATTATATTACATCCATCAGAATGTACAACAGAAGCATTGATGGTCCAACAACTATATATATTACAGACTTCAAAATATACAGAAGTTATTACAGAAATACAATAAGATAAGTTCAACTGCAAATATCAACAGAAATATAGAACTAAAAATTAAATTGCAGAAAAAGTATAACTGAGATTTTTATTCTTCTACTAAACTAAGCTATTCTTGCTCGAGTTCTGCCCCGTCTTGCTCTCCATAGTCGATGTAGTAGTCGACTTCTTAGATCCCTCCTGTCAGGTCCGGCTCCTCCTTCCCTTCTTGGACTTCAACTTCCTCATACTCAACCTCTAATGGTTCAGAGTCTAACAAAGGGAAGATTTATGTAGGGGATGAGTACAGAAGGTACTCAACAAGTTCATAATAGCAAAAGGTGTTTGAATGACTATTTCTACTAGGACAAAGTCCTCAAAGGATATGCATGAATCCAATATTGTTCCTGGATAGAAGTAAATTTTAATTTAGCTATGTTCAGAAGGCTTCACGGGTCGTTAGAACCTCCAATGGTTCCTTTCCTGCCACGATCGTAGTTCATACCCAGAACAGGGAGTGACAATGCCACACTTCAATACACTCTGCAGAGGTGCGCTACTTTACCCACAAGTGGTACTTAGCCTTTAGCTGGGTACGAGACCCATCACACTCCCATCGGTGCGTGGCCAGGTCTAAGGTTCCGAGTCATTTTCACCCTTCCCTTTGGCAATATCTCCCCTTATGTAGTCGATCCAGCACCGACTACCCACCTCGTCATTATAGCGTATTTTTCTGTATATTTCAGGGACATAACGCCTCCCAAAGCGGAAATTCAGGGTTTATCGCTCCCTTGGGCGAGGGACTTAACGCTTCCCCAGGCGTTACTTTACATACGTTCCTGGGAGATATGCACTGAGAAGGTATTACTTGACTCGCCTGTCCCATAACAGGTCTTGCGGTTAACGCTATCTTTACCGCGTAAGAATGCCAACTGACATTTGTTATTAACCTTATGATGATACCATATGCAATGGAACCCTGACCACCCCACAAGTTCCAAACCGGGGTTCCACTGCCCACCAATATATGATTCAACGAATCATAATGCAGTCCATTTATTAATTATCATAGGTGATAAGAAGAAGGAATTGCATATATGTGGTAGAAATAATCTTCAACATGAACAATAAATGAACTTGCCTTGAGATGGATAAGAGGTGAAGTGAGATGTCCCTTCGGACGAAATCGGCAGAACCTCGGGATCTGAAGTGGAATAATCGTCCGATAAGGACTATTTCCGAAGATAGCAATTGTATATGCATGTATGCATGCTCAAGTTGACGAGGTTGCTTTACAGAATTTAGATTGCTTGGACGATGTGGCCTACCTTGTCGAAGACAATGCAATAGATGATATCTATGATTAATTTTCTTGATTTTTTTTATCTGCTCTATCTTTTGAATTTATAAAATTTACTATCAAAATTTCGCGGTGTGGTGAAGTTATTTGACGGATTTTAAAGTATTTATGGAAAAATCCCAAACTTTGCATTTGAGGAAAATTATAAAAAGAGTTTTAGGCTTTCTCTAGAAGGATAGGTGTATATACACATCTTTTGGATTAACGAATTCCTATGAGTTATTTAAGTTTAAAAGAGGATTTTTGATTCTCCAAATTATAATCTTTTGTCTAATTTAAATGAAATCAATCATTTATCCCAATTTACTTAAGAGTTTAGATTAGGTTAAAATCCTCTTTTTCAAAAGAAAATATCAGGAAGATATATTTATTACTTTATTCTGAGGTTAACTTTTCTTTTAAGGGACAATAATTTTAACCTAAAGAACTTCTTTTTCAGCTTTAAAGAAAACAGTAACCATTATTTTTAATTTCTATTTAGCCCATTTGCCTTACTTTTAAGAAACAAACTAAAATCTCAAGAAATTAGTAAGTATATATGCTTATATATTTTTTTTACCATTTCTTTTCCTCACCTATCTTTTATTTCTTTTCTCACTTTTCATTTTTTTTCTTTTTCCTTTTTACTTGATTCTCTGGACTCACCCTCAACCGGCCCCTTTTAACCCTTGCTTCATTTCTTCCTTACCCGAATCCCCCAAAATCCCTAACTCCTAATTCCCCACACCCGCATCTCTCTGCTTCAGTCCTACTCCCCCATGGTCGCCGCCCCTTGCTCCTTCTCGGTCGCCGCCGCCCTCCGGCCTTCTCCCTCTTTCACCGGCTGCTGGCCCTCCGGCCACTCCCTCTCTCACTTGCCGCCGGCCCTCCGGCTACTCCCCGCCGCCAAGAGCCTAGGGCTCCGGCTCGGGTTGTCGCCTCCCCTTGCCGCCTTGGCCGCCTCCGCTGATGCGCCTCCACCACCGGCCGCTCCCCTCGGTCATCCTTCTCCGGCCCGACCGCTCGGCCGCCCTTGCTCCGTCGCCTCCTCTCGGTTGCCTAGGTGGCCTCGCCGCCCCGGTGCCTCATCGCCGGTGGACGGCGGCGAGTTCACCGCGCCTGCAACCCCGGCGACGAGGTGTCGCCCACGGTAAGCCTTCCTATCCTCCTTCAACATGCATACTCCCCCCACTCCATCTATTCCCCAATTTCCCCCTTTACTCAAATCCCTAATTTTTAGGGTTCTTCACTTGCTAAATGAATTTGATTCCGGTTTTTAGGAGTGAGATGGAGAGTTATGCTATCCCTAGGTGATTCCTCTCTAATTTGATTGATTCATAGCTCATGCCTTTAATTCTGGTTCCTAATCATTTCTCTGCTAATGCATTTGTGCCTATAACTTGTGAAACCCGAATCAGGATGAGGAAGGATTATTATTTTGTTCCTTACCATTTACTCGAACTATACATATTCTGATATGGTTTGCTTAGCTTATTTTTGATTGGCATATTCTAACAAAACTAGGATGTACTGTTGGTTCAATTTGCTATTTCTAAAACTGATAAGAACACACATTAATCTTATGGGTTCTTTAGTTCTGCATTAGCATATACACCTAGTTACTTGCTTAGGAGGTACAATCATTGACCTTTGAAACTTGATTCACTTGTGATTAAGGTTCTGCCTAAGCAGATATAATGCTTGTTTTTACCCCCTCTCCTTACTGGTTCCATATGCACTTAGCAATTGCTTCCTTTAAAGAACTGGTGTTAATTTGATTTAGTTGCTCTCTATTGTCTTCCTTACACACATATCTTAACAAATTTACTAGCTAAGAGAACACATTCTCTTTTGATATTAGTCATCTTCTGCTTTCTTTATTAACGCATTAACCGAATAGATACTTTACTTGATCTTAGTCTCTCTGTGTTTTTTTTCCATTTATCTATATACATATCAGATTCTTTAGCTTATCTCTTCCCATCTTCTAACTCTTTCTTATCTAATCTCAACACTGATAAGAACAGATCATTATGCCTTCTCCTTCCTTACCTCTGATTCATCTAACTTCTATCTTTTTTTTTCTATCTTTATCTATTTCTCTAAACTGGTAAGAACAGATTACCTATGCTCTTTTTATTTCTTCCTATTCTAACTTGACAAGAACAGATTACTTTCACTTGATTTAGAGGTTGGCTGTTTTTGCCTAACGCAGATTATTTTCTGCAGAATTTAAACACTTCTCTTTTCTTTTTCTAAATGCTCCTATCCCCTCTACTATACCTTAAGCAAGCTGTAGCTTGTTCTTGTGGTATTCTGAGACCTGCTTCTTCAGGTTTTGCCTCCTCCTCCTTGCTGCCTTGCTTGCTTCTCAGCTCTCTAACTCTTGCCCCTTTGATTTGGTGCTATTTTGGTTGGGTTTGAGAGGATAATGAGACTCATGAGGTCCTATTTATAGGGGTTTGAAGGCTAGTATGCTGGAAATTCGAAAATAGCTGGTTTTGAAACCTATTGGATGACTCCTCTCTTGATTTGGTGAATCAGCTGCTTGCATGGCAGCCCCTAGCTGATCCTTATCCTCCTTTTGAGCTTGAGGTGGCAAGGCAATGCCACCAGCTGCTTGGCATGTTTCATTCCTCTTGGACAGGTTGAAGATGACTATGGATTGGCTTGCCTAGTTCTGTTGCACGTTGGCTGTTGCTAGACTTTAAAAGTTTAATACTTATGTTGCCTAGGGCTGCTAGATTTAACCTGAAAGCAGACCCTTAATCCATGTTTAACATAAATTGGTTGCCTGTTGCTAATGGAGGTTAGTTTAAACTTAAATTGACTTAAAGAATCAATTGTTGCCTTGCTGCCTATTCGAATTCAGTGATCCAATCACTTGTTGCCTTCTGTTCTAGGACATGCTGCCTTAAGATTGACATCTATTGTTGCTTTAAGATTGATGCTTATTAGAAATGGTTGCCTGTTGCCTTAACTTGAATTAGATTCCTAAGTCAATTTAAATTCTTTTGAGTTCAGAACTGGTTCTCTGAATTCTCAAAACTGACCTCCTAAACAAACGCATTTTCAAAAGAAAATGCAACATTTTAATCCTTAACCAACTCTCTCTCTTTTTGGAGCATTGTTCTTTTGTTTATGTGCAGGTTAAAGAATCAAGAGTTGAGGATGAGAAAGGACTTGAGAGAAGAATGAAGATATTAGCTAGGTTTTCTTCTTGTAGATGTTTTTGTATTACTCATGGTTTGTAATATTGATTCCTTTGTAAATCAAATTTTTTTCTTTCTTTGAATTCCTATACTTGTAATTGAATTATCTGAGTATATTTATATGTCTCTTTGAATTAGTTCATATTACTCATATATATAGATTTATATTGAAGTTGCTTGACTCCTGTATATATATATGTATATATGAATTGAATTACTTTTGTATATATGTATGTGATACGAATAAAGTTTTTGAATGTCTCTCAAATTTTGATATGCATGAATGAGATGAATGGATTCAATCACCTAATCCTAATGTTTAGACTTTTAGAAAATACGGGTTCTCACAGATGGTCCGAGTCTGTAATCTCCTTCGACCGCTCGGATCACCCCGACTACATACCCCACCCCGGAAGGTTTCCCTTGGTGGTGGACCAATCGTATGCGACGTCCGCCTCACCAAGGTCCTCATGGATGGAGGGAGCGGCTTGAACATCCTCTACGTCCAGGCCCTAGACGACATGAAGATCCCCCGCTCAGAGATCAAGCCCAACGGTGAACCCTTCCATGGGGTTGTGCCCGGCAAGCTGGCAAGACCACTCGGGCAGATCGCTTTGGCCGTCACCTTCGGTACACCGGACAACTTCCGGACCGAGACCCTCACTTTCGAGGTCGTCGACTTCCCGAACTCGTAGCACACTATCTTGGGGCGTCCCTGCTACGCCAGATTTATAGCCGTTCCTAGCTATGTCTACCTGAAACTCAAGATGCCGGGTCTCCACGGGATAATAACAGTGCCAAGCAAATTCCAGCACGCTTACACGTGTGACCTGGAAAACTACAACCTCGCTGCGGCTCAAATCGCGGCAGCCGAACTTGACAGCCTCAAGTTGGTTGTGGTCGAGGAAGCACCCCTGGCTAAAAAGCCTTTAGCATCGACGTCATTCTAGTCGGCGCGGGATACCAAGACGGTCCAGATTGATCTGGAAGACACCTCCAAGACGATGCAGATCGGGACTACGCTCAGCGACAAATAGGAAAGCGCGCTTGTCAGCTTCCACATGTCCTCGATGCTAGGCAGCATCAGCAGCCATCAGGAGGATTAGCTGGTTTGTCCAAGTCGTCAAGAGACCCCGAACATTGCGCGCAAAGGGGTACTGGAAGACGAGATGTCGTGCCGTCTCCGGGACTTTGTTACAAAAGGGACACCATTTGTCATCGGAGATTTTGCCGAGCTCTAATTTATCGGTTGTAAACCCACAACCAACTCTCAAAAATACGAGGGACACTATAAGATGGTGAAATACCAAAAGTTATGAGAGGATCACTTGCCATATAAAACGGCAATTGAGCCGATTGACACCGCATCCATGCTCATGCATGGCGACTTGGGCGTGGATGGCGTGGACGTTCGCGTGAGAGGCAAGCGACGAAGGAGAGCATGACGAACTCGTAATCCTTAAGGGGTCTGAGCGCAGGGCCGTTGGTGAGCAGTGGTGCCTCCATCTTCATGTCATTTCCCAACATGCCACCCAACTTCTGTCCTAACCACCCCGCCGCCATTAGCGCTGCTACCACCAATCTCTGTGAAGAGGCCGCCACATCTTGATTTTGTGCACCAGGAGTTGCGCAACGACGACGTAGAGATGACGGCTCTATCCATTAAACCTCTAGGACTTTGTATCGCCACCATTTCACCGATCTTCCTCGACTCAGCCACCTCCTCCTCCCTTGATTTCCTTCAACAGTGAGCTTATTGTTAATTCCTCGTGTTTACATTATCTCCTCTGCCTTCTAAGTATTTTCCCTCGATCAATTTTGTTGATCTGTGCTCGTAGCTCCCACCCTCACACATAAATATCACGGCCGTTGATGGACCTCACCACCCACGATTACAAAGCATTGCTAGACCCACGCAACCCCACGATTAGCATCAACACGATGTCATGGTTTCATTTTTTTTGTTCATCCACTTGTCATGGCCAGCCATTTGTCAACGAACTCGGCGCTCCTCTCCTTTTCTGCTTTGTCATATGAGATGTAGAGAGAGAAGGAGACAAGAGAGGAAGAAGAAGCATATGACAATGGGTCTAAGTGATATGGCAGTCCAGAATAGAAAATAAGCCATGTTATAGGAAATACTACTCTCCAAAACAACTTTGACTAGGTCTAGGGGTTATTTAAACAGTTTTGCAAACGTGAGGGAGTAGGTTGCGCTGTTTTATATCTCATAGGGTTATGTGGACTTACTCGAAATGTCAAGGGTGAAGTAGACTTATTCTTATTTTTAACTCAAAGAACGACAACAAGGAGTTTTGCACAATAGAACTCTTGCATGATTTCCAAATGGGTCTTAAGTTTCCTTCCTATTAATTAGCTTCTTCTGGGATCAATCCCCATCCTTTTAATTAGCTTCTTCTCTATTCGTGGAAAAAGTCCACATACCCCAATGATGTTTGGCGTAACTACTACATAATCCTTGAGGTTTAAAACTGGGTGACCAACCACTGAATTATACGAAACCGTTCAATTCACCCCTCAAGTGGTATTAGAGGCAGTTTTGCCCACATGGCACGTGACGTGGCCCTTAGCAAATATAATTACATAAAAGCCTTCCCCCATGATGGTGACATGGCACCCGGGTACCATCAAGGAGGACGAATCCGGCCTCCCGGCCACGGGATGGGCCGGGCCGGTTACTTGGAGTCCGACTACCTCACGGGGGCGCCTCACCGACGTGGAGTACAAGACAAGGACTAATACCTGTCCGGCTTACCCGGAATTGGTTGTAACCGAATAGGAAACATATCTGTTAACCCGATCCGGACTCTGTAACCCTACCCCGGCCGACTATATAAGGCCCGGTAGGGGACCTCCGATCGGCAGAACATCTCATCTAGCTTAATCTCCATTGTTTCACAGCTCAGGCCCCTTCGAGATCGATTCTCTAGGGCCTGCGGCACTCGGGATACAGCAATACCAGCCACCAAACACAGGACGTAGGGTATTACCTCTCCGAGAGGGCCTGAACCTGTCTAAATCTTGTCTCCCGTGTGCAGCCATCCTGATTTGCTGTGCTCACACCGCCCCATAAATAGTATTGCCGGAATAATACTCCGACAGTTGGCGCGCCAGGTAGGGGATTGTGCGCATAGATCCATCTGCACGAGTCAGGATGGCTTTCGTCAACAACAACATCTTCGTCTCGGGAAGCATCTTGAAGTTCGCCTTCATCAGCGCTGTCCCAGACCCTGGCCACCTTTTCCGTTTCGGAAGGTTGGATTTCATCGCCGACAAGGTCGGCCAGCTTCACCTCTGCTACTCGGCGACGTCTCGATCGGCAGAGGCTTCATCAGCTCTCCAGCACGGGCCTCCCACGGAGCCCGCGCCCTCGACCCCTCTCCCCAGGGAAGAGGCTTCGCCGAAACCAGATCCGTTTGTCGCGCACGAGTTCGCACTCGGATCCCGACTGGTGGGCGCTATCGAATCTCTCCTCCCCGTCCTCGAGTACTACTCGGACGAGGACGAAAGCTCTGGCAGCCACCATCCGTCCCGGGAAGTCTTCATGGCCAATGCCGGCTCGCTAGATGGCGGTGACGGCCAAGAAGTTCCCATCGAGCAACAAATGCCGGCCGAGCTCGAGGCCACTCGACTCCGACTCCTTGCTAAGGAGGAAGAGTTGATCGAGCAGCAGACCCGGCTCGTCCGCCAGCGTGACGACCAGCGACGCAATGATGACATGAGGGCTCGTGGACGCCAGGTTCACAACGAGCTCCGCATGCGTGAAAGGGAAGGAGTCCCGATATTTCCTCTCCCGAGTCACAATATCGTCGCGGCCACAGTGGCGGCCCGTGCCATTGATATCCCCGAGGGCAACCCGGGATATGACGAACTTCGACGGCTCCGCGTCCTGCTGGAAGAGACCGCCCTCCAGCACGCTGAAGTTTTCGAAGACCACCCCGGCTCCTCCGCAGGTGCAAGGAGTCGGCGCTCTACGCCTCAGAAGAGTCCGTCACGCATGGATAGCCAGCGAGCAAGCCCCGGCCGACATCAGCCGGCCGGCAACGTCCACGGGCGACTCGGACCCGATCGAGACGCCCGAGGCACCATAGATGCGAGAACCCGCGCCCGCCAGGACGCGGGCAAAAACGCTCGCCAAGCTATACCGGCCCGTGATCGACTCGGACCAAGGAGCCAAGCAGATGCTGAGAGAAGCGCTCATCATGGTTCCAGGAGAGAAGATCGTGGCAACCACCACAATGGTAGCGGCGCCACCAGCCGGGAACGTTCTCCTCTGACTTCCTCCGGCATGGGTTACTCGGGTCCGAAAGCATTCGGCCCTCGTATCCGCAGCGTCATCTTCCCGCCGCGATTCCGGATCACCGGCATCGACAAGTACACGGGAGAGACTCGGCCGGACATCTGGCTGTCCGACTACCACACAGCGTGCAGAACCAACGGTGGGAACGACTACGTCGCGATCCACTACCTGCCGCTCTTCCTGGCCGACTCGGCGCGAGCCTGGTTGACCAGCTTACCTCCGGGGTGCATCCATACGTGGAAAGACCTCGAGACCCTCTTCGTGAACAACTTCCAGGGCACCTACAATCGGCCCGGGAACGCGTGGGATCTCCACAGCTGTACACAAGGGGCGGATGAGACTCTCCGTGAGTACATCCAGCGCTTCTCCAAGAAGAAGAACTCTCTGCCCGAGATCCGGGAGGGCGACATCATTACCGCCTTCTCCAAAGGAGTTCGGAGCACCGACCTGATCCACAAGATTGCGCGGAAGAATCCACAGACTACGCGCGAGCTCTTCGACATAGCCAACAGCTTTGCTACCGGCGAAGAGGCTGTCCGCAGTGTTACTCGGGACGGCAAGGGCAGAGGCAAGGGCAAGGCGCCCGAGTCCTCCAGTCGGGACGACCAGCCCGAGTCGTCTAGAAAGAAGCACCGCAAGCGCAAGGGCGGAGACCTCGTTGCTGCTGCCGAGCGCGCTCCGGCGCGCCGTCCACCGCGCACCAACACAACCTTCGAGGAGATGATGAGTCAGCCGTGTCACTTCCATGGACCCAAGTCCAATCATCTGACACGCGACTGCAACCTCTTAAAGAACCTGAACAAACCCTACGCCCCCAACAAGGGCAAGAAGGAACCCCCTCAGGACGAGGGTGATGAGTTCCCGAAAGAAACCGCTTGCTTGATTATTTTCGGCGGCCCTAACGGCTACGAGTCCAAACGTCGCCAGAAGATCATCGACCGAGAGGTCAACGCAGCGGAACCGGCTGTGCCCCAGTACCTGCGATGGTCCGAGTCCGTGATCTCATTCGGACGCGCGGATCACCCCGACTACATACCCCAGCCGGGACGTTTCCCCTTGGTGGTGGACCCGATCGTCTCCGGCGTCCGCCTCACCAAGGTCCTCATGGACGGCGGGAGTGGTCTCAATATCCTCTACATCAAGACCCTCGACGATATGAAGATTTTTCGATCCGAGATCAAGCCGACTGGTGCCCCCTTCCACGGGGTGGTGCCCGGCAAGATGGCGAGTCCACTCGGGCAGGTCAGCCTGCCCGTTACCTTTGGTACTCCCGACAACTTCCGGACCGAGACTCTCACCTTCGAGGTCGTCGACTTCCCAGGATCATACCATGCCATCCTGGGGCATCCTTGCTACGCCAAGTTCATGGCTGTCCCCAGCTACGTCTACCTGAAGCTCAAGATGCCGGGCCCCCATGGGGTTATTACAGTGCAAAGCAGCTTCCAGCATGCTTACACATGTGATCTCGAGAACTGCAACCTCGCCGCAGCCCAGATCGCCGAGGCCTCCTTCTCCGATCTCAAGTCGGCCGTGGTCGAGGAAGCACCGCCATCCAAGAAAGCTTCAACGTCGACATCTTT
The DNA here is from genome assembly GCA_019208055.1 of Stipa capillata. NCBI lineage: Eukaryota > Viridiplantae > Streptophyta > Magnoliopsida > Poales > Poaceae > Stipa > Stipa capillata. The sequence goes on along the minus strand of JAGXJF010005866.1, from coordinate 91,895 downwards.
CCAGTCGGCTCGGGACACCAAGTCGATCCGACTCGACCCAGAAGACTCCTCCAAGACGACGCAGATCGGGACTGCGCTCAGCGACAAATAGGAAAGCGCGCTCGTCAGTTTCCTCCAGGATAACCGGGATATCTTCGCATAGACATCCTCCGACATGCCCGGGGTTCCCAGGGAGGCTGCCGAGCACTCTCTCAACGTTCGGCCCGGACGCCAAGCCGGTCTAATAGCGTTTACGCCGTTTCGCTGAAGATAGACGTCAGGCTAAGGAGAAGAAATAGCTAAGCTTCTAGCAGCTGGCTTTATTAAAGAAGTGTATCATCCCGACTGGTTAGCGAACCCAGTTCTTGTTCGCAAAAAGAATGGAAAGTGGAGGATGTGTGTTGATTATACTAGCCTCAACAAGGCATGTCCCAAAGATCCTTTCACCCTTCCTCGCATCGACCAAGTGGTTGACTCCACGGCCGGGTGCGAAATTTTATGCTTTCTCGACGCCTACTCGGGCTATCACCAGATCAAGATGAAGGAGGATAACGAGATCAAGACATCTTTCATCACTCCGTTCGGCGCCTTCTGCTACGTCTCCATGCCCTTCGGACTCAAGAATGCCGGCGCTACGTACCAACGGTGCATACAGCGCTGCCTTCAGTCCCAGATCGGCCGGAACGTGCAAGCCTACGTCGATGATGTGGTGATCAAGTCCCAAAAGAAAGAAGACCTCCTGAGTGACTTGGGAGAAACCTTTGCCAACCTGCGAAGATTCAGCATGAAGTTCAACCCCGAGAAATGCGTTTTCGGGGTGCCTTCGGGTAAACTACTCGGCTTCATCGTCTCCGAACGAGGAATCGAGGTCAACCCGGAGAAAATCGACGTCATCGTCAAGATGGGCCCACCCAAGAACCTCAAGGACGTCCAACGGCTGACCGGGTGCATGGCTGCTCTCAGTCGGTTCATCTCTCGACTCGGCGAGAAAGCTATGCCCCTCTACAAGCTCATGAAGAAGTCGGAAACCTTCACCTGGACTCCCGAAGCCCAGGATGCTTTGGACGGCTTGAAGAAGTTCTTATCCACTCCCCCGGTGCTGGCGTCCCCCATGCCCACCGAACCACTGCTTCTTTACGTCGCAGCGACTACTCAGGTAGTCAGTACGGTTCTGGTCGTGGAACGCCCCGAGCCCGGCCACATACAGAAGGTACAACGACCGGTCTACTTCATCAGTGAAGTCCTGTCCGAGTCCAAGGCGCGGTACCCTCAGATCCAGAAGATCATCTACGCGGTGTTCATAACATCACGGAAGTTAGTACATTACTTCCAAGGACACCCCATCACGGTGGTCAGCTCCTTCCCGATTGCCGACGTCATCAACAATCGCGATGCTACGAGCCGGATGGCAAAGTGGGCAATGGAACTCATGGCTTTCAGCATAGTCTACGCCCCCCGCACGGCCATCAAGTCCCAGGCTCTTACCGACTTCATGGCCGAGTGGACAGAAGTCCAGTCTCCGCCCTCCGTCGTCGACCTCGAGTACTGGACGCTCTATTTTGACGGTTCACTGATGCTCCAGGGCGCGGGGGCTGACGTCGTGCTCATCTCGCCTAAAGGCGAGCGCTTCAAGTACGCGCTGCAGATCCACTTCCCGGCTTCCAACAACGTCGCCGAGTACGAAGCTCTACTCCACGGTCTCCGACTTGCCGCCTCACTCGGGATTCGCCGGCTCCTAGCACGCGGAGACTCCGAGTTGGTGGTGCGGCAGGTCATGAAGGATTGGTCATGCCGAGATCCCTCCATGGAAGCCTACTGCCAAGAAGTTCGCAAGCTCGAAGCCAAGTTCGACGGTCTTGAGATCACCCACGTTTTACGTCGAGACAACGAGGCAGCGGACGCACTCGCCAAGATAGGATCCAGTCGGGACGTCGTCCCGGCCGGGGTTTTCCTTCACAAGTTGCACACCCCCTCCATCAAAGCGGACACAACACCCAAGACCGATGAACAGCAGGTTCCCGAAGGCGAAACTAGTCGGCAAACCTCTCCGGAGGTCCTGGCTGTCACCCCTGACTGGACCGTGCCCTTTCTGGATTACCTGCTGCGGGACGTCCTCCCATCCGACAAGACCGAGGCACGCCGCGTCGCCCGGCGCGCCAAGTCCTTCGTCGTCATTAACGACGAGCTTTACAAGAAGAGTACCTCCGGGATCCTCCAACGGTGCATACCTCAGGAGCAAGGATAGCAGCTGTTGTCCGACATCCACTCGGGCGTATGCGGTCACCACGCGGCTCCAAAGACGCTAGTTGGGAAAGCCTTCCGACAAGGTTTCTACTGGCCGACTGCCGTCACGGACGCCGATCACATTGTCCGCACCTGCGAGGGATGCCAATACTTCGCCCGGCAGACACACTTGCCGGCCCAGGCGCTCCAGACTATTCCGATCACCTGGCCCTTCGCGGTCTGGGGTCTGGACATGGTCGGTCCCCTCAAGAAGGCGCCCGGGGGCTACACGCACCTCTTCGTCGCAGTCGACAAATTCACCAAGTGGATCGAAGCCAAGCCGGTCGCCACGATAACTGCTGAAAAGGCCGTCGAGTTCGTGCGGGACATCGTCTTCCGATTCGGCGTACCCAACAGCATTATCACGGACAACGGCACCCAATTCACCGGACGCGCATTCCTCCAGTTCTGTGACGACTTCAACATCAGCCTCGACTTCGCCACCGTGGCACACCCGCGCTCCAACGGGCAAGTCGAGCGGTCCAATGGACTAATACTACAAGGCCTCAAGTCTCGAATTTTTCAGCGACTGAAAAAATTCGCAGGCAGATGGGCAGCCGAGCTACCCTCGGTCCTCTGGAGCCTCCGGACCACGCCTAACCGGTCAACGGGTTATACACCCTTCTTCATGGTCTTCGGTGCTGAGGCTGTCCTCCCGACTGACCTGGAGTACGGGTCCCCGCGTGTCCGAGCCTTCAACGAGGCCGAGTCAGAAGAAGCCCGGCACGACGCCCTCGACCAGCTTGAAGAAGCACGCGAGGTTGCCCTCCTTCGGTCGGCTAAGTACCAACAGGCCTTGCGACGCTACCACAGTCGGCACATACGCGGCCGCTCCTTCAACGTCGGCGACCTGGTTCTGCGCCGAGTCCAGACAAACAAGGAGCAGCATAAGCTCTCGCCGCCATGGGAGGGCCCGTACATAATCGCCGAGGTACTGCGCCCGGGGGCTTACCGACTGAAGGACAGCAACGGCAACATCTTCACCAACGCGTGGAACATAGAACAGCTACGTCGTTTCTACGCTTGAATCTTTTCATATAAGTGTATCGCAAACATGAATACAGAGTTCTTTTTCGCTCCATCTGAAAAGCATTTCTTTTCCCGACTGCCCCGCTAGCGGGCACTCGGCGCACACTTGGCTTGCCCACCATCCGCGAGAATGCTTAAGTACTGTGTGTAAAGTCTACCGTTAACTCTTCGACTCCGATCGCCGGTCTACGCCACACCCTTACGCTACACGGGACACACGCCCACGGCTAATCCCTACGCAAAGAAGGCTATGACGGATCGGCGAAGAGCAAAAACGCACAAACTTGCATACACAGGAACACAGGTCTTTCCATGGTGGACTCCAATATTACTTGTTAAAACTTCAAGTGCTTACATAAGTCACTCGGCTCCCCGAGTGCATCCAAAACTTACTTGGCATCCCCGAGTCCCTTACAAACTCTACTCGGCTAACCCGAGCAGTTTCACAGCTACTCCTACTTATCTACAGGTTGGAGCGCGTCAGCAGGGTCTCAACGGTAGGCTCGACGATCCGCATCATCTCCGGAATGTCTTCATCCGGAAAGTCTGCGGCGTACCCTTTCCCGATCGCCTCCAAGTCCAGGTCGGGGTCATGAGACCGCGCCACCGCCAAGACCAGGCTGGCCCCCGTCCGCGCGGCCTCCGCCTCGATGCTCACCACCTGGTTGGGGACCTGGTGTAGCCGCTCGGCGACCGCCGCAACGGAGTCCGGCGCCGGGTCATCCGACCAGACGGCGCCGCATGCCGCCTGCCCCGCCTTCAGCAGCGACTCGATCATCCCTTGGGATTTTTCGAGCTGACCCTTCCACTCTGCAGCAGCAGAGCAATACACAACCAGTCAGGTGACAAGGTCAGGGAAAAACCCACGGCCAGCAAGTTTAGACAAAGCAAAACGGAGCGGTCAGGGCACTTACGGGATTCGGCCTCCGTGGCGTCCTTCTTCGCGGCCTTGACCGCTTCCTCCGCGTCAGCAGCCCGCTTGGCCGCCGACTCGGCGTCCTTCTTCGCGGCCTTGGCCGCCTCCTCAGCCTCAGTGGCCATCCGGGCCGCCGACATGGCGTCAAGCTTCGTCTTTTTCTCCATCTTCTCTGCCAAGTCCGCCCGGGCCTTCTCCGACTCGAGCTCCTTCTCGACTCTCCGGGCCCATTGCTTGGCAAGGTCACAATCCCGGGCGCGGGTTTGCAACGGCTCAGCTTCACGCTGAAGCTGCGCCCTCCAGGCCTTCTCCGCCTCAAGCGCCTCGTCGAGGTCCCGGGCGCGGGCCTTCGCCGCCTCGAGCTCCGCCTTCAGCTTCGACCCCTCGTCTTCGGCGGCTGCACCGGCACAACGCGTTAGCTCGGCAACAAGCAGTATGCGCAAGACAAAGGTCACTCGGCAGGCCTACCTTGGGACTTGGCGATTTCCTGGGACAGACCAGCCTTCAGGCCGGCGATCTCCGCCCCGCGCTTGCGCGCCACGTCCTCCGCCGTCTGCCGGGCCGCGGTTATCCTGTCCCACTCGGACTTCCGCAGCTCCATCCGCTCGATCACCGGCAGTCGGTCCTGGAGGACGGCGGTCTTGCTTTGCGACCGCTGGTTCAGCGCCTGCTGCAGAAGACAAACAAGTTAGTCCGCCGGGCGGCATCATCAAAACCCTCCACTCGGCCCCAAGGACCCAGTGGAGGCTCGGGGGCTACACCCTCCGGGTGCACTGTTCGTGCACCCGGAGACGAGTCTACAGACTATACTACATCTACCCTCCGCCCGACTATCCTAGTCGGCCGCAGGCTCGGGGGCTACACCCTCTGGGTGCACTGTTCGTGCACCCAGAGCAGCAACTACAAAAAAAGAGAATAACAAAAAAACAAGGGGTCCCTTGCCCGACTACCTTAGTCGGGCAGAGGCCCGGGGGCTACTTCCTAGGGATACATCCTCACAAAAAGGACAGTACTCACCTCCATCAAAGGGCACAGCCTGCCGTTCAGCAGGTTGGCCGCCTCCCTTGACGCTTTCAGCAAAGCCGGGAGGATCTCCCCGATTTGCTCTGCGCACTCCGCAGCCGCGCGCCACTCCCGCTCCTCCTCGGTGTCGTCGACCACCACCGCGGCCGGCTGCCCCGGCTCCTTTGCCCCGATTCGGAGCGGTCTCGCCACCAGCTCCGAGCATGGCTTCAAGGGCAGAGCCCCGCTGATCTCCCGCATTGGCGAGGTCTCGGCGGGCTCGCCCTCACGCGTCGGCGAAGCGGCCCCGACCGCCTCCGGATCAGCGCCTTCCGCCATCGCCACGTCCCGGATGGCATCCGCGGACCCCATCGGCACCGACGCTTCGGCGGAGGGCTCCTCCCGAGGGATGGCTGGCGGCTCTACCTGCGTGCCGGGCTGCTCGGGGGTTGGCTCGCGAGCGACCACGGGTGGAGGCGACACCGGCCGGGAAGAAGAAGGAGCAGCAGCTGGCAGAGGTGGCGACGCCCGGGTGTCTTGCGCCGAGGGATCTCCACCCTGGCTGGATCCCGGGCCACTCGGGGGCGCCTTAGTGGTATTCCCCGTCTTCCGCGCCCTGCAGAAGCAACAAGATCAACCACGCCAGTACATGAAGACGAAAGAATCCAAGAAGTCAGTCGGCAGGGCACTCACTTCGCAGAACGAGCGACGACGAGCCTCTTCTTCACCCCCGCGGCTCGTGGCCCGGGTGCAGCGGCAGCCGGGGCTGGCGAGGCCCCCGATCCGCCGGACGCCCCGAAGGCCGTGTCGGCGTCGCGCTTCTCCCCTCGGCTAGTGGGGGCGTCATCACCAGCTGCCTGAGTAGTCTCACTCGGGGCAGCGGCCGGCACCGCAGGATCAGCGCCGGTGGAAGACTCTTCCGCGACGTCAGATGTGACTACCGCGCTGGCCGCTGCCAGCGGGTCATCGCTGCGCCGGGGCCTCCGTCTCCGCACGAAGTAGGCGCCGCCAACATCCGACTCCTCCTCCTGGGCCGTCGTGCTCATGGGAGGAGGAGGGGGCGTAACAACCGCCGGTCCCTTCCCCTTGGAGGACCTGGTACCCTTTGAAGGCCCGGCGTCCTTAGCTGTGTCGGCGCCGGAAGAAGGTATCCCCGCCGCTCCCAGCGGCGGCGGCGGCTTGCCCTTCGGTACATCAGCGTACCGTGGCTGGTTCCAGATCTCGTCCTCCGGGAGGGGAGCGCTGGAACAAAAGCCGAACAGAACTTGCAAAGATACGAAGCCAACACCCGAGTGAGACTTGGGCATGAACTTAGTGGAAAGAACAAAGCGTCGGCTCCTTACGTCGCTCGGCGGATTCGCTCGGCAGAAAGGGGCCGGTCGCCCGGAGAAGTCTAGGCTCGTCCCCTGAGCCAGGATCTTCTCAAGTCGACTCTGCACCTCGCCCTCCGACAGCTCGTCGGCGGCCTCCCGGGTCGGATCCTCCGCGCCGGTGTATTCGAACATGGGATGCACCCGGAGTTTGGCCGGCTGCACCCGCCACCGGACGAAGGTAGCAACGACAGCCGCCCCGGTGACCCCGGCCTCCATCGCCTGCTCCAGCGCCCCCATCAACACCGCGACGCTGTCCTGCTCTCGGTCGAGGGGTGGATCTGTCCAGCTTGGCCTGGCTACCGGTGCCTGACCCGAGAAGGATGGCAGCGCTGGGTCGGCATTGGCACAATAGAACCACTGGGCGTGCCAACCCTTGAGGGACAATGGCATCGGCGGAGCCGGGTAGCTCTTCGCCAACTTCGCCCTCAACTGGAACCCTGCGCCTCCGACTACGGCCGGGCTATCCTTGCTCGGCTGCGGCTTCACCATGAATAGGTGCTTCCACAGCGCGAAGTGCGGCAGGATGCCGAGATAGCACTCGCACAGCGTGATGAAGCTGGCGACGTGCAGGATGGAGTTCGGGTTGAGGTTGTGGAGCTCGAGCCCATAGTAGTAGAGGAGGCCGCGGAGGAAGGGATACACTGGCACCGATAGCCCCCGCTCGAAGAATGAGCTGTGCACCACTAGCTCGCCGGTGTCCGGGGTCGGAATGGTTTCCCCCACGGCGGCGCGCCACTCGACTAGTTCCTTCGGTGGCAGCAGCCCCATCCGGACCAAGATGTTGAGCTTCTCCTCCGACGCGGTCGACTTCATCCACGCGGAAGGGGCCATTGCCTCGGCGGGCGACTCCTCCTCTTCGTTTAGCAGCTTCCAAACCAAGGCGTCCTCTTCGGCTACGCTCGGGTCAGTTTCCCAGTCCGGGGATTGCATCCGAGGGGATCGGAGAGGGGATTAGGGTTTTGGCGGAGCGCGCGAAGCGATTTGGGGGCAAGAGGAAGATGAAGCGGCGGGCGCTTGGAAAGTACGGAAATGTTTGAGGGCGTGGGGTCCCTCCCGCAGCCTCTGCCGAATATAAAGGGGAGGGCCGGGCGGTTCGGATTCCCCACGTTCGCACGTTTCAGATTCACCGCGCCCACGTCCGCGCCGTTTCGGATTCCGCCGTGCGTTTCGGGCGGGCCACGTCGCGCGGATCCTGCGCCCACGACCTAGCCGCGCCGCGACTCGTGCGGTTTAATGAAGAAGAAGATCTGACGGCTGGCCTTCCAGGTTTGATTGCCGATCGGAATATTCCTCTTTTAAAGTGGCGACTGAGGCGTGTTTTCCCGTGAAACCACCAGCCGGTTACCGACCAGCTCGTAACCGGGCGCTTCGGTCGCAAAGGGTCTCGGCACCTGGCCTCAAGCAGGAACGCAGTTGCTCGAGTACACCCGAGTGAGGGACGGCGATGGCGCGCCTTCAGTAGGCCACAAGTCGGATGCTGAGCATCTCGGAGCTGCCGAATTCTTCACCCAGACCACCCGGGAGCATGACCCGGGAGGCCTTGGTATCCGGATCTTCCGGGTTCAGTGGAATGACTCGGCGTAAGGCTTCGACACTCGGGAACCTATGCGCCATGGCTTGTAGACTCTGGTTCTGACGAAGATTTCAGAGGCGTTCCCTCAGGGGACACTAGCTAGCTTCACCCCACTCGGGAAGACCAGACGCTACTCGGGAATCCAGTTGGGATTCATGGCATGCTCCACGCTGGGCTATCAGCCGGTCTCTGTCCAAAGGGATAGACCGGGTGCCACCAGAGCTTACCCGTTATTAACTCACCCGCCATAATGTTCCTGCCTTTTCAGGTGAATGTTACTCGGCTCTTATTGTCTTTTCCACAGGAGTTCAATCAGCCCTTCGCAATCTCCCTGCTGGCGAGAACCACTCGGGAAGTTCGACCTGAAGCCTCAGCCGACAGCAGCAAGATCGCGGAGGACTCGGGGGCTACTGATGGTGACATGGCACCCGGGTACCATCAAGGAGGACGAATCCGGCCTCCCGGCCACGGGATGGGCCGGGCCGGTTATTTGGAGTCCGACTACCTCACGGGGGCGCCTCACCGACGTGGAGTACAAGACAAGGACTAATACCTGTCCGGCTTACCCGGAATTGGTTGTAACCGAATAGGAAACATATCTGTTAACCCGATCCGGACTCTGTAACCCTACCCCGGCCGACTATATAAGGCCCGGTAGGGGACCTCCGATCGGCAGAACATCTCATCTAGCTTAATCTCCATTGTTTCACAGCTCAGGTCCCTTCGAGATCGATTCTCTAGGGCCTGCGGCACTCGGGATACAGCAATACCAGCCACCAAACACAGGACGTAGGGTATTACCTCTCCGAGAGGGCCTGAACCTGTCTAAATCTTGTCTCCCGTGTGCAGCCATCCTGATTTGCTGTGCTCACACCGCCCCATAAATAGTATTGCCGGAATAATACTCCGACACCCCAGCTTCCCAACCCTCGCATGTGTGGTGTGGCTCTCCCATGGCACTATCGCCACCCGCAAGCACAACACCATAGACACGTTGCTGCCTAGGCACCTCCCTGTCCCATGCTGGCTACCACCCGCGCCCCAGCTAGCTGCCTTCTAAGGTATCGATGTCGCCTTCCCATGTTGCCATCATCCTCTTCCCTGCAGGCCGCCAAAGCGTGAGGCAAGGAAGGTCATCTCTCTGCCTCCTCTGCTTGCAGATTGTAGCTCAAGCACGTAGAAAACGCTGGATCCTATAGCAACTACGAACGAGGAGGATGACAATACTTATGGTCCAGAAGACCAAAACTTGACCCGTGACTTCCCAGGCTCCCAGTCATAGGGCGTTGAACGGGGTATCATCGGTAGGGGTCAAGGACGGCAGACGGCGGGGTGCCGGTGGGGTGTAAGGGCCGACGACAAGAAGGACGGGAGGAGGAAGGGAAAGGGTCATCGATTGGGGTAGGAGCGGTAGACAGGTGGTAACCTGTGAGGGTAGGGCGGCGGACGGGGAGACGTCAGTGGGTGCTCGGTGGCATTAGACAAGGGTTCACCATGGGTCTCCGATGGATGGCACCATGGAGAAGGCGGAAGATGAAAAAAAAAGAGATAGAGAAGAAGAGGGGCACTAACATGTGGCCCTTTGTCGTGTTCTTTTTTTTATAATTTTGAATGATGCGTCATTGTCACGTCATGCACTCCATGAACAAAACCACTTCTAATACCATTTTACGAGGTAATTAAATTGTTTTGCATAGTTCATGGGTTGATTATCCGATTTTAAATCGTGGGGGGTTATCTAGTCTCTACGCCAAACCTCAGGATTATTTGGTGGTTGGTAAGTTTGGTTCTTGCCAATTGTGAAAATAATGACAAAGGATTCTTGGAATCTTGGGCAACCAAAATTTTGGCGTCAAGCCAAGCAATAGCCATATTATTAGACATGACAAAATTTTTGTTTGGTGAGCTGGGGACACCAACCAACGATGCCTACGCCGCGCGCGGCTGCACGCCTATGATTATCGGCTCGCGGCCTCGCGCTCGCCGACGTCCTAATAATACACAATCCGAGCGCCAGTGCTTGGCCGTTCCAGATCAGACGTGCCCCGTACAACCGTGTCTGTACGTGCCAGCCACGGATTTCGCGCCCAACGGAACCGACGCGCAACGCGTCCCTCTCGGTTGCGCTTCCGTTGTGGCTCCACGCCTCGGCGCACCACCATGGCTGGGATCGCGACACGGACATCTCTCGGTCGCGGAGCATTCGCTGCCCGCTGGCTATCGTCCCACACTTGCCGCACGCAGCCATGGAGATATTTGTTTCATCATCTGCGTACATGGTTTGTAGGAATACTCGGTATGATCAACGGAGGCATGTTTTGCGCCACATTTATTTAGCAGTTAATTCGCCAGATTGCAATGCGCCAATGCCAGTGAAGTAGGTGGTACGTACTTCTGGTTCTAAAGTATGGGCAGTTCATCTGTTCATGCGAGCTGCTACCAGGTGTTGGGTTTTTGGCCGCCCAGGTAACAATCAGTGGAAAATTCTCTGAGCAATAGCGAGAGGTTTGCCCGTCGTGTTCACGTTCTGATCGCGTCGTTGATTGACTGCAGCATGTAAGCCATACATGTGTCTGCTACTGGGGAGTCCTTGTTATTATGCTTCGTATCTCAGAAAATCTAACCAAGCTAGACTAACTTTTTTTTGTTTGTTTCTGAGGGTTACAAAGTCCAACTTTCACATTTAAGGTGCACCAACTGACCTTCTTGGTACTAGGAGGTAAGAGGAGTAGCTCCATTGTTTGAGTTCCATTTCTTATATATGATGTTTGGCGGCCCTGGAGGTACATGACATTTGGCATTGCCAACACACTCTCTTGCATCCTCTAGACTTATCAGTACAAAAATGTCCTCCCCAAAATCATTTGTGTGTATGCATTAAAAAAAACCTGCCTCGCCCGTGTGGAAATTCTGAAATGTCCAACTCTCTAAGAGAAAGAGAGCCACTCACGACGGAGAGAGCTCCTGCGTCGCTCCGCGCGATCGACCTGGGAGCGACATCCTAGAGCGCCGCTAGGCCTTCTCTGCGATGGCAACAGGCCCCTGCTGAAGGTGGGGGGTGAGCTTGAGGGTGACATAGACAACTAAGCGGCGGCTTCAGGATGGTGGTGAGGCTCTTGGCGTCGTGGGCGCAACAGCTGACAGCGGGGTCACAACGTCCGACTACATGGGAATTCAGCCTTGGCATCTGACGGCGTGGGGATCCGTCCCAGAGCCGCGCAGATCTGGCCCCGGGAGCGGTGGAGACTGGCGATGTATGTAGTGCAGTCGCAGGTCAGGCCATCGGCTGGCGGTGTGGGGGGTCAAATTCGGTTCAGAGGAGCGCGGATCTGGCGCAATGCGCAGTGGCAGCTGACACTGCGTGAGATGCACGCGGATCTGTCTTTTGTCGCTGTGTGCGGGGAACTTGGTCGGCATGGTGCCTTGGCTAGCGAGCGGGCCGGTGGTGATGTGGACATGGCGCGCTTGGCGACCAAGGACGGAATCTTGGCGCTAGATCTGGCCTATGGTCGGTGTGGGTCACCGGGGGCTTGATATGCGATGCACGAGGAAGCCGAGGCAGCGGCCCCGGATGGTGGCTCGTCAATACAGGGCAGTCGAGGCCTTGGTTGCCCGTCTTAGCAAGGCAGCGGAGGTCGGGACGTCGACCTCGGAGTATGGTGCTGCAACGGCGGCCCCATGGGGGCAGGGCTATGGCTATGTGTTGTAAGGGTGACGGCTCCGAGTTGCATGTGCAGTAGGGCGGTCGGCCCAATTGGTCAGGCCCGGCTGACGTGTGGGGTTTTCAGGTGTCCCGGTGATTTGGCGAGGCCCTGTGCGATGACGACGGCTGTCCTCCACCATCTTGGTCGTCAGTGGAAGCCGGGGTAGCTATCCTAGGCATCAGCATGGTGGTCGTGGTCTGCAGGCACGTGCTTGGGCAGCGAAGGCTGCTTGGTGCCCGTGCTATTCGGCATCAGAGCTAGCACGCAAGCAAAGGATGCCGGGGCAATGGCTCCGAGAGGTGGTGACGGAGGACTGCGTAAGACACAGCGCTTCAGGATGAATGCCAGGTCGGCGGACCCAGAATCGGCGCGGTGTCGTTGGACGACGTGTCGGCACACGTGGTAATCTCAGGTTGTGCATGCAGCGGGGCCACCAGCTAGCAGGCCGTAGGGACAGCAATGTAGACAATGCGGAGTTCAATGGTGCATGGTTCTTCTCGTCATAGCAGGAACGGCCCAGATGCGTTCGTCCCGCAATGGACCTGGCTTCTCTCTCCTTGCGACGGTGATGGGGACTATTGGGTGGTGGAGCGGCTTTAGGGAGTTCATGCCCTACCTCTAGGCACTGCCTAAGGTGTTCTTTTTGTGCCCCTCTAGGGACTACCGAGGTTTCCTACACCATGGTGCAACGGGGGCGTGTGCCAGTAGCATACTGAGTTTGCGTGCTTCGTTGCCCTTGGGAGTGTTTGTTTTGACGGTGTGTCAGTTTTTAAGCGTACGTGACGGTTGTTGGCCTGCGGAGCCCTTGGTCTAGTTGAGGTCCCTTGTATTTGATTTTTGATCCGGTTTTTCTTTAATAAACTGCACCACACTTTTTTTACTTAATTGAAAGTCAGCACTTCCGTCGGTTTCTCGAAAAAAAAATCTACAATGTATCATGCGTATCACAGAACGGCTAAATGCAAAACAGTTAATCATGAAACACATGTCAACAATAAGCAGCAACAAGCTCAGCACGTTCTGAAGTTTGCAAGTTTAGCTTAGCCTGATTCCGAAGATAACAAGAACGTTACAGACATTCAGAAACATGCATGCCAACAAGAACAGGGAGGGAGGGATGGAAAAAATGACTACTGCGGTTTTGCTTGCTTACCTGATCGCTACAATGAATGGTGGTGTAATATCCATGTGATCCTGCAAAGATTGGTTTCATACAATTAGCCGTTCAAAGTTATGGAACTTTATCAGGAATGGAAAAAATGTGCTCCTGTTCTTCTCTGAATAAAAACTTGCACATATTTTCAAGGAAAATTTAAAAATCCAAAGCCAATCGCTGAGCTCTTTTCAATGGTTCAGCGCTGACAATTGGTACTCCTAAAACTCCAGTATTCATCACAATGAGAAAGATAGAGGAACAAAATAGAAGAGGTAATATATAATTAAAAGCATCTAGCTAGATGAGTTTCAGTTATACATTACAAGAAACCAAGAAGTTAACGCAGGCTTCTTAATCCTGATTAGTTACACTACTTGGTCTGTTTACAAAATGTAATGCATCACTGAAGTTACTGCAGACTTAAACGTACGACAACATATTAGTTATGGTACCTGCAGAAACATCACTCCTCGGTCACAATCTCCATATCCATGTCAGATCGTCTGCCCTTATGCCCAAGAACCTCACCATTGGCAAGCCTCTGAAGGTCAACAACAGAGAGCTGATCGAGCCATCTCACAACATGGTTTGCTGCTTGAAGTTCATAGGCAGGGTGTCGGCTTGCAACTGCCACACACCTCATCCCAGCAGTATGTGCCGATTCTGCTGTCAGGTTTGAGTTACCCAGCACAAGACAAACATCTGGCTCAAGACCAAGTTGCTCTGCTGCAACCTCAAACATCTGGCCCTCAGGTTTCCCTCGGCAGAAATCCTCAGCGGCTACTATAGCATCAAAATAGCCTTGCAGCCCAGTAGCCTTGATCCCTTCTTCCAGCCCCATTCGTGGGCGAGAAGTTGTAATTGCTATTGGAATGTCAGAATCCACAAGGGTGTCCAAGAAATCAAGAACACCTGGTCGCAGCTGATAGAATCTACCTCGGAGTATTCTATATATTACCTCCTTACGTGCCACCAACTTTTGAACTTCTTTTGGATCTTCCGACCAATTTAAGACTTCTGAAATAGCCTGATCAGTTCTCATTCCTTCAATTTCCTTCAGCACTGCATCCGGAGGAAAAGACTTGGCCTCTTCGAGTGATAATACATACCACACTCGGGGCTCCAAATCTGGATCGTCATCTTCCACGACAACTCCCTCCCACTCCAAGATCACACCGATTCGATTACCAGCCACAATTCCTTCCTTCCTTTGTTTCTTCTTTGAGGCTGGTCTTTTAGCCATTTCTTGTGATACCAATAGCCAGCTAAGGCTTTCAGGTAGCCTATAAACAAATTTGTAAAACACATTGTCTTCCTCATGGGCATGGGGGTTCCTCTTGAGGTCAGTGGCATGGGGATTGAAACGTGCCCTTTTCATCCGCATGCTTTTACCCGGACACTTTGCAAGTGCATGCATGTTCAGTGTGGAACGTGAACATAGCCAGCATTTTCTGTATAATTTGTGAATGGGCTGGTGGGAAGTGTCAAATGAGCTGATGGAAGAGATCATTTCTCCCAAATCCTGTGTACCGAAATTATCAAGCACTTCACAGCAAGGTCGGTTCAGCTCTTGTAATGACTAATGAATGAGAAATGGAGAAAAATCGAACATCACCTGTGTTAAGAACCAAGCAAAAGGTATAAGCACAAAAAGCATAAGTATATTATAGGGAACAGAATAGTGTACAATCTCAAGTGATCCCTCAACATTAACAGCTCTGTTTCAGTTGGGCTTTACTTTAGTAAGGCGTCTAAAAGTGCAAAGCAGAAATATTTTTGTTCCATTATATCGGAAGATAGATAAGATTGCTGTATTCCTTTGATCTGCAGCCTTAGTTCATACTGGTTGCTTGCATACACTTCTGCAAACTGCTACTAATTTTTATTTTCTATTTTGTTTCGAAAAGGCATAATTTCCAAAATTCAATAAAGAAAACATGTGCAAAGCACCAACTTTTGCTGGCACCTGACCACATGGACTACTAAGACTTTACCTTCAAAAAACTAATTGACGGTGTCTTCTACTGCAGAGATCCTTTTGCATTTTAGACAAGCTTGCTGTAGGTACACGAAGAAAAGTTCACTTCAGCATAAAAGTAAGCAGACACTGAAACATGGCTGCTCAGCCTAAGCAGGCATAAACTCCTTAACATAACAATGCTAAGTTCTCCTAGCAGTTTAACTTAACATTGCACGACTATCTGGTGATAAAATCAACCCCAGTTGAACACCAAGCAGCAAAATGTGAATCATCAAGACGTGTTCTTGCGACACAAACTCAAGAACACAGAGTAAAACAAGCAAAATAAAAATGTACGCTTCTCTCAGGCAAACAAAAGCTACTACCATTTTAAAAGGATCCAGGCAAAGCGAGGGATCTTGCTGACCTGAGGAGGGAGAAGAGGAGGAGGAGCTGAAGAGGGCATCGGCAGGAGTGGGGGGAGCAGAGGAGGAGGCGCCCCCGCACTCTTCTCGGTTCCCTGCGCTTCCTTCCCTTGAATGGTGGAGATGGCCTCCATTCCGGATAGGTAAGGACACGGGCGGCTGCCTCCCGTTGGTCCGCACGAAGGTGGCTTCGTGTCGATGACATGTGGGACAGATGGGGTCCCGGCCCACTTGGCAGGGAGAGACGGAACGTGAGAGGCGGGTAATGCTTCACAGACCGAGCTCCCTATGGGCCGCGGGCCGCGGCTGTGTCTCTGCAGTTCCGTTTCGTTTCTTTTCCTTTCTTCGGTCTCTTCGTTTTTCTTGGGCGGCATGTGCGAGTCCGTCAGCCCATGAAAAGGCGTGCCGAACAGGTTCCAGTTAATGCGGGCAGCCATTTTCTGGCGATCTTTTAAAAGGTCCGGTGTAAGAAAAAAACTTCTATGCACCGGTGCCAGGCGCTTTTAAATTAATTTCCAAAAGAGCTCGTACATATATGTTATTGAACGAAGTGTGAATCTGTAAACTTTCAGCTAAATATATAGTCGTTCGTGATCTGTACATAACAAACAATAAGCGGGTTCTAAAACAGCTTAAGTGTAAAAAAATACAGTACACAAACACACATGTTTTTGTTTTTGCATATTCACGCTTCACCTTACATCTACGGTCTTCTTTTTTCTTGAATAACATATCTGGCATTAATCATTAAAGAAAACGATAGAAACAATTGAATAAGCAGAAAAAACACAAACAAAATCTTAATTGTCTTCACTTCAGTCATATTCACGTTTATCATTTATCCTCAACCCGCCAAAGAAGAACAACAATAAACATAACCTAACCTGCACAAGTTTGAATCACTTTTAATAGGCTTTAAAACACTTCATTAAAAACCAACATGCAGCGGTGGGACAAAGGCTTCACAATTCGTACATCAGTCATGGACGTGCCGGAGCTTGGCCAACAAAGGATCCAGTGCAACTGCTCCAGCACGCTAGTGTCGAGGATCTAGATTGGAGAATGCCACAATAGAAGGCAGTAGGAGCACACATATTGACAAGATCTGATGCACTAGATCCACAAGAATACACTTTCACGGGCTATCCGTCGTGCTGAAGAGGATGCCGCTAGAACAGAAAAGGAGCCGAAGGGACTTATTCGCACACACCGGTATCTTCACCATCACGACCAGGGAAAACGATTTCGGTTTCATAAAATATTTTGTCCCTCACCAAAATTCAGACTTCTCGTTTAAAAAAATTCGGTGAAAATATCGAAAACTTTTGGCCAAATTCAAACTCTTGCATTTGAAAATTTGAGCAAAAGTTTATCAAAATAATATGGGAATCAGGATTCAACCTCAAGACCTTCTAACAATTATTGAGGACCTCCACCAATGCCATAGAAGAGAGTTCGTGATGTCCGGTGACCTTTTTGTCTTTTAGAATGATAATGAACTGATAATTTTCAAGTTAGGACTAACTATTTTACCGGAATTGGTATCTCTTGCTGTCCACCGAAATTCGTTGATTTCACGAATTTCAACCGAAATTTATCTGATTTTTTTTTCTGGTCACGCACCGCTGCACCTATACCAAAATCTAAAACATATTAGACCTATTTACAGGCCACACGCAAAATCGAGGTCCCCATCTCCCGACACCGGAGCGTCAGCCGGAGGCGGGTGGACGCACGGACGCGCCGCCAGAGACGCAAAACTTGCTTGCTCTTCTCGGCTGCAACCGTCTGGGAGCGGTTCTCGGGGAACGAGCGTGCGTTTCCTATCTAGGATCTTCTCGAATTCCTTTAAAGTGTGCAACATGGAAGTTTATACAATGATGCTACTTAAGACTAGGTGCGCCGATAAGCCCCATTATTTTCAGAAAAGAAATCCAATATTAAATTTTATAGGTTGTACGTAGGTTATTACCCACGTAAGAATAACATGGAGTATTTTTGCCACACGTCAGACCGCATTGAAAGTTCAAAGTAAAACGGGCTCAGGAGCCGCCGTTACAAATCAAAACTCGAACATATGAGTGAACAAACTGCAGCGGAATATTGCCATCGGGTGAAACTTACGAAGAAAAGAAGAATAAAACGCTTGTTTATTAATGAAATCACGGTTACGCACTCTAGAGTGTGCATTTAGAGTGGGCACGGTCAAATTTGTAGAATTTTGACACAAGAAAAGTAGATATATAATTATGTTCGTGATGATAACAACAGACTAATTTTTCTTGAAAAAGTAAACTTCACCTAGTGAAAGATGTGCATTGGAGACACTTTCGACATCCATAACAACTCTGTTTAACAACTAATGAAGAAGAAAAGAGTTTAGATAACCTTCGAGGTTTTATCACTTGACTACTTAACCTTCCGAGGTCTTAAACCAGATATCTTGTCCTCTAAAGTACTAAAAATTGACTAATTTACCCTTGGACCTGGCATAGGTGAGCTTGACCAACGGCACGTGGATCAGGCGGACAAAGGCCTCAGACGCACCACGAGGAAGAGCGCAACGCTGGAGGTGAAGGAGGAGTAGTGGGTGGCATCGACGAAGTTGTTAGAGGAGGGAGATAGTGTTGCTTGATCAAGCTGAAGGAGGAGGGTGAGGAAGAAGGCATCCTTGGAGTTGTAGGGAGAGGAAGATGGTGTCGCATGAGTTGGGACTCCATAACAATGAGCGGCAGTGCCGAATCCATCAATGGCGGCCCGAGTTGTGATGGAGGGGAAGATTAAGAGAGTAGGTGCTAGTGATGAAGATGGGAGAAGGAGTGGAGGGGAGAAAAAATGGAAGTAGAAAGGGTATCCTATTGATATGTGGGTCTAAGGATGATGTGGCAGTACATGACGGCCACCAATCATTGTCAGCGTGCCATGTATGCAATATCACCCTCTAAAACCACTCTTGGTGACAGATTGAATTGTTTTCAAGCTTAAGGGATTAGGTAGTCAAGTGACCAAACCTCGGGGGGTTATGTGGACTTTTTCTAATAAAGAAAGCCATATTTGTGCTTCTAAAATCATATGGACGCAAGAACCAAGGGTTACTTGGACGGGTATTGAATGTATTATACCTCCGTTATCAAGGATCAAACAACATGTTTGACTTCATATGTGTCTCACCAAGACGAATTATTCTTTTAGTGACAAACAACATCGAAGTGTTTACTATGACTTCGTCAATTTTCAAACTTTATAATTCTAGTCTTTAGTAAACATTATGTGCATATGTTCGTGTGTGTATAAGTCTACATGTTGTTTTCCATGTTTCTAGAAAACAATCATACGAGTATCTAAAACGTCATATTTTATTGATACTAGTATTGCTCTTAAAACAAACTACACTTACATATAGAATAACAATATATAATGGGTGTAGATATTTTATTTTTTCTCTAGCTAATCTACACTGTTATAGTTTGTTTCTATCAAAATAAATAGTGCAGACATATTTTGATCATATATGTCCTTAATTTCAAGCTACTTTGTTGTAAAATGATTATTAATAGAGAAAATTGAAAGTATAATTATTGTATTGCTTCTACTTCACATCTTATTAAAATATTTTAGGAGTGGTTAAAATGGTTTTGTTATATATATTTAATAAAAATGTGCGTCGTTATTTCTCATCTTTCTTCATAAACTGATATTTCAGTTTTTTTAAGATCAGATGTTTGACCGAGTCTTCTTATTACGTCGTGTATTTCCGAACGGGAACGGAGATAGCACTTCTCCTCGCAAGCGCCGCACATTGCAGGCAGGGCCAAAATCAGACAGCCCCTCGATTGCTCCTCTCGCCTTCTTCAAGCTTCCCAGCCAAGCTCCAGTCCAACCAGTTTCAACCATTTCCCTCCCCGCAGCCAGCGATGGCCTCTCACGCCACCACCCCTACCCCTCCCCCTCCGCCGCCATCGGAGCCGAAGGCCGCCACCGACATGAAGCCACCACCACCTCCGCCGCGGCCGCTTTCCGCCGCTGAGTCCGACGCGCCGTCAAAGAAGCGGAAGCTGGAGGAGATGGGGTTCCACCACTCGCCCTACTACAAGATCAGAGCAGCCGTCGCCAACCTCCGCGGCCGCTTCCTTCAGGTCCCCACTCCAAACCCTAAAGTTCGCGGGTGCATTCAGCCTTGGTAGCAGCAGCAGCAGCAACTAGCATAGTCCTATTCCTAGTGCAACTTGTAGCGATGTTTTTTACTTGACGATCAGGTGATGTTCTTATTTGACCAATGCTTTTGGGTAGAATACTGGCAGTAGTATTGTGCTTGCTAGTGGAGGGAGTTGCGGAATATTTGGGTTAGCGATTGGATTGGAAATTTGAGCCAAGCTTCAATGCACTTCTTGGACTCACGCTCTTTTCCCAGTTGAAATGTGTGATATGATGGACTCAAAGGACACACATTAGCAAAAGTGAAATTAGAGTTCAGGGAGATTTTTATATTAAAAAAAATGAGGGGTTGAGTTCAGGGAAGATGGTGGTGCCTACTACAGTAAGTATGTTAGGCCACCATTGTTCTGTCCAAGTGTGTAATTGTCATTACCGATGTCAATTGCCATGTGATTTATTCTGGTTAAAACAGGAACCTGCTCTAAAACGTTTACCTTCGTTGTCTGAAGGTTTGCCAAGCTAGTGATTCCCAAAAGAAAGATGCTGCTCTTGAGATCCTGAAAGGTAAAGCGTCAGTTCATATTGCTGTTAGAACTTAGGAAGATTCGTGAAGCTTCCTGGGTGTATTAGCTATGACCATGCTCTGAAGTACAGATATTAATATAGTTTGGGATACTTTGTCGAACCATGTCTCTAGATTTTCATCTTTTTGATAAAAGCATAGTGCTCTCTTAGATTGCCTCAGTTGCTTTGACAGTCATTGGCTGTTTGCAGATCTGGGTTTCTTGCCCCCAACCCTGTTAACATATCTCTAACCATTTGCAATTGGTTATTTGCAATTTTACATTAATCTGCTACCTTTATATAACATGTAAACACAATGATATGTTACATTTCATAGACTTGCACTTGACAAACCCCTTCTGCTTTTGTTACATAATTAGTGGCTTCAGGCTTCTTATTACCCAGCATCATTAGCTATCTGTTAAATAATGTATTGTGTTAGGCTTCTTAGTACCCAGCATCAGTAGTTATATGAAATGTACATTTATACATTCTTCACATAAACAGTAGGAATAAAAAAATGTATATACTTCTTTTTTTTAAAGGCCACTTAAAGTGTGCGCTCTGCATAATGGTCTAGCAATAACTCTTGATCACCTGGGGCTTAATTCTTATATTTGAATGGTCTTTTAAGCGCATGAATTCTTGCTCATGCATATGCCTGCATATCCATTGAAGATAAGTAAGTCTAATTAGTCTGCCCCTGCTCATTTTGAGTTACAGAGATAAGAGTTCTCATGGAATTATCCAAGAAAATGCGGATTGATATCTCTGCTTCTACTGAGCCTGTAAAACCATTGGACATACCTGCAGTTAGAGCTGTCAAGAACAAGCCTGCAGGAAATGTCCCACCTGGAGAGAAGTATCAAGTTCCTCAGATAGGCCAGGCTGCAATGTTTCTGCACAGTACAGGTGACAAGGTGCCACTCAAGCCTGTTAGCTCGCAGACTGCTGCAAAGAGGTTACAAGTGGAGACTCAGCGGGAGGCCAAACCAAATGAGATAACAAACCTTACAAATCAGCTGGGCGAACGTGTGCAAGGGTCTTATGTCATTGGTGGATCTCCCATTGGCTGGAATTTTCTTATGTGGCCTGGAGGGAAAGCAGTCTACTACGGCTTGACCAAAGCAGAGTGGTTGGCACGCCAAGCTGCAAAATGAAATGTCACTCTCGCTCCAAGCAATCTAACAACTACTGTGCTCTTAGATCTTCAGAGGATAACGTAGTTTTTTGCTAGTAGCCGCTCTGATATAACTGGATCGTACATGACACTATAGAGAGATGACTTCTTGGTACTGGAATTTAACATGGTGAGGTATGTATCACAGTATCAATACGCTTTTTTGAATGCCTTTTGTTGCATCTGCAGGGCAGTCAATACTAGATATCCAATGATTTCCTGTATTTTGAACTGAACGAGCCAAGTGCTCTTGTTATAACTCGAAGTTCAGAAATGGATATAACCAGAAAGTAATTTAAGCACATGGCAGGGCTGATGTATGTTCTTGTTTAAGCACTTTGGAAGTATATGCCTTGACGCTTCAATGCTTTTGATTAAGACGTTACACGCGCGATGTTACTAAACATACCAAAGCTAAGTGGCATCTCTGTTGAATTTATTTGGATGTAGATGTGTTGTACTTGTACTGTTGTAATAAACAATGCATTTGAAATACATAATTTTTGTCTGTATGGGTAAATGATGGTCAAGTGAGTATCACATTCTTAGCCGTATAATGTGGGAATGTATATCCAGGGGCTGGAGGGGTAATGGGTTAGCCATGGCACCCCTAGCACCAGGAAGGAGAATCTGGAGCGGAAGGGCGTCGAGCTGTTTGAGCCGTTCCCGTCTGAGAATCAGAGGCCATACCGTCGTCTTGGATTTGCACTTCCTCTCGGCCCCGATCCTATTGTTCCACCACTTCCACCTGGGTTCGGAGGCCGCGTCCTCCTCCAAATACAAGCGCTAGTGCGTGCATGCCGGATATAATATAAACGTACAGACAAATCCGGGGACGACACAGGCTCATCCATCTGACCATCCGATTTCGACGACGACCTGAGCTCGGCCGCGCGGCGCATCGAAGCTGTGTTCGTAACCTGTTTCTTCTTGCAGCCTCGGCAGCATATAGTCGTTTCCTCGCCGGCATGGCACAAGGGGAGGAGAAGAAAAGCGGAGGAGGAGACGAGAAGGAGAGCAAGTTCCCGCCCGGGTTCCGGTTCGTGCCGACGGACGAGGAGCTCGTCGAATACTATCTCCTCCCCAGGCTGCAGGGCAGGGCGCACGTGGCCAATGACGCGATCATCGAGGCCGACGTGTACCAGTGCCACCCGGACAAGCTTATCAATGGTACGTGCGTGTCATTGTCCAGCGTGTGTGTCTTGTGCGTTTTCTTCGTTTTCAAGCGTGGCTTATCATACTTTGGTATGTACCGGTATCCATCGACCGCAGAGATGTATAAAGATAAGGGCGAGGACAGCTGGTACTTCCTGTCGCCGAGGTATCGCAAGTACCGGAACGGCGACAGGCCGTCGCGGAGCACGGACGACAACCGCGGGCGGTGGAAGGCGTCGACAGGCAAATCGGAGGCGAAGGAGGCGGTCGGCGACGGGAAGATCAAGTTCCACGAGAGCGTCCTCGCCTACTTCGAGGGCCCCATCAAAACCGAAAAGAAGACCAAGTGGCTGATGCACGAGCTCAACGTCCCGCAGTTCGAGAACAAGCTCGACAAGAACGGCGGCAGGTCCAGCGACAGCAAGACGGTCGGTTTAGACACTATCATTTCAGTCGTACGTGCACATGCATGCACATGTATTGCCGTTTCGAAGTGCAGTCTTGTTTCCTTCAATTTCTTGTTAGCACTAGTTGCTGATCGCTGAGCTGACTGAACTTGAGGGTGGGTGCATGCAGTTGGATGATTACGTCATGTGCAGGATTTACGTGACGCCGAGGCACAAAGGGAACGACGACGAGGCAGGCCCCAGCGTGGCTTGCCCCCCGCCACAGCCCGGGCCGGTGGAAAGCGGCCAAGGGGCGGCGGGGCGAGAGCTTTCGGCGCGACAGGCGGGCAAGAGGCCCGTGGAGGAGCAGCCGCCGGGGGTGCCGGCCACTCCGCCGAAGCGGGCTCGCGCGCCGGCCCTGCAGCTCGAAGCACCAGCACAGTTATACGGTGGCGGCATGCAAGTTCGGTTCAAAACTACAGCGTACTACGGTGGAACCAGGCGACCGATGTTATATAACGCCCACACATCAATGCCGCGGCCGCCGCCGGTGGCACTCAACGGCCAGGTGTTGCCGTGCCGGACCGCAGCTACCCCTAGCTCTTTTGGTCAGACAATGATGATGCCACCTTCAAACCCGGTCGGCAAAGCGGTCACACCACCGTCCATCGTTCCGCGATCTCCACAGGAGCAGCAGCAGCAGCTGGAGACGGAAGAGATACGCAAGAAGCGAGCGTATCAACAGCATATGGATGGATGGATGCGTGCCACAATGCAACCAACTGGATATGCGCCTTACGCAACGCAGCAACCGCAACTGACGGCGTTCACGCAGCAGCAGCAACAGCGATACCTCAGCGCCTACGTCAACCATCATCATATGGGGGGCATGGTCCCTCTGTTTCCTCGTTACGACTGCCACTCCTTCGACGTTGGACAACAGTACCAATGCGGTGGCGCGGTCCCAACGGCGAGCGATTCTGGCGGGGCAACGACGCTGGTAGCGGCGACGGCGGAGGCGTCGATGTTTGGAGCCACAAACGAGGCGACCGTCGGAGGGGACTGCAACAATGATGACCAGAAGCCTGTTGAGTTGGAGACTGTGAAGACGTCGCCGGATGGGAAATCGTCGGCGAACTGCGATGGCCCCCCCAAATGATTCGCCAGACTGATCGGTGCTGCAAAATCTGAGTCGAGACGGGAATGACTAGTTTGCACTTTAATGGTATTTTAGACATCATGTACTAAAGATGTTGTTTACGCCTCCATTTCTCAATAGACAATTGCTAATAAGTATTTGAGTACTTGAAATTTTATCAATTTTTATTCTTCGAGATGAGAAGTGCGGTGATCAATTGAATAAATATGTAAGGGACGCAAATTTGAGTACTATACATCTTTTTCCAGATAGAAGATATGTGATTTTATTATACAACTCGATTCTTATATGCAAACCTATGAGTAAGTAGACCATAAATATTTTTATAAATATTGGGACAAAGAGCACAAATCCATGTCAATAGTCCCTTCCAAGTGTTTTCACCTTTGCAGATTTTTGTGCATACATCTATAAATATTATGTTAACTGGGTCTTTAGCTTGAGACTTGTTGACTCTGATATAATATTGAGTTGCATCCACCAACCAATTCACCCAAAAGGAGCCGATGAGGAGATATGGACAACATATTTCAACAAAAAAATTTGCAATTGTAGTAGAGTATTCGCTTGATCTTTATAATTATATCTAAACAATATCAAAACATTGATCTGATGAGCCATAATTATCAATAGAGCACAACTAATATTTGTTGTGTAACATAACATGTACACAATGGATAAATACTTAATTTTGCATACATAGCTATATCTGGACCTTAATTAACTCCCAAAATTGATACAAATGCTAACGGATCTTACTGTAGAAAACATGTTTCCGAATTTTAGTTTTGTGTATTGTTCTAATATCAATGCTTGAAGATGCAAACCTTAACTCCTCATGCCAATCAAATATCACTTGCAAACGATCGGCTAGCTATAAGACCCAAATTATAATCACGGGTGATGATCTACTATCACTATCAACTAGTCGGCTCAATGTGAACGATTGGCCAACCGATTCATGATCTAAATTTTAGTTTTACATACCGATCTAATATCATATACAAATAAAAGTCAGTCTAGTAGGCAAACCAACGATCCTTGGTACGAACGATCGGCTGGACGGCCTAACGTTCCAAATTTTAAGTTCACACACGATATAATATCACGTGTAAACGATTATTTGGCTCATGATCTAAACTTTAGATTTGTGTGCTGATATGATATCATACACAACCAACCTGCCGGCTTGGTATAAATAATTGAGTGTCCAACTCTTGATCTAAAATTTAATTTCATGTACCATTCTAATATCACATACAATTCAACGACCGTTCGTCTTGTGTACAAACCATTGGCTAACTTGATAAACTTCTGTACTTCTAGATATAATGGACTTGATTAATTCTACATACTGATATAATATCATTCATAAATGGCTGACTAATTAGCAATTTAAACTTTAATTCTATGTATTAATCTAATATCATATATAAACAACCGACCAACTCACATACGAATGACCAGACGGTCGCGGTCTGAACTTTAATTATACATAGTAATCTAATATCACATATAAATGATACCTTCGGTTGTCAATCCGATGTCCTTGTAAATAATATAATAATTTGCATACATGTGAGTCCAAAATATAATTAAAGATGACTAAAGATTTTTTCCGTGTAATTGCGCTTAACTCACCCAAACAAGCTGGGGTCTGGACAATAAGACAGCAAAAGAATCATGTTTTCGGCGCGACGCGCGTGACAGCACCAAGTCACCAACGTCCGAGCATTGTTGTGCACTTGTGCTGCACCGCCGACAAAGCCCAGGGCGGGGGAGCACGGAGCAACCGAGCAGGTCGGAAGCCCAAAATTTGCTGTTGTTGCGCGCGGATGGATAACGACAGCCTGCCTCGTCGCGGCGATAACGGTTCCCTTTTTTTCCTTTTTTGACAAGCGCAGGGATAACGGTTGGTACCCGTACAGGCATACCAGGGAGTATTTTGGTTTGCTTATAACTAACACAGTATTCCACATAATTGCACGAAAAATATTTTTAATTATCTTTATATTTTTTATCTGTACGTGTGATATTATATCAGAATGGGAAATAAAAGTTCAAATCGCGAGCCGGCCTGTTAGGCATTATACTGAGTCATCAATTTAGGTACAATTATGATGATCTATTGGATGTGATTTATTTAATTATTTTTATTGTTTTACTTGTACGTGTGATATTAGATTAGTACTGATTACGTGAGAAACGTTTTGGTTATCTTTATTTTTTTACCTGCATGTTTGATATTAGATCAGTACTAATTGCCCAGCAAACATTTTTAATTATCTTTAATTTTTACCCGTATGCGTGATATTAGATCAGTACGGAAATAAAAGTTCAAATCGCGAGTTGACCTGTACTAAGCCGCCTATTTAGATACATTTATGAGCCGGCCTACTAGTCGTTATATCGAGCCGTCTATTTAGATACAGTTATGATGATCTATCGGATGTGATCTGTTTAGGTATAATTATGAAGATCTATCGGTTGTGATCTGTTTAGGTGCAGTTATGAAGATCTATCGGTTGTGATCTGTTTAGGTACAGTTATGAAGATCTATCGGTTGTGGTCTACTAATAATACTAGCAGGATGCCCGTGCGCTGCAACGGAACCTCAAATAGTAGAACAACATCTCAGACCAAAACCATGAGTCCATAACAAAATATATTATTTTGCCTTACAACGATCTAATAGTAGAGTGCTCGTGCGTTGCTAAAGAAGATGTTTACTTGATATCTCGTCTTCATGCATACGATAAAACTATTGGGGAGTAATTTCAACAGAGTTTGTTTACTGTTGGGGAGTAATTACAGCAGAGTAAAAACTGCTGGGGAATAATTTCAGCAGAGTTTGTTTACATGTTTGTTAGAGGGTTGTTAGAGGGGTAAAATGGGTAATCAAAAGTGTGACAACACCATCACCACAGCCACCAACTCAAATTTTATAGATAGTAAAGAAAAGGGTTCACCAAATTAACGATCAGATGTTTTGCTTTTTTAAAGAATTTTTAGTATTTCTCTATTTTTCTATTGTATTATGCTTATAGTATATAATAGATAATAGATTTATGAAAACAAAAAAAATCTTTCTGCGGCGGGCACAATGAACTTCATGTTCAGCGCGTCCAAAAAAGATTGACAAAATTAATGAACCATTGATTTAATGCAACTAGGCGTGAAAATACGGAGCGACATCATTCTTTATGTGTGGTGGAACATTTAGAAATAACAAAACCGGCATATATTCTTAAATGTCTCTATAAATGAAGAGCGACCTGCGCAGATCATTCAGGATGTCAATTGTCGCTCATGGGCCATGGCAATGCTGAGTAGTACCACTAGTGCTAAGTAATCTGTTTTTGTAGCCCTCGGGGTGATTATACACCCTCACCTTGTAATTAACAAACTCTTTCATCCATAAGAATGATAGCGCTCTTGCCAACTCTTTTATTAAAAAAAAAGATAATTTTCAAATTTAGATTGGTAGGGTAGTCTAAAGATAAGCAAAATAATGATCTATTACAGGTATTATCATAAATACTTGTAGGCGTTTGTGCCTTATGTTGGTCTCTATGGCGTTGTCACAATGATGTGATTTTTAATAATCGAAAAGCTTCAAAAAAGATAATTTTCAAATTTGTAGGGTAGTCTAAAGATAAGCAAAATAATGATCTATTACAGGTATTATCACAAATACTTGTAGGCGTTTGTGCCTTATGTTGGTCTCTATGGCGTTGTCGCAATGATATGGCTCTTGTCATTCATCATGCTATCCCTTGGATCCGATGTGATCATCACTGCAAAGGTCGGATGTGCGGGATACTATAGAAATTGGGTGCAACTGCTTGGAGATGGCCGCTCGGGACTTATATACCCAATATGGATTGCCTGTTAATATGAGGCTTTATAATTTATGAGTTGTTTTGCTATGCTCTCCGATGATACTATTTTGACTCTCTCTGTAATGACATGTTAATTTAATAAATATGGCCGCACGTATCAATTGATACAGTGGCCGGGTTGTCCTCCTTTTCGAAAAAAAATACCTATCGAGCCTGCACTAAAGCAAGTTCAGATAGCAAAAGAAAAAGAAAGGGGCCACCGGGGTTCGGAACGGTGACCTCTTGATCTGCAGTCAAATGCTCTAAAGCTGAGCTATGGACCCTCGCATAACACAGGTTGACACGAAACATATATACATATATATATCATACTACGGTTGTATTTCAGCCGCGTTAAGAATCTTCCCAGAGATAGCAACCAGCCAACCGCTGTCGATGGTTCAAGCACTGCTGATGGCCACCTGGGCAGGGGGTATTTCGTGCCTCTTGCCTTTGATCTGACCTATACTAGCGACCTGAACATTGCCGGAAAGGTGCCAAGTTTTGTCGTGCCGTGAGAAGTTCCCATCGATCGACTAGTCTCCTTCCTGTCGTCGTCTCAGTTCTGAAAATGTTGATTCGTTTTCTCGTTTAGAATGTTGATTCATTCTCACTCCAACAAGTAACGATACCATGAAGACGATTCTGCTTTTCGTGCCATTCGATAGCGATCGAGGCGGAGAATACTGCTGGGCAGAAGGTAAGCATTATCCACCTACGTACACATTGAGTGGGATGTGTTGGAATTGATCTCGGCTAGTCCGAGAGGATAAGGGGCCACGACCCAACTGCCGCGCCTTGATCCCCTGTGGCAACAGCGCTATACTTAAAGGGGGGAGCCGGCACCTCACGTGACCAACGTTCCCGCAAGGCTAAGCTCACCCCCGACATCCCTAAACCCTAATCCGATCTAAGAAACGCTATTAGTCACGGGAAGACCGACGCCGCTGCCGCCGGTGTACGGACAGTGTCGGTGGCGACCCGAAGGACGCCGGTACCCTCTGCTACGACTACGACCCGATCCCTCTTCACCAAGCCTGCATCACGCCTGCTCCAAGCAGGCACGGGACATCGCATCGGCTCCGATGGCTAATTCCATCACAGGTAATCTAAGATGCAACGAACTCATCGCTAAGACAGGTGTTCTAGTGCTGAGATTAGAGATCCCTAAGCTTCCGCTGCGCTAAGTATTCAACATTTGGTATCAGAGCATCTAATCTTGAGCCTAGAACCCTAAATGCCCTCTGTTGATGCTAAAGAATTGAAATTAGTATCTAATTAGCCTCGGTTAGTTTTGATTAAGGGTCAATCTTAGACATTGGCTATGTTTTCAGCACATAGAAGAAGGGGAATTGATGCAATTTTTCTCAATCTTTTGAACACCCGAAGCAAATCCCCAAAAATCCCCAAAACCGAAACCCTAGAACAATTAGAAGTGCTTACGGTATTTAGGGCGGTGGAGTACTCATGGATACCGACGCGCGTGGCCTAAGTCCTCACCGCGCGCATCGGCGTCGCCCCTTATGCCGCGCATGGCACCGGCTCGCCGTGCGTGGAGTCCCGCCGCCGCCTTGACGCCTCCATCCCAGCACGCCACGGATGAAGGGCTCGACGGAGCTGCGCGCAGGGCACCCGCTGCTGCACGCGCGCGCCGGCGAGCCGCTCCGCCGCAACGCCTTAGGGCCTTGGCTGCGCCGTCGCCGCCTCTCTCTCGGTGCGTGCGGGAAAATCGGAAGGGGCAAGGGGAATTGGGTTAGGGTTTTAGGGGACCGCGGTTTTGTTTTAGTGCGGGAGCAATATTGGCCATCGATTTTCATCCGATGGCTCGCGTCGCCCGCAGCCCCTTAGCAGGCCGCGCGGCTCTAATGGGCCAAATTTCGGGAGCCGGACCTTAGGGAGGTTTTCGGGCCTCCGTTTACTGGGCGGGCTTTGCACTAAATTTTGGGTATTTTATTTTCCAGTGTGTTTTATGAGTACAAATATTCACTGCTGAAGTGATTACGCATTGTTTTTAATTGATTAAATACTCAAGTAATGTGCTGAAAATTAAGTTTATTTTTTCTCTGATTAAAATGGAACCAACGGGAAATTCTGATTAGAGAATTTTAAATTATTTTTGCATGTGGCTCATAATCATATTTCTGACCAACGTTGTTATATGATCTTGTGTCACATTTAATTATGATTAAATTCCTTTTCGTTTTCTGCCCAACGGTGATGCGGAATAGAATTTAATTTGAGGCTAATTTTCATATTGTTTTGCATGTTTATAATCAGACCAACGTAGGGTTATATTACATGCAAATTTCCAGTATTGATGATGTATGCTAATGAAAAACTTAATGTTTTCAGCTGTGGGTGCTGCTAATGTTGCTAGCACCATTGAGGGCATCGAACCACTAACGGGGAATAACTTCCCATCCTGGAAGGAAAAAGTTTTGGTTGTCCTCGGGGTCCTCAACCTTGATTATGCACTAAGGGTTAACCCTCCTGTCGCTCCCGCCATTGGTGTGGAGCATTACGCTGCACTTAAGAAAACTTATGATGATGGTGCAGCGAAGTGGGAGCTGTCTAACCGTATGTCCCTTATGATTATGAAAACTTCAAGCTCTGTCGCCATTCGGGGAGCAATCCCTGACTCTGAGAACGCTAAGGATTATCTTAAGAAGGTGGAGGCACAATTTCAGGGCTCCTCTAAGGTTTATGCCAGCACCTTAATTCAGAGATTACTCACTAATAAATATGATGGATCAGGCTCTCTAAGAGAACACATAATGAAAATGAGTGATATGGCTGCAAAGCTTAAGAGTATGGACATGGAAATCTCTGAAGGTTTCCTTGTTCACTTCATAATGACCTCTCTTCCACATGAGTACACTCCTTTCAAAATCAATTATAACACTCAGAAGGAGAAGTGAACTATGAGCGAGCTTATCGCCATATGTGTCCAGGAGGAAGAGAGGATTATAGCTGAGCGTAAGGACCAAGCTCATCAAGTTGGTCCTTTTAAGATAAAATTTGAAGAGGACAATAGACCCAAAAAGAAACCTTACTTTCAGAAGACTGAGAAGCCAGCACAAAACATTACGAGGCCCTCGCCTCCCACTGACCCTAGTACGTCTAGGATACCTGAGGTTACATGTCGCTTCTGTAAAAAGGAAGGGCATTTTCAGAAAGACTGTGCTGGTTTTCTCAAGTGGCTAGCCAGAAAGGGTATGGATGAAATATCTTTTGTTGATGAATCTCTTATATTAATTATTCATCCAATACCTGGTGGATTGACTCTGGTGCTACTGTTCATGTTACAAACTCCTTATAGGGATTCCATACAACGATGGACCTAAGAAAGGGGGAAAGAAATCTTAAGGTGGCGAACGGAAGGGAAGCTGATGTTAAAGATGTTGGTTCTCTAGCATTAGAATTGAACAGTGGTTTCAACCTTCAGCTGAATAATGTCATTTACGTTCCCTCTTTGAGTAGAAACTTAATATCAGTCTCGTGTTTGGATGATTTTGGTTTTACTTGTAATTTTGGCAAACAGAGATGTGTTATTAAGCATGATAATAATGATGTTGGTCTCGGTGTCAGACGAGGCAAACTATATATGCTTTCCCTTCTTGGTTCACCTGTGTGTATGAATGTTTCTGAAAAGAGAAGTGCAAATCCCTCATCGAAATTGTGGCATTGTCGTTTATGCCACATTTCGAGGGGAGAATGGAACGTCTTATTAAGGAAGGATCTCTTCATCCCTTAGAGTTCTCCGACTCAGACTCGTGCATTGATTGCATAAAAGGGAAATATGTTAAGACAATTAAGAAATGAGCTATTAGAAGCACAGGTCTCTTAGAACTAATCCACACTGACATATGTGGACCTTTTCCTGTGACATATGTGGATGGTTTTGATTCTTTCATTACATTCACTGACGATTTCTCCCATTATGGATACATATATCCTATTCGCGACCGATCTGAAGCACTTGATAAGTTTAAAGTATTTAAAGCTGAAGTTGAAAATCAGCTAAACCTAAAGATTAAAGTAGTAAGATCGGATCGCGGTGGTGAATACTATGGAAGACACGCTCCTTATGGTCAAATCCCTGGACCTTTTGCGAAGTTCCTTCAAGAACATGGAATAGTAGCCCAGTATTCTATGCCTGGCGAACCTCAGCAAAATGGAGTGGCTGAACGTCGCAACCGCACCCTTATGGACATGGTACGGAGCATGCTTAGTCACTCAACCTTACCGATAAATTTGTGGACGGAAGCCTTAAAGACTGCCGCTCACGTACTTAATCTCGCACCGACTAAGTCAGCACCGAAAACACCTTATGAGATGTGGACGGGTAGGAAAGCGAGTTTAAATTATTTGCGTGTGTGGGGCTGCCGTGCTGAAGCAAAAATCTTCAACCCACAAATAAAGAAATTAGACCCTAAGACAGTGAGTTGCTACTTTATCGGTTACCCTCACAGGGGAAAGGGATATCGTTTCTATTGTCCAGATCGCACCACTAAGTTTGTTGAGACAAGGCAAGCTGTGTTTTTTGAGAATAACAAAATCACTGTACCTAGGGAGATAAGTCTTGAGGAAAAACGGGTTTGTGCTCCATTCCCTCTTGTCCAAGAGAATTCTGTCCCTATGCCTCAGGTGGTAATTACTCCAACGAGTAATGCCACGTCTAATGTTGAGAATTATGTCGACCCTAATGAACATGCTCAATCTGATAATGCCCTCCAACCTAATATTGAGCCTCAACCTAATCCTCAACATTCAGCAGTGACAAATAATGAACCTCTGAGAAGGTCCACAGCGAGAGAGAAGATCTGCCATCTCAAACGATTATGTTGTTTACATGAATGAGGATGTGAACGACATTGGGAAGGTTGACGATCCCACCTCATATAAGGAAGCCATGATGAGTGAACATTCTTCTAAATGGCTTGATGCCATGAAGGATGAATTGAAATCTATGAGCTCTAATGATGTATGGGACTTAGTAGAAATTCCTGACGGAGCTAAGAAAGTAGGCTGCAAATGGGTCTACAAAACTAAGCATGACTCTAAAGGGAATATCGAAAGGTTCAAAGCAGGGCTTGTAGCTAAGGGCTTCTCGCAAAGAGAGAGAATTGACTATAATGATACCTTTTCACCTGTCTCAACTAAAGATTCCTTTAGAATCGTTATGGCGCTTGTAGCTCATTTTGATTTAAAACTACATCAAATGGATGTTAAAACGGCATTCCTTAATGGTGACTTGAATGAAAACGTATACATGGCTCAACCGGAAAGTTTTGTCATGGAAGGCAAGGAACATATGGCATGCCGTCTAAAGAAATCCATTTATGGATTAAAGCAAGCGTCACGACAATGGTATCTTAAATTCGATAAAGTAATAAGAAATTTTGGGTTAAGGAGAATGAAGTGCTAAGGGGAGTAAGTTCACCATATTAGTGCTTTATGTGGATGATATTTTGTTAGCTAGCAGCAATAAGGACATGCTGCATGAGACTAAGAGATTCCTATCATCCAATTTCGACATGAAGGATCTCGGTGAAGCCTCATATGTTCTTGGTATTGAGATTCATCGAGATAGGTCCAGAGGAATATTAGGCTTATCTCAGAAAGCATACCTTGAGAGAGTACTTAAGAAATACAATATGCACAAGTGCTCTTCCTCACCTGCTCCTATAGTTAAGGGCGATAAGTTTGGGACTTTTCAATGTCCGAGGAACCAATTAGAAACTGATCAGATGAGGTCGGTTCCTTATGCTTCAGCTGTCGGAAGCATCATGTATGCTCAAGTTTGCACACGCCCTGACTTAGCTTTTGTCACCGGGATGCTTGGCAGATATCAGTCAAATCCAGGACCGGACCACTGGAAGGCCGCTAAGAAAGTCTTGCGATACATGCAAGGCACTAAAGATTACATGCTCACATATAGAAAGTCTGATAACCTCGAAGTTATGGGTTATTCAGATGTCGATTTTGCGGGGTGCGTGGACACTAAGAAATCCACATCAGGTTACGTATTCACCCTCGCAGGAGGAGCTATTTCATGGAAAAGTTCTAAGCAAACATTAACGGCATCATCAACGATGCAAGCTGAGTTTGTGGCATGTTATGAGGCTACGGGGCAGGCTGTATGGCTTAAGAATTTTATACCCAGACTTAGAGTGGTAGACAGCATATCTAAACCACTAACCTTGTACTGCGATAATGAACCCGCAGTTTTCTATGCGAGTAACAACAAGTCAAGTGGTGCTGCCAAACACATTGACATTAAGTATCATGTTGTGAAAGATAGAACCAGGATCAAACTATTAACATTCAACATATTAGAACTGAGTATATGCTTGCGGATCCGCTTACTAAAGGCTTACCGCCCAGTACTTTTCATAATCATGTTGCCGGCATGGGTTTACTGGAAAGCCTTTGATCCTGGAATAAGGGACCGATAAAGAAACCATCTCCCGTTAAGTATAACGTGTTTTTATTCTATGTCAAGATAAAGTAATGTACCATAAGTACTGAGGTTCAAAGGCATTTCATCAGCTATTGTAACACATTATTTTGGTATGTTATTTTATTGAGAATGGACTAGCCTTTCGATCAAAGGGGAGAATGTTGGAATTGATCTCAGCTAGTCCGAGAGGATAAGGGGCCACGACCCAACTGCCGCGCCCTGATCGGGGGCGCCGAAACCAACTCATGGTTTCGGTCCCCTGTGGCAACAGCGCTATACTTAAAGGGGGGAGCCGGCACCTCACGTGACCAATGTTCCCGTAAGGCTAAGCTCACCCCCGACATCCCTAAACCCTAATCCGATCTAAGAAACGCTGTTAGTCACGGGAAGACCGACGCCGCTGCCGCCGGTGTACGGACAGTGCCGGTGGCGACCCGAAGGACGCCGGTACCCTCTGCTACGACTACGACCCGATCCCTCTTCACCAAGCCTGCATCACGCCTGCTCCAAGCAGGCACGGGACATCGCATCGGCTCCGGTGGCTAATTCCATCACAGGTAATCTAAGATGCAACGAACTCATCGCTAAGGCAGGTGTTCTAGTGCTGAGATTAGAGATCCCTAAGCTTCCGCTGCGCTAAGTATTCAACAGGATGTTCGCTCGCTGCGGCAAAAACAAAGCACGGTGAGGGATCAGTTTTGTAATCTGATGCGGACGGCGGTGACATTTCCCCGTGCCGTAGCAAAGCCGGCGGCTGTCCGGCAGGCCCAGGGAGACGTTCGACAACTCCAACAATAGTCACGCTCGTCTCGGAGAAGCGCCCAATGGCATCACGAGACCAAGTAAACATGAGGATGCATCCTTGCGTACGTGTAAAAGTATTTGGCTTTTGTTTGCACTTTGCAGTCATTTTCTTGGAATCCAAGGCTCCAAATAAAGTCCAAGACTCCTGCTTCCACTTAGCGACTTGGTTGCTTCATCGCGGCGAGACTACTGGAGTAACGACGGGTTGACACAGTTAAAAAAAGTCCCTGGATTTGGCAGAGCAACAACAGATGAGCTCCTCTCCGAAAAGAAAAAGGATGAGCTTAGTACGTAACTGTTACGTGTCTCAACGTTGGTACGTTTTCTTTTTGGGCCTTCCTTACTTCGGCGGCCGTACGTGCTACAATGGATCGGCCGGTCGACTGTCGTCACTGATAACGAACGCGGCACGGCACTGCCTGAGAGTGATCCCGCCACCGTCGTTACCCACGAGCTTTCTAGGAAGAAGACGTGGATCCGGGAGGACAGGAAAACCATGACGCCGAGACACAGCTCGGGCAGTCTAGCATGCACCACAAGTCCTGTACTCCTGTGTCGCCTTGCCCTTCGATTAGGTGGATATATGGTTGTTGTTCAAGTTACTACATATCCATCAGCCAACTCACGCCGCCGCCCACCAAGGGTCGGTCGTGTTTTTTGATGGAGAAGTTTGGACATATTTATCATGTCTGATCCTATACCACATCACCCATGGAAATTGAGCTCGCTTATTGGCTTAAATTGAATGATTCTGTGAGAAGTTGGTACAGAGACTGATAAAGATTTTTTACTCTTCAGCAGTACTATACTTTTCTGGCTGCAGATTTGTATATAGCCTGTCAGTCTAGGTTCTATGCCACAAGAAGTACACTCTACGCACACACAGAAACTCAATGGCGGTTGACTCGATGGAACCGGTCGCCGTAACCAGCTCATGCACCTGCCTCTGCTGCTCGCCTCGCGGGGGCTCCCGGTGCCCTACGCGGCGCCGGCGCCGCACGTCCACCAGGCGCGGTTGCGCGTGCACGGTTGGGATCCGAAGGCCCTCTCTTCCATTCAGTTCCACAACCTGACGTCTCCACTTACGAGTCCCCAGCCCCCGACCCGACCGGTCCCCTCCCTTCCCAACCACTTGATGTCCGTGCTCTTTTTCCTTTTGCAGAGATGATGTCCGTGTTCGAGACCTTCACGACTATTATGCCATTTTGGGTCACTTCAATACCAGCGTTTTCATTTCTCCTTACGTTTTAGGCTCACTATATTAGTGTCTTGGTCTCAGAGTCGTTAGACCGCTATGCATATAGATCCAACCACAGAACAATATAAGATTATAAAAAAATTTAAGTCCTATCTCTCTAAAAAAACTAATATGATAGAAGGGACTGCTCTCACACATAAGTTGTGTTCTGTCTCTGTCTACAACCGATGTGGGATTAAACCCAACAAATCTCATCTCACATATCGGTCATACCCGAACCCAGTAACACCAGTGTTCCACCCCACCAATCATAATCGACAACTATGGAGTATCTGAGATCTGCATCCTGATATCTGGACTCTAATACCACTTGTTACGCAATTCTAAGCCTGTTAAACACCAGCATTTCAGCCCCTATTGCGTCTTGGGTCCACTATACTAGCATCCGAGCCTTAGGTCCGTTGGGCCGCTATACTCGCAAGCCCAACCATAGAGCAACACAGACTTAGAAGACCTCACACATCGGTCATATCCAAGCCCAGTAACACTAATGTTCTAACCCACCAACCATGAGGTCCTTGAATCTGTATTCGGGCACCTTGACTCTAATATCATTTGTTACACAATCCCCGGACCAGTAAAACCACTAGCATTCTAGCCCTCATGAGTTTCAAACCCAGCCATAGAGCAACACAAACTTATAAAATGTCTTGGATCCTTTCCCCCTAAAAGATTGGCATGAAAGAAGAGACTACCATCACATTTATACGTTATGTTCTGCCTCTATTTATAACTGATGTAAGACTAAACCCAAGAACAGCCGCCGTGTGCGCCCCTCTCGCCGCCCAGGAGAGCCTCTCGGCCATCTACCACCACGTGGTTGTCGTGTACGATCGGTTGAATTCTTTCGCGGCCATCGATGCGGCGCGACTGGGCAATGGCGAGGTGTCCGGGCTGTAGTGCGTGGGATCTCGTACGACATCGGGTGGTTGGACCCTGTGCACCAGCTCCTGCGCGATCACGGCCTCCAGTTCCACCCCATCGAGACATGCATGTCGAAGGAATCGCTAGAATACGTTGTCCGGACGGAGCAGGATCGGCAGGGCACGTCCGCTGCTGGCGTGATCATGAAAACGTGCTGAGCGCTCGCGGGCGAGTTCACCGACAAGATTGCCGCGCACCCGGAGTTCAAAAAGCAGAAGCTCTGCTGTTGGGCCACTGAATCCACTGCTGGACGCGAGCGCCCAGATGCCGGGGGAGACACGGCACGAGTGCATGATTGGTTCGACAAGCAGCCGCCGGCATCGGTTTCTCTACGTATCCTTTGGAACAACATCGTCTTTCCGGGGAGAGCAAGTCGCGGAACTTGCGGCGGCACTGAAGGGCAGCAAGCAGAGGTTCATCTGGGCATTGCGCGACGCCGACTGCGCCGACATATTCGCAGAGTCCGGCGAGAGCCGGCACGAGAAGCTGCTGTCCGAGTTCACTAAAGAAACCAAGGGAACGGGGCTGGTGATTACCGGTGGGCACCGCAGCTGGAGATCCTGGCGCATAGCGCCACTGCTGCGGCATGAGCCACTGCGGCTGGAACTCGACCACGGAGAGCCTAAGCCACGGCAAGCCGATTCTCGCCTGGCTAATGCACGCCGACCAGCCGTGGGACGCGGAACTTCCCTGCAAGTACCTCAAGGCCGGGCTCCACGTGAGGCCATGGGAGAAGCACAACGAGGTGATGCCAGCGGAGAGGCCATCCAAGAGATGATCGAGGAGGCGATGCTCTCTGACAATGGATGGCAGCGCGGCAGCGGGCGAAGCTGCTCGAACAGGCTGTTCGCGCCACTGTGGCAGACGGCGGCTCCTCGAGCAAAGGCCTGGAGGACTTCATGTTTATATCACGAGGTGATCGTCGTATGCCATGTGCTAAAATCTTCCAATGCTTTGCGCGGTTTGATTAGATGTATGTCTGGGGTGTTTTTAATGCTATTTGTCGATTACCAGTCAACCGAGTTACATATTGTCAAATCTATAGTTTTACAAAAAAATTAGATATCAAATCAACGTTCAAAATCATTGACCTAGAAATAACAATTTATCAGTAGACTTAGAAATATGTGCTCTATTGTGGGTTGCCTGAAATTCTCGCAAATATTAGTCACCTAAATTACATTACTTGGCTAAAATGCGGCATCGAAGGTGCACAACTTTAGTAAACATTAGTGTATCTTCTAGTTTATATGTTATATATGAAGTGAGGTGGGGATGAGAATGATTAGATGATGTTGATTTAAAGGTTTATAAGGAATGAGATGTAAAAAATTTTTAGGCAACATACAAATAAGCATTCGCTTTTCTTAATTAAAAACTGAATTTCATTTTAAATTATGAAAGCATACTTCATAATATGTACATCTGTGCTATTATTATGGTTTATCAGTTGATCGATATATATCATCATTTTTAATGATACACGTTACTTTGGCCGACAGTTGCATAGAGTCTACTACCGTGTCACATTCAATAAGATCATCTGATCATGACATCATGTCGCTTCTGTACATGATTTGCTTTTCATTATACTGAGTTTTGTGCACCAATGAGGCAGAGCGAGATTTTACCATTCTTGAAAGATCAAAGACGGAACGATCATATGTGTTGCACAAGAAAAAGTGTAGCAAACAAAACAAATCAGTCGCGACAACACAATTGAGACATGCATACCAACTTAGGTTTCAGTATTCTTTCCATCCATGACAACACGGGAGAGCGCAAATTTGATATGCACCGGTGTCACGTTTCAAACATGGTTTCGGAGGCAACCTGCAAACATGCATGTGCACTTTGGAAGTACTAGTTAGAGCATCTTTGAGCGAAACGAGCTAGAGAGAGAACAAACCATCGGCTCTAAAGTCTTAATCAGCAAATCTAGTTGCAAAATGGAGCGGCAAATAGAAGATGAAATAAAGAAGGGAGAAAACAATTTAACATAGAAAATTCTTAAAAAAAATACATGGCATAATTTGATTATGTAAAAATATATTAGAATACATGAGACGACATATCGTTTAAACTGTGCTAATTAATGTGGCTCTTCTAAGCACATACCTAAGAGACTACATATATATAGCGTAAGAAACAACATTCTTGACCGATAAAACATCGAGTTGTAGTACATATAGTACGAATTGGCGCAGGACATGAATTTGGTTTGCTGATGAGAACAAGAAACTCCTTTCTGAAGCAAGCACAATATTGGAAGGGTCCAAGAAAGATTGGCGAAACTAATGGATGGTGGATCCAACGAAGCGTGACAATTTTCTATTTTTGGTTGGTACGATAATCTAAAGAGATATGCGAAATAATGTTTTCCTTTTACATTGATCAACCTGATACCTATGTAGCCAGCATTAAGCAAGGTTAGATAGCAAACATAGCAATGGTAAATGCATTATCATCACAAAAAGAAAGCCACACCATCGGATTCGAACCGGTGACTTCATCAACATCTGCAGTCAAATGCTGTTACCACTGATCTACAGGACCATGGCGAGACGACGTTTGACACGAAGTCAATATATGACCCTGACCAACCAGTCAATCGCTGTCGACGATTCAAAACACTCGCGATGGCCACTTGGCCACAGGGTATTGCTGCCTCTTGCCTTTGATCCGACACATACTAGCGATCAGAACATTGCCGAAAAGGTGCCATGTTTTTGCAAAAATCCAATTTCCCGCTCTTTAGGCACTCACAATGTATTATATCTTAAGTTGTATCTTTCTGTATTAAATGATTGTTTAGATACAATCTTCTAATGGTTTGTATCTTAGTACTGTCTTTAAAAAACTTTCATTTATTATATTTTATGACCAATGCTAGCATTTTAACCTTGTATGATGTTTGTTGTATAGTTCTAGTACATAATAGTATGTTTGTGAGCCACACGGAATCGTTCAAGAATTAATTTACATTGATTACACCGCTAAGAGCCGTATTTAGATTAAGAAACATCTTACTCTCTCCTCCATAATTATCGCACCACATAAGCGTTTTGCCTATATGGCATAGAATAAGAGACAGTTGAGGTGAAGTATTAGGACTGCCCTCATGGGAGACAAGGATCTTTCAAACAGCCCCCTCCATCCATTGGCACTGGCCCAGTAAAGTCCAAGTGTTTTATTTTCTAATTCATTTTTTTCTGTTTTGTTCTTTGTTTTTCTCCTTTTCTCTTTCTTGTTTCTTTTTGTCTCTTTCATTATTTGTTAATTTTTTATGTGTTTTATCAATATATATTTCTACCGTGTTAACTTTTGTAAAAAATTGTTCAAATGATTTTTTTCACCAGTAACAGTTTATTTCAATAGCGATTTTCTATTGTTTCAACTTAAGAGGATAAAATATTAACACTACTAAGTTTATCTTTGAAATATGAAACAATTCACGAGTTAAGTCAATATTTTCTTCATGAAAGTTGGTATATATTTTTAAAAATATTTAAATATGAAACATGTTTTCTAATCAATCGGAACAACTTTCACAAGCCATGTGAACATTTTATATGATATATATGATTATTTTTTGATGAACGATGGAACAAATTTCATGAGCTGTAGTAACAAATTCAAAAAACTAATGAAAAATTTATTGTCTTGTGCTATGGGATATTGGGTTACATTTCCTTCTACGTACTTTTGTAAAATGTGATCTTTAAAAAATTATATTATTTAAATTTAAGAATAAATTAAAAAAACAATAGGTGGACCGGCCCACCAGGTCAGCCCACTTAGCTGTGGGTACTCGTCTCCCGCCAGCGGGAGACAGGAGCTCCCGCATGTTTTGTCGTGCCGTGACAAGTTCGCACCAATCGACATCCTGTCGTCATCTCAGTTCTCAAAATGT
Source organism: Stipa capillata (assembly GCA_019208055.1). Classification (NCBI taxonomy): domain Eukaryota; kingdom Viridiplantae; phylum Streptophyta; class Magnoliopsida; order Poales; family Poaceae; genus Stipa; species Stipa capillata. Next base: position 50,653 of record JAGXJF010005866.1, on the reverse strand, counting down.
TGATTTATCCTCAATCGATCCAACAAGTAACGACACCATGGAGACGATTGTGCCTTTTGTGCCATTTCATATAGAGCGAGGCGGACGGCTGAGCAGAAAGGTATTCGTCTGGAGTGGTAAAAACAAAGCACGTTGAGAGACCAGTTAATGTAATTTGTGGCGGATGCCGGTGACATTTCCCCGATCGTGCAGTAACAAAGCCGGCGTAGAGGCCCAGCGATTCCAATAGTCAGGCTCGCCTGGGAGAAGCGCCCAATGGCATCACGAGACCAAGTAAACATGACGATGCGTGCTTGTAAAAGTATTTAGCTTTTGTATGCACTTTGCGGTACCTAATTTTCTTGGAACCCAAGGCTCCAGAGTCCAAAACTCCTAGTTGCCATCAGCGATTGAACTGGTTGCTTCATCGCAGCGAGACTACTGGAATAACGACGTGTCCAGAGTTAAAAGTCCACGTGATTTGTCAGAGCTAGATGATAAGATGAGCTTAGTACGTCACTGGTTACGTGCCTCAACATTGGTACGTTTCGGTTTTGGGCCTTCGGCGGCCGCGCTACAATAGATCATATCGGTCGGTCGTCGGTCGTCACCGATGACGAACGCGGCACGGCACTGCCTGAGAGTGATCCCGCCGCCATCATTGCCCACGAGCTTTCTAGGAAGAAGACGTGGATCCGGGAGGGACAGGAAAACCATGACGCCGAGACACAGCTCGGGCAGTCTAGCATGCACTACAAGTCCTGTACTCCTGTGTCGCCTTGCCCTTCGATTAGGCGTGGATATATGGTTGGTGTTCACGTTACCGTATATCCCATACGACATCATCAAGAGAAATTGAGATCTCATATTGGCCTTAATTGAATGGATTCGGTCAAAAATTGGTAGAGACTGATAGATCTTTTTTACTCAATACTTTCATTGCTGCAGATTTGTGTATATATAGCCTTTTAGTCTAGGTCCTATGCCACAGGACGAACAGAGCAGTGACAGTACATACACAGACACAGAAACTCGATGGCGGTTGGCTCGATGGAATCGGTGGCCGTTGTTGCGGTGCCCTTCCCCGCGCAGGGCCACCTGAACCAGCTCATGCACCTGTCTCTGCTGCTCGCCTCGCGGGGGCTCCCGGTGCACTACGCGGCGCCGGCGCCGCACGTCCGCCAGGCGCGGTTGCGCGTGCACGGCTGGGATACGAAGGCCGTCTCCTCCATTCAGTTCCACGACCTCGACGTCTCCACCTACGAGTCCCCGGCCCCCGACCCGACCGGCCCCTCTCCTTTCCCCAACCACCTGATGCCCCTGTGGGAGGCCTACACCGCCGCCGCGCGCGCCCCTCTCGCCGCCCTCCTGGAGAGCCTCTCGGCCACCCACCGCCGCGTGGTTGTCGTGTACGACCGGTTGAATTCTTTCGCGGCCGTGGAGGCGGGGCGGCTGGGCAACGGCGAGGCGTTCGGGCTGCAGTGCGTGGCCATCTCGTACGGCATCGGGTGGTTCGACCCTGAGCACCGGCTCCTGCGCGAACACGGCCTCCAGTTCCACCCCATCGACGCGTGCATGTCGAAGGAATTCCTGGAATACGTCTTCCGGACGGAGCAGGACCGGCAGGGCGCGTCCGCCGCCGCCGCCGGCGTGGTCATGAACACGTGCCGCGCGCTCGAGGGCGAGTTCATCGACGAGACTGCCTCGCAACCGGAATACAAAGATCAGAAGCTCTTCGCAGTTGGACCACTGAACCCACTGCTGGACGCGAATGCCCGGATGCGGGGGAATACTCGGCACGAGTGCATGGACTGGCTCGACAAGCAGCCGCCGGCATCGGTGCTCTACGTATCCTTCGGAACGACATCGTCTTTCCGGGGAGAGCAAGTCGCTGAACTTGGCGCGGCACTGAAGGGCAGCAAGCAGAGGTTCATCTGGGTATTGCGCGACGCCGACCGCGCCGACATATTCGCGGAGTCCGGCGAGAGCCGGCACGACAAGCTGATGTCCGAGTTGACTACAGAAACTGAGGGAACGGGGCTAGTGATCACCGGGTGGGCGCCGCAGCTGGAGATCCTGGCACACAGCGCCACGGCGGCGTTCATGAGCCACTGCGGCTGGAACTCGACCATGGAGAGCCTGAGCCACGGCAAGCCGATTCTTGCCTGGCCAATGCACTCCGACCAACCGTGGGACGCGGAGCTTGTCTGCAAGTACCTCAAGGCCGGGCTCCTCGTGAGGCCATGGGAGAAGCACAATGAGGTGATACCGGCGGAGGCCATCCAGGAGGTGATCGAGGAGGCGATGCTCTCTGACAAAGGGATGACAGTGCGACAGCGGGCGAAGCTGCTCGGAGAGACCGTTCACGCCTCCGTGGCAGACGGCGGCTCCTCGAGCAAAGACCTGGAGGACTTCATTGCTCACATCACAAGGTGATCGGCGTATGCCATGTGCTAAAATCTTCCAATGCTCTGAGCTGTTTGATTAGATGTACGTCTGCTTTTTTTTAATTACAAAAATTGAATTTCATTTCGAATTATGAAAGATTACTTCATAATATGTACGCCTGGCAGGAAATGAAATACGTTACTTTGGTCGACAATTGCATAGTCTACTGTGCCAGTCAATGAATCATCTGATCATGACATCATGTCACTTCTGTACACGATACTGAGTTTTGTGTACAATGAGCGAAGGGAGATTTTACCATTCTTGAAATATGAGAGACGGAATAATCTACTCATAATTCGAAACCATTTGTGTTGCACAAGAAGATGTATAGCAAACCAAATAAATCAGTCGCGACAATACAATTGAAACATACAAAACATAATTAAATTCAAGTATTTCTTTCCATCTCATGCCGACATTGGGAGAGCGAAAATTTGATATGCACAAGTGTCACGTTTCAAACATGGTTCCGGAGGCAACCTCCAAACATGCATGTGCACTTTGAAATTACTAGTTAGAGCATCTGTATCTCTGAGCCAAACGAGCCAGAGAGAAAGAGCAAATCATCGGCTTTAAAGTCTTAATCGGTAAACAATCTGTCGCAAAATAGCGCGGCAAACAGAAGATGAAACAAAGAAAGTGAGAATAATTTAAAGTAGAAAATCCTTGCGAAAAAAACAATGGATGCATAGGCGTGATCTCACTATACGAAAAAAATATTACAATCCATGAGACGCAGGCCGACTAAACCGTGCTAATCTATGCCGCAAATACAATGCACGACGCGACATATATAGGGCAAGCAACATGATTCTTGATGCATAAGAAATCATGTTGTAGTACATCTAATACGAACTGGCGCCTTGTCCAATGCGGACATGAGTTCAGATCACTTTTCAACGGTCTTTGCTTAAAACCGAATTTCCTCCAATAGTCAAACAAGTAATATAGTCGTATGATCAAATTAGCATAACCACCTTGTATACATATCAAAGTCCATAAGACATAAAAGTCTCAATAAGAAAGATTAGAACAGTCTTGTCCAAATGCCTCTTAAGAAGCTAAATTGGGTAAATCATGTGCTGGGCTAAACACACATATATTAACAAAGCGAATGAGTAAATCTGGATCTTCATCAATTCATAATACCAACAGAAGTCTGAGCCTATGCAACTGACCTCGGATCTAACCTGATAACAAGTGCTCAATAATCAAAGGCACAAGTCAGGACATTACCTTTGGTGCTAGATAAACATAGTGAAGAATTCATATCATGAAAATTTAAATGCTCCAATTGAGCAAACAAATCAGAAAGCAACTTGCACATATGACCATCACATACATTAAATTGTCCGAATGCATAAGATGACTTATATCCATGATATGGTTTAAAACGAATCATATAGAATAACAGTCTAGATGGATAGAACTCTTAACGTGGAGTAGAAACCAACTCTATAATAGACCTCTCAAACTGAGGCAAGAAAACCGGAACACACTGGAAAAATACTAAATATTGTGGTATCTATGCAGAAACATGTTCTTCTTACACCAAATCCCTTAGCTTGAACTAAAACTTTCAGCAAAACATTCGCTTGCATAACAACAAAACTTCGGAGAGTCCATGCTAGCTACCATCAGGCTATCATAAAGACCCATTAAAATTCCTCAACTTGGATAAAGATCTTCTAGTTCCTTTCCTGTCCATTGGTGGCCTCTATTCTTGTCGAGGAGCTTGTGAAGTCTATGCTCACAAATCTGCAACTGTGTAAGTCATGTGCGGGTCTGAAGTCTGGGCTCTCCGAGTTTGGCCATCCGGACAATAGGTGTCGGATACTATGCTGTTTTCCTGGCCAATGTCACGCAATCGTCTTTTTAGTTCCGCCTCACACGGCAGGCTCAAGTTGTAGCAATCGACGGACTTTATGTCCTAGGCATTGCACGACATTTCAGCAGGTCAAGTTTGTCATTCTTTCCCTCTCTGGCTGGTTTGGTAGCGTGTGAAGATAGCAGTTTCGGCCATGGTGTGGCTAACCAAGAAAACCTTTAGGGCTGCTCTTGCATCTTCCGTTTCTTTGCTTTTGTGCAAGTTTTTCTTAATGGTTAACAGATGAATGTTTATTATTTGCATACGTCTTCGAAGAAAAAAAGTAAACATTATTTTGCTCAATAATAGGTCCTCTCTATATTACAGAGACGGAAGGTGCTAAATACCGAAGAGAAAACTTATGTAGGTTTAGAGGAAATTCATGGAAGTAGAACCCGGCTTAGTGTACACGTTTAGGTTGTTTCTCATCTATTTTCTAAATAATGTAAGAGTGATATCCGCTTGTACCGAGATCTGAAAACTTCAGGACCAATCGGCCCGACTCTCTGACACTCTTTCTCAAGAAAAGGCGCGGGCTTCTTTTCTTGAGGAAAAACTCTTATCGGTGGTGGATCATCTCGAAACTGTACTAAAGACAGTCGGTGTGCCCTTCCTAGCCACCGAGAGCTTCTCGGATCGGTTGGCGGAGCTAGATCGGGCCGCTGGCGTCATGAAGGAAAATTTCGACGCTCGCATTGCCCAAGAGCGATAAACTGGGATGAAGGAAACCGCTGCTGCGGTCTTGGTGCTTATCAGGGCGCGAGACCCTACCTTCGACCTGGAGATTCTAACTGACAAGTTCCTAGGGCGGGATGAGGCGGAGAATCGTCACTACCTGGCGGAGGTGGCGGGAGCAGCCCAGATCTTCGTTGATCGTTTGAATACTCCGGGGAAAAGTACCCCGGAGGCCTAAACGTGTAGCAAATCTTGTACTTCTATAAAACGTGTGCCAGACTGTACGGGGATTTTATTGATATTTTTGAGGTCTTATGTGAGTTCCGACGAGTCTGTATGTTTGACAACGTCATGCTCATCATCCAAACCTATCCAGCCCCCGACTGCGTACTTGAGAAGTGTTCTCGGGTAGGCAGTCCATAGATCTTACACATAGAACTTCTAGAGTTGGTCGATGTTCTAGAAATTTGTCAAGATTCGGCCATCGTCCATGGCTAACTTAAACGATCCTGGTCGAGTAACCTCGGCTATTGTATAAGGGTCTTTCCACTTGGGGGAGAGCTTATTGTTGTGACTCTTATTCTGAACGAGTCGTAGAATGAGGTCGTCGACTTGGAGAGAGCGTTGCCAGATGTGTTGTTCATAGTAACGACGGAAGTCCTGCTGATACTTGGTGGCTCGGAGTAAGGCCTGAGTTCGTTTCTCCTCAAGAAAATTGAGGTCGTCCTCTTGTCAAGTAGTTTCTTCCTTGTCCGTGTGCAGCTCTACCCATGGTGATTTGAGCACGAGCTCGCAGGGGAGCATGGCCTTCGCCCCATAGACCTAAAGAATGGTGTTTCATTCGTGGCACGGCTGGCGGTTGTCCGAAGTGCCCAAATGACTGAGGGCAGCTCTCGCACCCTGCCTTTACGTGCACGGAGAGGCGATCGAAGACGCGGGTCTTCATACCCTGGAGGAGAAGTCCATTGACGCGCTCGACCTGCTCGTTGCTCTATGTGTGTGCGACCGAGGCGTAGCATATTGTGGTACCGAGTCCAGCGCAGTACTTGATGAACTCTGCGCTGAAAAACTAGGTGCCGTTGTCGGTTATAATCCTGCTCGGGACGTCGAATCTGGACAGCACATTCTTCATTATGAACTGCTTGGCAGCCTCTGACGTGGTCTGTACGACTGATTCAGCCTCAATCCATTTAGTGAACGTGTCGATTGCAACAAATAGGAACTTGTAGCCCCCGGGCGAATCTGGGAAAGGTCCCAGGATATCCAGGCCCCACGTGGCGAAGGGCCATGACAAGGAAATTGTCTGTAATGCTTGGGCGGGCTGGTGAATGCATCTGCGGTGAAATTGACACTGATGGCATCGCTTTACTAAGTCGCTCGCGTCACGGAGGGCTGTCGACCAATAGAATCCTTGTCTAAAGGCCTTTCTGACCAGGGTTCGGAAAAATGCATGTGCCTCGCATACCCCTCTATGGATCTCCTCGAATAATTATGTACCCTGCTTCTGAGGTATACACTACATGAGTACTCCGTGAGCTCCTCTTCGGTAGAGGACTCCGTCGACCAGGGAGTACATCCTGGTGCATTGGGCAAGCTGCTCGGATAGTGTATCATCCTCAGGCGTAGTCCGATCGAGAAGGTACCTGCGGATGGGCTCTATCCACGAATCCTCAGGATCGAGGGGAGCAACGAGTCGACCCGCCACTCCCCTTGAAGCGTCAATACCTGGTGACGTCCTTGAATGGTGCTCTGTCCTGAGGGTGGCCATTCCTTCGTCCACGGACTCGCAAGAAGCTATGGACGGCGTTAAAATCCTTTCTACAAAGGCTCCAGGTGGACATGGAGATTGTGAGGAAGCCAAGCGGGCAAGACTATCGGCTCGGCAGTTATCCTTTCTTGGGATGTACTGTACGTCGAGTCCGATGAACTTTGTCTCCAGCTTCTTCACCTCCGCCAGGTAAGCCGCCATGTTCAGGTCTGTGGTCTGACATTCCTTGGACACTTGTCTCGCTACCAGCTGTGAATCCCCACTCACGAGTAGGCGACGGATACCAAGTGCGGAAGCGACTCAGAGACCGGCAAGCAAACCCTCATACTCGGCCACGTTATTCGTGGCCGGGAAGTCAATCTACAGTGCATACTGCAGGCATTCTCCGGTTGGGGAAGTTAAAACTATTCCAGCCCCCGCACCTTCGATAGTTAGAGAACCATCGAAGTGTAAAGTCCAAATATCTTCTTTCTCGACTGGTGGCTCGCCGGAGTGGTCGGGCTCCGACCATTCGGTGACGAAATCAGCGAGTATCTGAGATTTGATGGCAGTGCGACGCACGAAGTGGATATCAAACTCTCCTAGCTCGATGGCCCACTTGGTGATCCGGCCAATGGCATCGCGGTTGTGGAAAATCTCTCCTAGTGGGTAGGTGGTTGGGACCGTAATGGTGTGAGCCTGGAAGTAATGTCGAAGTTTGCGAGATGTGGTGAGTACCGTGTACAGGAGTTTCTAAACTTGAGGGTAATGCTCCTTGGGCCCGTGTAGAATCTCGCTGATGTAGTAGACTGGCTGTTGAACCTTCTCGCGTTGTTCTGGAGTCCCACGTTCCATCGTCAATACTCCGCTGACTGCTGATGGACCAGCAGCGATGTAAAGAAATAAGTCTTCTTCTGGGTTGGGCGCGACTAGCACGTTGCTAAGTATTCCTTGGGGTTTTGGAATGCATTTTCTAATTCTTCTGTCCACTCGAAGCCGTTGTGTTGTCGTAGGTGTTTGAAGAAAGGATTTCCGCGGTCTCCTAGTCGGGATATGAACCGGCTCATGGCTGCCATACAACCCGTGAGTCTTTGGATGACTCGGATTGACTTTGGTGACTTCATTTCTGCAATTGCTCGTATCTTGTCGGGATTCACTTCGATTCCTCGGTGTGAAACCAAAAACCCAAGTAATTTCCCAGCGTCGACTCCGAAGGCGTATTTTTCTAGGTTCAGCATTATCCTGTTTCTTCGAAGGTTTGTGAAGGTTTCTAGTAAGTCCGAGAGCAAATCCTCATTTTTCTTTGTTTTTATGATGAGATCATCGACGTAAGCTTCAATATTCCGACCGAGCTAACTATGGAGGGCGAGCTGCATTCCACGTTGATATGTTGCGCCCGCATTTTTTAATCCAAAAGGCATCTTCGAGTAGCAAAATACCCCAAACGGAGTTACAAATGAGGTTTTCTCCTCGTCTTCCTGACACATGCTTATCTGGTGATAACCGGAGTAGGCGTCGAGAATGCTTAGATAGTCACATCCGGACGTAGAGTCTACTATCTGATCTATTCTAGGTAACAGAAAGGCGTTTTGTAGGGCAGGCTTTGTTAAGGTCCGTGAAGTCGATGCACATTCGCCACTTTCCGTTAGCATTCTTTACCATGACAGGGTTAGCAAGCCATTCGGGGTGTTCGACTTCTCGGATAAACCCGGCCTTCAGAAGCTTTCGATTTCCAGTTTGATGGCTTCTTTCTGGTCGGGAGCAAACCACTAGAGTTTCTGCTTTACAGGCGCGACGTCTAGATGGACTGCTAGCCTGTGCTCGATTACCTCCCGGGTGATTCCGGGCATATTAGATGGTTGCCATATGAAAACATCCGAGTTGTCCCGGAGGAAGGTGATGAGCGAAAGTTCCTGATCTGAACCAAGAGTTGAGCCGATTTGGACCACCTTGGATGGTTCTGCTAGGTCCAAGGGAATAGTTTTTACTTCGCCGTAATTTTTTACGGCCGTCTTGGCTTTGAAGAGGGTGTGTTCCTCACCCCCCTGAGGCACTTGCACATGGTCGAGGCTACGCTTGTCGCAGAGTAATGCCTCTTAAGGGGAGCTCTTTATTGTGAGGACACTCTTTGGACCGGGCATCTTCATGCACTGGTATGCATAGTGCGTTGTTGCCATGAACTTGGCCAAAGCTGGACGACCTAAGATGGCATTGTACGCTGTTTCAAAGTCGACTACATCGAACTGGATCTTTTCTGTTCGGAAGTTCTCCGGTGTCCCGAAGGTAACCGGTAGTGTGACTTACCCGATCGGCGTAGCCGACAAGCCTGGGACGATACCGTGGAATGCCTGTGTCACCGTCTGGACCGATGACCGCGGTACTTGGATCGCATCGAGGGCTTTTGTGAATAGGATATTGAGGGAGCTCCCTCCGTCTATGAGCACCTTGGCCACTTGGCAGTTATTGATCGTTGGTTTGACAACGATCGGGTATCGTCCTAGTTGAACACAGTTCTCGGGGCAATCAGTTTGGTCGAAAGTGATCGTGACCTTTGACCACTTGACTACCCGAGGGACTTGTGGTATACTCGCGAGAACTTCTCGGGCAATCGCCTTGTATTGACTCTTCGACTCGTAGGAAGCCGAGCCCCCGAATATATGCTCGATCGCTCTGACATGCCCCTGGAATGGCTCAAGGGCAGAGTCATCGTCGAAAGTCATGTCCCGGCTGTTGTTTGCGACCTGCAGACTTTCCCCGCGGAACTTCTCTCTTTCTTCCTTGAGGTACTTCTTGAAGATGCGGCACTGACGGAGATCATGCGAATCGGTCTGGTGGAAGTCGCACCAGAGTTTTCCTGTCTTGTCGGAGAAAGTCGTCTGCTTATCCTTGATGTGCGGTCGCCAGGTACGCTTCTCGGGAAGATCAGCCAACACCTCATCGGCTTTAGATCTCTTCTCCCTGTTCCCTCCGGAGGATTTCTTCTTGTGCTTCATCTTCGTTGAGTCGTCTCTGGTCCAGAGGGGAGAACTGGACAACCTGTTCTGTTGCTGCTTGATGTAATGTAGGGTTTCCTTAGCACAGACAGCCTTTTCGGCTAGGTCCATCAGCTGTGCCATTGTCTTTGGAGGATGCATGATTAGGTCGTACATGCATATCTTGTTTCTGCTACCTCGAACAAAGGCGCGGATGACGTCCGAGTCTGTTATTTTAGGAATAGTGTTGCGAACAGCACTAAACCGCTTGGTGAACTCTTGGAGGGTCTCGTCCGGGCGTTGGATGACTAGGAATAAGTCGTCGACCCGGCTGGGACGTGTGAATGTACCTTGAAAGTTTTCGAGAAGCATGTTACAAAGTTGTCCCCAAGAGCGGAGCGTTCCTAGGAGTAGGTTCGTCAACCAGGTCCTGGCTGCTCCTCTGAGTGCGGTTGGGAGGTAGTTGGCCATGACCTTCTCGTTCCCGCCTGCGGTCTCGATTGTCGTAGTGTAGATCTGTAGGAAACTCTGCAGGGTTCGTGGTGCTATCGTACGACTCTAGGGCCTCGGACTTGAAGCGAGATGGCCAGCGCACGTGTCGGAGCTCCTGGGACAGCGCTTGGCATCCGTTGATGGTTCTCCGATAAGGCGTGTTCTCACCGTTGTTCGGGGTCGGAGATCGTCCCCGGCTACTAGCGCGGTGCCTGTGGTCTCTCCGGGGAGGAGATTATTCTCACTGGCGCCTTTGGAATCGGTGCTCGTTGAGCGTGCCGCGGAGGTCGACATGCTGTTCCTCCCGGCGAGACCTGGTCTTAGGATGTCGTCCTTTTCCGTCTGCTTCCTCTTGTCGGAGAGAGGTCTTTCCTCGGTTGGAGCTGTGTGTCACCGACTGGAGTCGAGAAGACTCGGCTTGGGCCTGGGCCTGCTGTAGTTCAGCCCCCCAGCCGTTGTAGCCATTGTACTCCATTGGGTGTCGTCAAATCTGCCGCCGGTGGTCGTGACAGCAGATTGTGCACCTCGGCGAGTCTTCGAGCAGTTCGGGACATATATACCCCATCCCTTGAGGGGTTCCATCTGCTACCACATGCATATTCCGTCCTCGCGGGGAGTAGCCGTCGGACTTTGATGTTGTGAGCCCCCATGCTGATCCGGGTCCTCGAGATCTTCCCGATCGTCGTGGATCGCGAGAACCACACGAGGGTCTGGATTAGATGAGGTGTAGTTCCACTCCATTGTGTCTTCCTCATCGGGAGGGATACTGCGATCGAGATCTTGATCGTTTGGGCGATCAGAGGTCGCAGGCGATAGTCCGGACATCGGGCTGGTCGTTCCTGCCTGGGAGTCATCGGTTAGCACCAACGTTCCCCCGAAGGCCTGGCGCACTTGGTCCTAAAGTGATCAGCTTCGCAATCTGAGTACTCGTCAGTGGCGTATTCTCCCAGATCTACGCGGTCGATTTCCGGGTACAGATCTATCTAGCCGAAGTTGTTGTAGAAGCCCAGATCTGAGTATCCGGTACGTTGCGTGAGAGCGATCGGATCCCCCGCCGAACCTGCTTCTTCCTCCTCGGGTCGAACCGAGGAGGGCCGTGCAGTCGGCGTCATGGGCTGATCGCGACTAGTTGCACATCTTGCCAACTCTGATATTTCCTTGACGGCTTGAACCGGAGAGGTTCCCATGGTCGGCGCCATCTGTCGACGATTGGTGAACCGCCGATCTTACGGTAGTCGTGAAACAGAGATACTTGTTGGTGGGTAGGGACCCCTAGGGCACAAGGCCAAGCGATCTGACGACAAGGAAACGTCCTTTTTATACAGGTTCGGGCCTCTCTCAGGATAACAACCCTACGTCCTGTTCGTATATATTGATCAGAGAATATTGTTACAAAGGTTGTGTATGTTAGTGGCTATCCTAGACCTAATCGAAGGCTATTTCGACTAGTTCCGCGGGGTTCGACTCCTTCGAGGCGAGGGGTCTTCTCGTGGGAATCGCTGGGGCTTCTGGATGGCTTCAGGCTTCAGGCTTCTTGGATCTAACTTGACCTTTTGGGACATGAGAGACTTATCATCCCATATGGGATTGCTGATCCTTTTATAAGGGGCTCTCCGAGTCGTACCAGACTTGGACTTATGCCCGAGTAGAACTCTGGCTTCCTTAAACGTATACGGATAGTCCAGGGAATCATATATGGATACTTCCTCGTATACGGGATACTATACTATTCATCATCAGATATGCTCCGGCCTCTGCATCAGCATCATGAGATGCACGTAGCCCAATTTCTTACAAAGTCATTATAAATAAAGAGCCAAATAGTCAACTAGGTGACCTGCAACTAAAACTAAAAGTCTTTACAGGAAAATAAAGCAAATGAGTGCGGTGACAGGGCCACCCAACTATCAAACTTGATCTATCCTATTGTGCATATGTGATCCAAATTGGGAGATAAATCCTCTGGCAACCGATTCAACCTCCTGGCTTTAGCTACCATTGGCTCCTAATCATGTCGCTGTTGCAATATAGATCACGATCGTAACCAACTAATACACAATTAAATAGTCTACAAAGGATTAGACTTTTTTGTTTGGGTTAAAAACAGTATCATGTCTACAGAATCAAATAATAAACCAATAAAAAGTAGCTATGCCCACTAAGATTTGAGAGTGTTAAGCCCCACTTAACCAAAAAGCCAATCTCTAAAGATATTAGTGACACTACGAGATGGTGGGAGATTAAATGTATATAAATAGCATATGCCACAAAAAAGCAATCAAAGACGATGCTGAATGGTTTAATCTTCATGAGGGAAGCAGCCTTGGTTGCTTCCTTGGCTCCTTGCCAATTATGCAGTCATTAGAAACATCAAGTGATGTCGAGTGTACTAAAGATATTATGGGCGAAAACGATTCTCTATAATTGAAGGAAAAGTCAAGACTCTGTAACGGTGCTATAACAACTAGCAACTTCATAGCCTCAACTCGTCTAAGTCCTGTAGAGGATCAGTTTGTTTTGTACATAATAATTTATGATCCGATTGACATAACATGAGCGATGATAATAAGCTTTTCTTCTTTATTTTCTTTTTTCACCATTAATCGAAATAAATGGCAAATTCTCTTGGGCCCTTGGAAAACAAATGACTGGAACTAAACGTGGATGCACATGCACTCTATTCTATTATTATTAGGGAACTAGAACAGTGTCCCACGCAATTGCACGGGAAACACTTTTAATTATCTTTATTCTTTTACCCGTACGTGTGATATTAGATTAACATGGAAAATAAAAGTTCAGATCGCGAGATTTAGGTACAATTGTGATAATCTATCGAATACGATCTATTTGGATACAATTATGATGATCTATCAGTTGTGATCTATTTAGGTACAGTTATAAAGATCTATCGGCTGTGATCTGTTTAGGTACAGTTACGAAGATCTATCGGCTGATCTGTTTAGGTACAGTTACGAAGATCTATCGGCTGTGATCTGTTTAGGTACAGTTATGAAGATCTATCGGCTGTGATCTGTGGTTGTAGTCCACTAATAATAAAAGGGTCCACCAAATTAACGATCGGATGTTTTGCTTTTTTGTGAGAATTTCTAGCCTCTCTATTTTTTCTATTATATTATGCTTTTAGTATATAGTAGATAGTAGATATCTATTTAGTTGCTTAAATTTTTTTTACATCTCAGTCACTTTTTAAACATTTGGATCAACATCCAACTATCTTATCAACGCCTCACTCCATATATAACATACAAATTAAAAATTACACTAAGTTTTTATTAAAATTATATACTTTAAAATACTGTAATTTTAGACTAAATAATATATAATTTTTTAAAATTATATATTTTAAATACTATAATTTTAAGTAATTAAGATTTATAAAAATTTCAGCAAACTAAAATTTAGCGAACGCGTTATTATTACTACCGCTGGTCAACTTAGCCGCCGCATGGAAGCACACGTATGTACGTAAGATGTGTCTAATGGCCAAGCGAGCAGCTCTGGAAGATTCCGCTGTGACCGCTCTAGCCACTACTGGCTCGCTGCCGCATCCATATAGCCTGACATAGTGCCATTCATGACCAGCTGTCAGCTCTCAACACCCCATAATTCAGCTCCCCACATCGGCGGGGAAAGGCCAAGGGAACCACGCAATGGAGTCGGTCGCCGTCGTGGCGGTGCCGTTCCCGGCGCAGGGCCACCTCAACCAGCTGCTGCACCTGTCCCTGCAGCTCGCGTCCCGCGGGCTGGACGTGCACTACGCCGCGCCTGCGCCGCACGTCCGCCAGGCTCGCGCGCGCGTGCACGGCTGGGACGAGGACGCGCTCCTCTCGATCCACTTCCACGACCTCGGGATCTCCACGTATGTCGCCCCGCCTCCCGACCCCACCGCGGACTCGCCTTTCCCCTCCCATCTCATGCCCCTGTTCGAGGCCTACACCGCTGGCGCGCGCGCCCCGCTCGCCGCTCTCCTTGACGACCTCTCCGCTTCCAACCGCCGCGTCGTAGTCGTGTGCGACCGCATGAATGCCTTCGCTGTCGAGGAGGCGGCGCGGCTGTCCAACGGCGAGGCGTTTGGGCTGCACTGCTTGGCCGTGTCGACGCTCCTTGGGAAAATCGACGCCGGGCAACGGATCCTGCGTGAGAACGGCCTCGCCTGCATCTCCATCGAGCAGTTCGCAACGAAGGAATTCACGGACTATGTCAACCGGGCGAGACCGCCGAAAGAGCTCTCGCCTGGCGCAGGCATCCTGACAAACACATGCCGCGCGCTCGAGGGTGATTTCATCGACATTGTCGCCGGGCACGTGGCCGGCGGCGGCAAGAAGGTCTTCGCCATCGGGCCGTTAAACCCAGTGGTCCACGCGAGCGCGTCGAAGCAGGGCAAGCAGCTGCACGAGTGCCTTCGTTGGCTCGACAGGCAGCCCCCGGCATCGGTGCTGTACGTGTCCTTCGGCACAACGTCGTCGTTGCGGATGGAGCAAATTGAAGAGCTCGCAGCAGCACTGCGCGGCAGCAAGCAGCGGTTCATCTGGGTGCTGCGCGACGCCGACCGTGGCGACGTATTCGCGGAGGCAGGCGACAACCGCCACGAGAAGCTGCTGTCCGAGTTCACCAAGCACACGGAAGGGACGGGGCTGGTGATCACCGGGTGGGCGCCGCAGCTGGAGATCCTGGCGCACAGCGCCACGGCGGCGTTCATGAGCCACTGCGGCTGGAACTCGACCATGGAGAGCCTGAGCCACGGCAAGCCGATTCTTGCCTGGCCGATGCACTGCGACCAGCCTTGGGACGCGGAGCTTCTCTGCAAGTACCTCAAGGCCGGCATCCTCGTGCGTCCCTGGGAGAAGCACAATGAGGTGATCGCGGCGAAGGCCATCCAGGAAGTCATCGAGGAGGCCATGCTCTCTGACAAAGGAATGGCTGTGCGGGAACGGGCAAGGGTGCTCGGAGAGGCCGTCCGCGCCGACGTGGCTGACGGCGGCTCGTCGCGCAGAGACCTAGATGACTTCATTGCTTACATCACAAGGTGATCGACGAGTGCCATGTAGGAATTTAATAGGATGCCGCCGCATGCTGACAATTTCAGCAGTTTGACTTTCTACTCGCTCCGTCCAAACATCTTAGTCATATTTTAATTGATTAATACAAGATTCTGATTAAGAAGTACTCTACTAATATATAATTTATGTGATATAAAATCATAATCATAAGTAAGTACTTTTGAATACAAATCTAATGATATTAAATTTATGTCATATAAATCACATACTAATGGAGTAAATATTGGTTAAAGTCTTGTCTTAACCAATCAAAATATGCCTTACATTCCTGGACGGAGAGGGTATTGCGCTGCAAAAGCGTGAATTGTGCATCTCAATTAATAGTGTACCTGTTTTTACACGGACTACTATATATTCGCATTACAAGTGCATAAGTTATAACTTTTGACTCTTGAGCTTGCTCACAACTCCACCATCTTGCAACCGAAGGGGCGTGTTATCCCTATACTTATTCGAACGGCTCGTAGATGCATCACGGGACGGGAAAATCATGGGCATCAGTGAAATAGTTTGTTGTAAGATAACGCCACAGATCTTTGGCACGATGCACCCTTGTTTCCAGGGCTTCTGAAGAACCTGTCAACAAAGTAGCCCCACAATTGCCGAAGGGGATTTCTCCACCTATGAGTACCCATGTAGAAGATCCCTAAAATGAAGAGACCCAGTGTTACTTGTCACATCAGCATGTTGTCTGGTTAGCTGCCAACAATGGACTGGTGGGCGGGGTGGCCGCACGCCCCACCCGAGCTCGTGGGCAGGGTGGCTGTGCACCCCGTCCGACGAGCCACGCTCTCCATCGACTCTGATGGGGGGATCGTGGGCGTGGTGGCTGTGCACCCCATCCGACGAGCCACGCTCTCCATCGACTCCGATGGGGGAATCATGGGCGGGGTGGCTGTGCACTGTGCCGAATGAGTCATGCTCTCCATCGACTTTGCCAAGGGCCTCGTTGGCGGGGTGGCCATGCACCCTACCTGACGAGCCACGATTACGTCAACCTCTTCGCCTACGGGAGCTTCTGCATTACGCGGTCTGGAAGATGCCAAGGGATATGCTGATAGGGGTAGGCGGTGAATTGGCCTGCGAGCCCCGGAGTAAAGTGTAGACTTGAGGGTGAAACCGTAAACTGCCTAGGGGCAAAAATGTATTAGGACTTGACCTCAATTTACCCCTATAAAAGAGGGGGGTTACCCCTCTCTTTAGAAAGAGAATAACATCAAGAATTTACGTGTTTATTTTGTATTTATTTCGTGTTTCTGCTGGTTCCCTTGTAGCACCTTGGTTGGTCCTTAACCGGGGTCTCTCTAACTTACTGTCCGAGATGGTACTCGCCGACATAGTTATTTATATTATTTTCTAGAGGGTATATTGCTGTAGAATAAAAATAAAATAGAAACATAAATTAGCAAGTGGATTTATGTACTCTGCGTACAAAGCATACAACTTTGTTTCCGTTAATAGCCTAATTTCGGTATTCATCTTACATGAAACCGGACGGTTGGATTTGTATATGAAATTCAACTTAAAACTAAAATCTAGAACAAAAATTAAAATAAATTAGCAATTTGGTTTTCATTTGATAGCACGGGATATGTAGTGATAAAGGACTAGTAACATACATCAAATATATCAACATGTATGAATTTCTTCTTTTGATAAGTAAAGAGAAAGCATGCCGTAGATGTATAACATAGACTAGGTAGGATGGCGTGCCGTCGCATGTCCTGCTTGCTGAGCTGTTGTTTTATCACGCTGAGTTGCTGTTTATCACGTCATATATGTAGTATTTGCTTGCGAACTGATGTTAGCACGATTTCAATGACCGTTGTTAGCTCGTTATTTTTATAGCGTAAACCATAGAAAGCTATTATTATTTTGTAAAATGTAAATCATATCATAATGCGTATGAAGATAGTATAGCTGGCACTGCAACAACTGAAGTACTTTTTCTTTACATGACCATGACATCAAAATGATGCCCCAGGTCCAAGCTTCATTGTAACTTAGTTCTACACCAGGAAACACTTACAGATTAACATAGAAACAAAAAAAAATTCCTACAGAGCAGCCACAAAACATCTAGATTCCGACACTGGCAAATAGTAAATGTTATGATTACATCAATTTAGAGACTTTACACTCTTATCCACAACTCTCATCCTCATACATACTCCGTCAGGTTGTGGCTTAAAGACATCGCTCCTTCAGTATTAATAAGCTTGATACCCACCTCTGTTACAGTGTGGCAAAGCTCCAGCTTCACAGTTTATCCTTTTCATTGACTTTTTTCCATGATCAGGCATATGATGTCCAATTCACTGGTTGTTAATCCCTCAAAACCTTCATCAAGAGTGCACCGAAGTGTTCCATCTTCTCCAACACATTCCTGCATAAAGAATGCCATCTTTTGATTGATTACAAGGTAAACCTTCACCCCTGTTCCCTGTCCATCCACCCATGACCATCATTATTGTGTAAACACGGAAAGAATGCAAAGACCAAAGAAGTTGATCCAATATTTAGTTTCCAGATATTCACCTTACGATGTCAAAAACTAAAGGAATTATAAAAGGAGCAACCAACTGAGGCCAGTGTGTCAGTTAAAAAACAATAATAGTATCCACTCTGAGTCATTTAGCTGAATATATGACATGCACAAATGACGAACTAAAAGAGCACGAAAGAGAGAAAGGTTAATAACAGGCAAAAATTGTGGAGTAAACCTCTGATGCCTGGCATACATATATCTTGGAGAGAGAGACACCAGGGTCTGGGCTTCACCCACGTGAAGGCTGCTGATAAAAGCAGCGGCGGGATCCACTGGAAGAAAATATGTTTGGTTTTGCATAAAGAATTTAGCGCTGCGCAACATAGCGGATAGTGCGATCCCGCCAGATCAAACTGATAGCTGACCAGAGGTTGCGTGAATGCAACGCCGGCGCTAAAATTTCAACCGTCAACCTTGGTTTCGTCACTACACCACCGCTCACTGCACCAAACATTAGTGTACTCCATCCTGCCCCGCTCCGCTGCACGAACAAGCGAAGAATGGCAAGGAATGGGAACCCAGCGGAGTCGGTCGCCGTCGTGGCGGTGCCGTTCCCGGCGCAGGGCCACCTCAACCAGCTGCTGCACCTGTCGCTGCAGCTCGCATCCCGCGGGCTGGACGTGCACTACGCCGCGCCCGCACAGCACGTCCGCCAGGCTCGCGCGCGCGTGCACGGCTGGGACGAGGACGCGCTCCTCTCGATCCACTTCCACGACCTCGAAATCTCCACGTATGTCTCGTTACCTCCTGAGCCCGCCGCCGACTTGCCCTTCCCCTCCCACCTCATGCCCCTTTGGGAGGCCTACACCGCCGGCGCGCGCGCCCCGCTCGCAGCTCTCCTTGACGAGCTCTTCGCTTCTCACCGCCGCGTCGTCGTCGTGCACGACCTCATGAACGCCTTCGCCGCCGAGGAGGCGTCGCGGCTCCCCAACGGGGAGGCGTTCGGGTTGTACTGCACTGCCGTGTCATCCATCGTTGGGCAGATGGACGCCGGGCATCGGCTTCTGCGCGAGAACGGCCTCAACTACCTCCCCGTCAACGCCTGCGTGACCGAGGAGTTCATGGACTACGCCAGCAAACGCGCGAGAGTGGCGCAATCGATTGCGCCCGGCGCCGGCGTCATCAACAACACGTGCCGCGCGCTCGAGGGTGAGTTCGTCGACGTTGTCACCGAGCACCTGGCAGCCGGCGGCAAGAAGCTCTTCGCCATCGGGCCGTTAAACCCCCTGCTCAACGCGACAGAGTGGAAGCAGAGCGAGCAGCGGGACGAGTGCCTGAACTGGCTCGACAAGCAGCCGCCGGCATCGGTGATCTACGTGTCGTTCGGCTCGACGTCCACGCTCCGAGAGGAGCAAGTCGCGGAGCTTGCTGCGGCACTGCACGGCAGCAAGCAGCGATTCATCTGGGTACTGCGCGATGCCGACCGCGGCGACGTATTCACGGACGCCGGCGACAACCGGCACGCCAAGCTGCTCTCCGAGTTCACCGACCAAACCGAAGGCACGGGGCTGGTGATCACCGGGTGGGCGCCGCAGCTGGAGATCCTGGCGCACGGCGCTACGGCGGCGTTCATGAGCCACTGCGGCTGGAACTCGACCATGGAGAGCATGAGCCACGGGAAGCCGATTCTTGCCTGGCCCATGCACTCCGACCAGCCGTGGGACGCGGAGCTGGTGTGCAGGTACCTCAAGGCCGGCCTCCTCGTTAGGCCGTGGGAGAAACACAGGGAGGTGATACCGGCGGCAACCATACAGGAGGTGATCGAAATGATGATGGTCAGAGAGGAAGGGCTCGCGGTGCGGCAGCGCGCAGAGGCGCTCGGGGAGGCTGTCCGCTCGTCCGTGGCTGAAGGCGGATCATCGCGCCATGAACTGGAGGACTTCATTGCATACATGACAAGGTGACTGAAGAATGCCGTGTCGACTACCTTCAGATCATGAGGCTCGTCGACAATGTGTGTTGGAGCACACCAACTGGGATACTTTCTCCATCACTGTGCCAGATAGGGATACTTTCTCATCAGGTTGTCGGGGCCCGTTTCTGGTGTAGTTTGGTGTCAATTCTGGCTATCACCTCTGTATGGTGGTTGTATCTTTTTCATTTCTGCTCTGAATTCTGAAGAATTTACTTAGCAGGGAATTGCTAATGAGTACTCGACTACTTTTTCACTGCAAGAGTACTCAACCTTTCATTCATATGATTTTCTTATCAAAAGATAACTAGCTTGTATAGCAAGTAACGGAGGTTAGTTGTTAGCATATTGTGACAACTCACATGTAATCAGTTGTACCGTTGTAACAACCCTTGTAATCACGTGCTCTAGTGCATCGCACATATGTATGCCCAAGGTCACCCGGTTGAGGTGTGCTGCTCCAATATTGGACATCAGGATCTCCGGGCACCTGAACAGACAGATCTTCTAGAACTCTGGTCACCCACGCCTATGCGTCAATCTTCTTCCTCCCCATGTCCCACACCAATTATCTCCGCATGTATCATCTTCTCGACCTCCTCCTTCTCCCCCATTTTGTCAATTTTACTCTCCTTCCGCAGTGACGCCGAGAAACTCTGGCAGTGCGACTCATTGGAGCGTGAGCTACGGCAGATGGCGTCGCGGCAGAAGCATGCGGAAATAAACTACAAGGCGTGGCAGGCGACTTCAAGGCAGCAATCGGGGAGGCAAGAGCATGGGCAAGGCGGTGGCGGGAATGCGGAGGGTGGAAGACAGAGGTGTGCACAGAGAGTGGGGATCAGAAGAGAGAGATGAGAGAAAGAAGAGAGGTAGAATAAAATGCTGAGGGGTAGGAGCTATGTCTCTTTTCCATGTCAGTTTGGATCGTGTGGCACTTCTTCGTCATGTAACCACTTATATATGGGTTTTATATGTTAGTTTGCTGTTTCAAGCAGCAAAATAAATTGTTTGGGCAAGGTGTCATAGATTGACGCGGAAACTGTGGTCCTTTGAAAAACAATGGTAGTGGTAAAGTGCTACCATATCCATAAATGTTGTGATTTTATGGAGTTTGCTCATACTTTTTATCCAAATAGTAGCAAGCATATAGTCTATTGGAGAGGTCTTTGTTACTGAAATCTCCACCGTCTCACACTAATATATAACTTTTTTTTATCTTAGTAACAAGCCTTATAACAACTAATTGGAGGACTTGTTACTATCGATAAGTTTTCGTACTTCTCTTAGTAATGAACCTAGTAACATTTTGTTGGAGATGCGCTTATGCAAACGCCACCTAAACTGAGACATCGATTACTGGATAACCAATTCCAGCTTCTTGGCACAAAGACTGTCAATCGCTGCTTCTTTTATCGTTGCAGTATAGACCACAAACCCAGCCAAATGATGCATAAGTAGATAAATTCTCAAGGATCAGTCAACTTATTTTAATAAAAACAATGCCATTTCTACATAGCTATATTGACCAACATAGGGCTACCATCCTCACTAAAATTTGTGAGTGGAAGAACTTGCTTAACCCCTTCAATCAGTTCCCAAAAATGTGGGATATACTACGAGGTGGATAAATATTAAATGTGATGTAGATCAGGCACCATGCAAAACGAGCAACATAACAATAAAAAAGAGGTGTTGAATAGTTTCTTCTTGCCAACAAAATGAACAAAGTTTGCTACCTTGCAATTATGCTTAGCCAAATTATCTTTAGTTAAAATATTCATGTCATAAGTATCATAAGAATATTTTTATTTTGAGAGGAATCTTTAAACGCCACAAGTGTTTGCAATGAATGTGGGACTAAAAGTGGGAATAAAGATTCCATCCAAAGATGTCCCACTTGGGCAATTAATTTTTGGCCCGATAAGAGCTATATGAAAGGAGATATTCAAGGACATCACCTCAACAGTCGTGGCATGTCTTTTTTATAGTGTTATAGAAACTAGGATATTATCTTTCAAGAGGATACCGTCCAGCCAAACATCATCCCCAAGCCTCAACTCAATTCGACGTTTAGCTTAAAAGGAACCAATTGTAAAATGTCATTTTTAGCTTGTATCGACCCACTCTAGAAATAGAAATCACTGGGTCTACTTTACAAGGGTGACAAATGTTTGCCTCTTAAGTATTTATTTTGAGCCTGACTCCGTGATAAACATTTACACGGAAAAACAGGGTAAACATCAAGGATACTATTAGTGCGGGGGTGCTACCGTGTGGGAGGGCTATCAGGTTTGTTATTTTTTTTCTCTTCTTTTTCGTTCTTTCTATTTTCTTTTCTTTTTTGCTTTCTTTCTTTCTTCCTTCCTTCTTTTCTTTCTTTATTTTCTTTATTTTTATTTTATTTTTCTTTGTTTCTTCCTTCCTTCTTTTCTTTCTTTATTTTTTCTTTCTTTCTTTTTCATTTTTTACTGGTTTTATTTCTTGGTTTCTTCCACTATTTTTTAATGTTACTTTTCATCATTTTTGCTTCAGTTGGTTTTCTTGGATTCTTCTATCTGGTTTTCTTATAGATAAATTTATAATAGACAACTATCAATAAACGTAGTAGACAACTAATAGATAATACAATAGAGAACTGTCGACAAGTGCAGTAGTAATTAACAGAAAATACAGTAGACAATTGTCAACAAATTGCAATAGATAATTGTCAACTAGTGTAGTAAACAACAAGCACAAATTGTAGTAGACAACTAACATAAATTGTAGTACACAACTATTAGTAAGTGAGGTAGACAAGTAAAAGTGTGCAGTACAATTTTAAAACGACATGAAGTCTGAGAAAAATATAGCACCATAAAATGTAGTACACAATAATGTAAAATGCGGTACACACAAAAAATTTCACAAAATATTCAATCGGAGTCTGTTTTTGAAGATGTAGTCAAAACAAAGACGATGGTGAAAATAAATTCTGAGTTAGATGTTCGACTTGAGAGCTATTACTTTTCAAAATTTCAGAATTGATTTTAAGTTAATAATGTCATCGGATCCAGAACCTAGCTACCCAACCCAGAAAAAGCATGCAGAAGGGGTTTGACGCATTTTTAGACCACATGACACGATTTCTAAGGAAATGGAAACACGTTTACTTTTTCTAAGATAAACATATACCCGTTAGCATTTGCCTTTATTTTTTAGAGTTTCTTGTCACCCGTCTGCCGTGGGACGCGAAGCTTCTCTACAAGTGCATCAATGCTGATATTCTCGTGCCTTCCTGGGAGAAATACAATGAGGTTACTAGCAACTACAGACATGCAATGCACCTTTTCATAATATATATTGTATGAAATATGTACTATGTATGTGAAAAACTACTTGAAGAAAAAATACTATGTATTAAGCATATACGTTAAAAACGTAAGAAAAATAAAATTTTCTGAGTAAAGAAATAGTACACTAAAAATAATTTTTTCAGCATAAAAAATTATCATTTATACAAATTGAAAATTAAAAGTAATTAAGAGACAATAAGTGTAATTAAGAGTTAATAAATATAAGAGTGATTAGAAAATAATCTAATTTTTACTCCCTCTGTCCAAGAATGTAAGGTATATTTTGATTTGTTAAGACAAGCCTTTGACCAATAATTACTCTATTAATATGCAGTTTATGTAATACAAAATCATAATAATAAGGAAGTATTTTTGAAGAGAAATATAATGATATCAATTTTATGTCACATAAATTACATATGAATAAAGTAATTATTGGTCAAAATCTTGTCTTAATCAATTGAAATACGCCTTATATTCTTGTACGGAGGGAGTATTCACGATTATTAGATAAAGTATTATGAAATTGATTTAAATATTTTAAATGGTCTGTATTAAAGTATCGTATCCTGATTCGTACGTCTTTATATCGACGTATATATATAATAGATCACGGCGAAGGCCATCCGAGTCAACCACCACGTGGACCTAGATGACATCATTGCTTACGTCACAAAATCATCGGCTAATGCCATGCGGGAAGATGCCGCCTGACGCTGGCAGTTTCATCAGCTTGACTTTAAATTAGAAATTTCGCTGCGAAGACAATTAATAATGCACCTTTTTTTTTACACGCTTGTCTAAGTGCGTCCACGTACTGTAATACACTTCCTATGTTTTGTTATCGCTGTCTCGGACCACCGTACACACACCCCCCCAGAAACGCTAATCAACGTCAAATGACCATGTATCCTTCTGCTAGCAAAACCGTTTAAACAACAAGTTGCAGCGCCAGCACGGTTTGCCAATCTCCTGAGGCTGAAAAGATTAGCTAAACCAAACAGGCAAACACCCGTAGAAGTATCTTCTTTTTTCTTGAAAAGGAAGAGTTATAACCACCGTACATGTAACTGACAAATGTACGTTGCAAATCTCAAAATGCTAGCTGACCAGAGGTTGCGTGAATGCAATGGCAGCACTAAAAATTCAACGGTCAACCTTGGTTACGTCACTAGACTCACTACATGGCCCGCCGCTCACTGCACTAAGCCACCAAATATTTCTGTATTATATAACCGCCGCCCATCCTGCCCTGCTCCACGCCTGAGGCGTGGAGCCACGGACAACGCAGAATGGCAGGGGATGGGAACCCAGCGGAGTCGGTCGCCGTCGTGGCGGTGCCGTTCCCGGCGCAGGGCCACCTCAACCAGCTCCTACACCTGTCTCTCGAGCTCGCGTCGCGCGGGCTGGACGTGCACTACGCGGCGCCCACGCCGCACGTCCGCCAGGCTCGCGCGCGCGTGCATGGCTGGGGCGAGGAGGCGCTCCGCTCGATCCAGTTCCACGACCTCGGCATCTCCGCGTATGCCTCCCCGCCTCCAGACCCCACCGCGGACCCGCCCTTCCCCTCCCACCTCTTGCCCCTGTGGGAGGCCTACACCGCCGGCGCGCGCGCCCCGCTTGCGGCTCTCCTTGACAAGCTCTCCGCGTCTTGCCGCCGCGTCGTCGTCGTGAACGACCTCTTGAACGGCTTCGCAGCCGAGGAGGCGGTGCTGCTGCCCAACGGGGAGGCGTTCGGGTTTCACTCCACTGCCGTGTCGTCCTTCGTTGGGCATATGGACGCCGGGCACCGGCTCCTGCGCGAGAACGGCCTCAAGCACCTCCCCATCGACGCCTGCGTGCCCAAGGAGTGCATGGACTACTTCCGCAAACGCGCGAGAGCGGCGCAATCGATTGCGTCCGGCGTCGGCATCATCAGCAACACGTGCCGCGCGCTCGAGGGTGGGTTCATCGACGTTGTCACCGAGCACAT
Source organism: Stipa capillata (assembly GCA_019208055.1). Lineage (NCBI taxonomy): Eukaryota > Viridiplantae > Streptophyta > Magnoliopsida > Poales > Poaceae > Stipa > Stipa capillata. The sequence goes on along the minus strand of JAGXJF010005866.1, from coordinate 25,622 downwards.
GGCGGCCGGCGGCAAGAAGCTCTTCGCCATCGGGCCGTTAAACCCGCTGCTCGACGCGACAGCGTGGAAGCAGGGCGAGCAGCGGCACGAGTGCCTGAACTGGCTCGACAAGCAGCCGCCGGCATCGGTGATCTTCGTGTCGTTCGGCTCGACGTCCTCGCTCCGAGGGGAGCAAGTCGCGGAGCTCGCCGGGGCACTGCACGGCAGCAAGCAGCGGTTCATCTGGGTGCTGCGTGACGCCGACCGCGGCGACGTATTCACGGACGCCGGAGACAACCGGCACGCCAAGCTGCTATCCGAGTTCACCCAGCAAACCGAAGGAACGGGGCTGGTGATCACCGGGTGGGCGCCGCAGCTGGAGATACTGGCGCACGGCGCCACGGCGGCGTTCATGAGCCACTGCGGTTGGAACTCGACAATGGAGAGCATGAGCCACGGGAAGCCGATCCTTGCCTGGCCAATGCACTCCGACCAGCCGTGGGACGCGGAGCTGGTGTGCAAGTATCTCAAGGCCGGCCTCCTAGTGAGGCCGTGGGAGAAACACAGCGAGGTGATACCGGCGGCAACCATACAGGAGGTGATCGAAACGATGATGGTCAGCGAGGAAGGGCTCGCGGTGCGGCAGCGCGCAGAGGTGCTCGGGGAGGCCGTCCGCTCGTCTGCGGCTGAAGGCGGATCATCGCGCAAGGAACTGGAGGACTTCATTGCATACATGACAAGGTGATTGAAGAATGCCGTGTCGGAGAATTTGGAATTTTCTTCCAAGCTTTGAGGAGTTTGATTCGAATTTTAATTGTACAAGTTCAAGGGAAGAGGTTGTAAGTTGAACAAATAAAAATGAGGCTCCAGTTTCTTAAGAGTGATTATGCAGCATTCAACCTTAGTAGACTAGTAGTGAAGTATGGTTACAATCTTAGGAAGAACTAAAATGTCAGATTCTTCCTTTGGAAGGAGCGCTGCGCTACATGGCTATAGTCGATATGGCGATGCGGCTTGAGGAACACGGCTGAAGACTCATCCTTGACAATCTTGCATTCTTGCAATAATGAACTTTCGGTGGGCGTTGGCCAAACGTAGATTTTTGCAGCAATCTGGCCCTTTCCAAACGTTGACCAATGTTTGACCAAATGGTCCAGATTGGAAGGATGGCACAACGCTATGATGGGAATGCAGAGTGGACAACTCTTTTCTTACACATGCATCTATCTGCTACCAGGGAAAATAGTCACGCCCAAATTTCGCGAAATACCCGATTTTCATTGCCCAGCGCCGAAGGTTTATCAGAAAATTTTGCCCAGCGATAAAAGGCCCAATCGGCCAAATTTGATTAAAAAATTCAGTTCAAAATGATAGTTCAAATAGAGAAATATCAACCATATATGCACAAGACCATCTTGGGTCGTGAGGTAAGTCATGAAAAAATAAAAATGTACCCGGGATCACGCTTTATAAGAGGTATATGAAACAAACTAATGATGACGGTGAGATACGGCAAGACAAGACTGATGGTGGAGAGGTACAATCATTTGATCATGAGGCAATAAAAGAACCACTGAAGTGTAGGTTCTTGTGAAGGAGCTTATTATAATGATATAGACTATCGATTATAGGAGGGTGGATAGCATATTAATAAAAACTAATATCAAAATTCAATTCTATACAAGCAATTTTATGGCACCTTAGCATGCTAATGATCAAAATAAGCAAAAAACAAGAATAGAGAAGTGCAAGGAGACAACCACACGGAAGACACAAAATTTGTTGTCGATGTTCGAGCTTTTGTCGATGCTTTACATCTTCACTGAAGAAGCTTGATCCAACGATCAAAGCCGGCTTAAAACATGTTCTTTCCTAAAAGGGCTTACTGATACGAAGCTCCCCTTCTCTTGTGGTAGTTTTTTACCCTGCGGTAGGCGAACTCTAATATTCACAAACTTCTCGACTTCTTCGCAACCTTGAAGACTTCTGAGCGATGTCTAACCGTTTAGGAGACGCCGACCTCAAAGAGTAATAAGAACTTTGTCTCAGGTGATTCCTTGCTTCGATGCTCAATGGAAATCGAATCCAAATCCTCAAGATTTCTCTCTTTCAATGATTCACACAAGAAGGCAAGAGAGAGGAGAGAAAATGTGTAGTTCAAGATTTGGGAAGCAAAGGGTTGCCTCCACCCAGGGTGTGTGGTGGCTTATATAGCCTGCCCTAAAACATCTAGCCTTTACTTACAAAGAAATTTAGCCTGAAGGTTCTAGACAATCTCATTTGGAGGTTCTGGGATTCAAACATAACGGCTAGTTTGGGAGAAAAACACTGCACAGAGGGTGCAGTTAAGATATACCAAACAGTTCAAAACATTAGAAAAATCCAAAACCCGGAGGGTTTGGACAGATAACACTTGAGGTTCTGAACAAAAACAACTCTTCTGTCTCGAAACACAAATTAACCTAGAGGTTTTGGAAAAGCCTCACTCAAAGGTTCCGGACAGGAAAAAATGGAGCCAAGTTGGTTTCCTCGGAGGAGTCGGACCACGAAGGTCCGAACGAATGAAAGAACTAGGGTAAAGGTTAAGTTCTGGCTTGGAGGTTCCAGACGAACTTCCCATGAAAGATCTTGACGGTAGAGTAGCTTTGTCGCTATTCGGATTGTCCAGGCAAACCTCACTCGGAAGTTACAGACAACATGAAACACTTTAGAAAAAACTACTATGTGGACTTCGGATAGTCCGAATGACCTTCGTTCAAAAGAACCGGCTGAAAAATGATCTCTTGACAGAAGCTTTGCCTTCACTCAAAGCGTCCGGACTTTATTTGGAAGGTTCAGACTGCAGGAACTCAATTGGATAGAACCTCTGAAATGTTCCGGATACTCAGACGAAACTCACTCAGAGGATCTGGATCAAAACTTAGTGTGTTGGAACCTAGTCTCACACACAATCGGACATTCCAGGAAACCACTGAATTTTGGTGTAGAGAGTTTTCCAAAGATTTGTAGAAAAGATTTTCATTGAGCACTTAGCAAGTTATCTTCTTCTATGTTGTTGACAGCTTCCTCTTTATAGTACAGTTGTCCTATACTTAGTTTGATCGTTGGATCACTACAAGGAGTAGAAAATGTTCTTAACTTTCTCAATTACATGCCATCTCTTTTTCAATCTTTTTATGGCTCGTCAACACATGTTCCAACTTGTCTTGGGGACCAAATATCTGATTAACATCTTGACGCACACATTAGTTCTTAGTAATTTTTTATTTATCATTAAAACCCACTTAGAGAGTCAAGATGCATTTTTAGTAATGTATGTGTGTCCAAGAGCAGAAGCTTGGTGGGTGCTTAGGCGCTACAAAATGCCAGACGTGATACGTTTAGTTAAGAGTGGGTTTTAGGATGACGAGGACATGTTTTTTGTCATTGTCATTGACGAGATGGACACACGAAAAAGGCAAGTAAGCAAGAGGAGTATGCGTAGAAACATTGAAAGGCTTGATATTGCACTAATCAAATAATAAAAGTACAATAAATGGTAATCAGGCGAATCAAGTAGGATAATATAAGGTTTATATACGAGTCATAATTTTTGACGAAAAATTCCTCAAAAAATTATGGTAGAAAGGTAGGCATTGTGGGGTGATGAGGAGTGGAAGAGGGCTAGCTAGATGTTTGTACGAAATTCTATAGTTATGCATGGTAGGTCATAGATCTTGATGTCATTAATTTTTATTGTCACACATCAAGATCCTTGTTTTGCTGCCTAGCTATCTATCAACACTTTGCCCCTCGAGAAGCTCTGGCCCTGACTCCCTGATAAAATGACGGTGTGCATGCAGTTCACCGTTCACCGTGCAGCTTTGCATTTCAGACTTCAGAGATGGTCAGATGGACACATGGAATGGATAGGAAGCAATTGCTTCTAGAGGATGAACTAGCATGTGCATGTATATATTTCTCTCCTGTAGCAAACCGTATAACGTATGCCTGTTCTCTGTATATCCCATCTATTTCATTTTTTTTGTTTTCTCAGTACTATACTTAACCACTTTAGCTTGTTTAATCATTAGACATGTCACGTTCTCAATGCTCCAACCAGTTGGTGTCCTCAAATGATCTAAGCGTTTCTAAATCCGAGCTCAGGATAATTGCAGTGCCCGCCTGCCCGGGTCGGAGGATACGTTCCAAGAAACTCCTAGCTGTTAGTAGTAAGCTGTGAACGGGCCTTTCGGGTTGGCCCTTGTCAGTTTCAGACAACTCACGGCACCACATGGGGAGGAGTTGATCACTTTCTAGGAAGAAAACCAGAATCTTCCAAGTCGCAGGTAGAATATTGCAAGTCGCAGATATGTTAGGTTATCATATCTGGCCAATCGCCAATTGGCCACTGTAACATCTAGGAATAGGACATAGGAGTGTGTATATTTCAAGGCTTCCTTGCTCCACTGCACGGACGCGCAATCAAAAGAACTGAGAAGTGTTGTTCACTCGAACTCGATCTCCATGGAGTCCTTTGCGGTCGTGGCGGTGCCGTTCCCAGCGCAGGGCCACCTGAACCAGCTCCTACACCTGTCGCTGCATCTCGCGGCACGCGGGCTGGAAGTGCACTACGCTGCGTCCGCGCCGCACGTCCGCCAGGCTCGCGCGCGCGCGCACGGGTGGGATCCGCGCGCGCGCACTCCGCTCCGTCCGGTTCCACGATCTCGACTTGCCCAGGTACGAGCGCCCGCCACCCGATCCAACCGTCCCCTCCTGCTTCCCGTCCCACCTGATGCCCAAGCTCGAGGCCTTCGTCGCGCACGCGCGGGCCTCGCTCGCCAGCATTCTCGAAAGGGTCTCCGCCAGCCACCGTCGCGTCATCGTCGTGTACAACCGCCTGAGCTCCTTCGCCGCGGCCGAGGCGGCGCGGCTGCCCAACGGCGAGGCGTTCTGTATGCAGTGCGTAGCCATGTCGTACAACGTCGCGTTCAAGGACGCCGGGCACCAGATCCTACGTGATCACGGCCTAGACTTCCACCCCGTCGACGCATGCACTTCCAAGGAGTTCCTGGAGTACATCGCGAGGACATGGCAGGACTGACAGGGCACGACAGTTGGCGGCGTGGTCGTGAACACGTGCCGTGCCCTCGAGGGCCAATTCATCGACGTGGAAGCCAAGAGTCCGGAGTACCGCGGTCAGAAGCTCTTCGCAATTGGGCCATTAAACCCACTGCTCCACGCGACCGCGCGGACGCCGGGTCAGGCGCAGCACGAGTGCCTGGACTGGTTGGACAGGCAACCGACGGCGTCGGTGCTGTACGTATCGTTCGGCACCACGTCCTCACTGCTGGGCGAGCAAGTCGCGGAGATCGCCGCGGCACTGCGTGACAGCAAGCACCGGTTCATCTGGGTGCTGCGAGACGCCGACCGCGCTGTCACTGCCTTACATGAGGAAGCCAGTGAGAGCCGGCACGCCAAGACGCTGTACGAGTTTACCAGGCAAACCGCAGGGACGGGACTTGTGATCACCGAGTGGGCGCCGCAGCTGGAGATCCTGGCGCACGGCGCCACGGCGGCGTTCATGAGCCACTGCGGCTGGAACTCGACCATGGAGAGCCTGAGCCACGGCAAGCCGATTCTTGCCTGGCCCATGCACTCTGACCAGCCGTGGGACGCGGAGATTCTCTGCAAGTACCTCAAGGCCGGTCTTCTCGTGCGGCCCTTGGAGAACCGCAACAAAGTGGTACCACCGGAGGCCATTCGGGGGGTAATCGAGAAAGCTATGGTCTGCGACGAAGGATTGCAAATGAGGAAGCGGGCAAAGGCGCTTGGGGAGTCCATCCGCGCCTCCGTGGCCGAGGGCGGGTCGTCGCACAAGGACCTCGAGGAATTCATTGCTTATATTGCAAGGTGAAGTAAGGGCGCCATGCGGAAATGTCTTCCGTTGACATGTTTCTTTTGAGCTTGGGATGTACTTTACCATTCGTTCTTCTGCTAATACTTATCCAGCATTAAAGTCTGGGTGTGTAATTCCTTTATAACTAGCACGGGATCCCGTATAATTATTTTTAATTATCTTTATTTTTTATTTATATACGTGATATTATATCAGTAGCAGAAATAAAAATTCAAATGACGAACCAGCCTACTAATTGTTGTACTAAGCCGTCTATTTAGGTACAGTTATGATGATCTATCGGATGTGATCTATTTAATTATCTTTATTGTTTTACATGTACACGTGATATTAGATCAGTACTAATTGCATGAGAAATGTTTTTAATTATCTTTATTTTTTTACCTATACGTGTGATATTAGATCAGTACTAATTATGTGGTAAACTTTTTTAATTATCTTTATTTTTTACCCATACGCGTAATATTAGATCAGTATAGGAAATAAAAAGTTCAAATCGTGAGCTGTGAGAACCCTAGTTCTAGGGTTAACTGTAAGCGGCGCGAGGTGGAAGCTCGTTAACTCGCGCTGCTGAGTTGACCTAGTTCTACCGAGGAACGTCGGAAGTTAGAGAGTGAGGGGGGGAAGTCGTTGTGCATTCGCATTTCATCATCGCTTGACATATAGTATTCGTGCATGGTAAATACAATTGAAATTGAACTTTATTAATTAAAGGAATAATACAATGTCATGATACAATATGGTTACAAATGAATAAATAAAGAAGAAAGAAAAATTTACATCTTGTCAATTCTATCTATACACCATCTAAACCCTAATCTCTGAGTCTTTAAAGTATTCAAATCTGGAGTTGTCGTGGAACACCGAGAGCCGAAGGGGGAAACCCTTCGAAAATGTTGGCGATCAACCGAGGTCATCGAGTAGGGGCACTCGAGACCGTTGGAATCACGCCGTTGCTGTAGGAGGCAGGGTTTTCGGAAGCATATTTTAAAATAAGGTTGGTCTTATCGGCACGGTTCCGCCGACATCCGCGGGGTTAGCCGCGGGGGCAAAAGAGTGCTGACGACCTAAATACTTTTCTAATTTTAAAAATAGTTTTTGAAAATGTTTTGTTCCCAAAAATGTCCAAGGGCCACGAGGCTAAGACCCTCATTGGACAATGCTAATATTTTATGCATTAGGGAGAAAAGGGGTGAGAATGTTGAAAATAGTTTTAGTTATCCTAAAACTAAATTGCCTCCATAGTTTTGTTTTGGGCAAATAAAACTATTTTGTAAATCATTTGAGAAAATAGAACCTCGGATAAGGTAACCATCCGTACCCATCTTGAAGCCACATGAATTTTAATTGAAAACTATTTCCTTGAATCACAAGAAAATAATCCACCGAATGGCTTTCAGCTAGCAGCTCAGATATTTTAGCTCAAGGAGACTTAGCCAGAGTTCCTTAACCAAGAAGGCAACCAAATTCAAGGGATAAGTTCATGGGTCATTCGAAATGTCATCAGGAGAGTAAGGAAGCAGGAGGTGGCAGTATATGGCCATCGAAGGATTTTTAGAGAAGCTTGTACAGATGGGGCAAGACCCTTAAAATAACCAAACAGTAGAGTGGTAGTAGTAAACTACTATCCCCACCGTATACTTCACCATTCCTATGAGCTAACCAAAAGCAGCAGCATAGTAGCAGCCATCACATAGAAGCTTGAGGAGTAGGAGACAGCAAGAGGAACAAATCATAAAGAATAACAAGTGAAGGGAGCAAGCCCTCAAGCTCCAGTAAGAAGCTTAGGAAAAGACCCTCCTAGCTAGTGAGGAGCAACCAGGTAGAGGGAGACCAGCTGAGAAGGGAGGAACACCAAAGCTTAGGAGGGGCAGGTCACCACCAAGAGAAGGACCAGCAAGCTTGAGGAGCTTATCATCGTCCCAGTCCATATCAGGTAAAGCTATCAAAGGCAACATAACCCACGCATACATGCTCATGAATTGGCATGTCAATAGGGACCCTCAGAATCTAATGATCATCACAAAAGTTGTTTTAGGAGATTCTAATAACTGCTCTCATCAATCAACGCCACACAATTCCTAAACAAAATTTCAGATTGTTTTAGATTCATCATTGGGTTTTTCTCTTTAGGCAACTAGAGTGTACTCCTTTGTTCTTATTAGATATCATCCCAATACCTTTCTCAAAGGTTTTCTCAGAAAAACATCATGCTAGGTACCAAGGCAACAAATAGGTAGCCAGTAGTGTGTATCTGCTCTTACTAGAATTTCAGTTCTCCCCATACTTCTCAGAGATAATCAGTATGAGAATAAGGCAACAAATCAGCAACAGTGCAGTGTATCTGTTCTTATTTCAGTTGATACCATTCTCAAACCCTTTTTAGATAAAGCATAATGGCAACAACAAATCAGACCAAGTGTAGTTCTGTTCCTTAATTCAATTAATTGGCGCTTGTGCACAAAATCAAGTATAACAGTCATTTCTAAGCCATTAGCCAGCATAGTTTATCACCAAGCATAGCACTAGAGGCAGTGAGAACACTTGCACGAGAGCTAGGGGAACATCAGAGTAAGCGCAACAATTGGATCACCTAATATCCAATCGCACTTAAGAAAAAGTTTAAATCATACAGATCACAAAGAGGCAATCATCAAATTTGGACCGTTCTAATGAGAAACTCTAGAAAAAATTGGGGAATTGGGAAGAGAGGATGAGAGGGATGAAGCACTTACCTGAGATGAAAGACGACGGCACGAGCAACCTCGCCACGCCACCGGCGAGGGACGAGCCGGCGGAGCACCGCCGGAGGCGGGCTACGACGCCGGGCTGCAAGCCACTCGGGCGGCGCGGCGAGGCGACTGAGGCGGCAATCCGGAGCGGGGCTGGGCGAAGCCGAGGCCAGAGCGGCACCGACCGAGCCTGGGGCAGGGTGCCGAGGCAACGGCGCAAGGAGCAAGAGCGGCGGCCGGGTCAGAGCACCGGTGAAGCGACGGTGCTCGGATGAAGCCGAGCGGACGGAGACCCGGGTCAGGCTAGAGGCCGGTGGCGCCGAGGAGAAGTGCCGGGGCGGCACCCGAGGGAGAACCGGCGGCGAGGTGAACTCGAGGCGGCGGAGGCATGGATACCGGCGGCGGCGCATGGGTGAGGGAGAGAGAGAGAGAGAGAGAGAACATAGAGGGGAATTTAGGGATTTAGAAGTGAGGAATGAAGCAAGAGGAACCGGGTGCGGGTATGACCGAAGGAAAAAAAAGAACAAGAGAAGGGGAAAGAAAGAAGAAGAAAGAGGATAAAAATAAAGGAAAAAATGAAATAAGAATTGAGAAGAGGATTAAGAAGGAAATATATATACATACATAAATTTCTGTTCTTAGAGCAAGGAAGGAAGAAGAAATAGATAAAAAGGGGGTTAGGAAAATATATAGATGCATATGTATACCTAAGTGATAGATTATTTCAAATTGAGGGAAATATGTTATCCTTTAGAATGAAGCTAAAGGGATTTCTAAAGATCTTAGCTGATTTCCTTGCTAAATTCAAGTAGTTGGGGTAGAAATGTTGAATTTGTGAGTAAAGTAATTCAAGATTTAAATTGAGTGAGGTGGTCATGTAAATAATTAATATAGGTTGAATATTTGATGTTCAAGTTAAGTTTCTAGAAAATTCCCATATCCTTTGAGGAATATCTAAGAGATATACGATTGAATTCATTTAAACAAATTAAGTGCACCATTTTCACATATATGCATAATGCCATGTCATTTGCATTCATATTTGGAATTTTCTGGATAAGTCCTTATCGGACTTTATTGTTTTCCTTCAGAAACCGGAGTTCCGCAAGCAGACCAGTCGAACTGCACTACTTATCCGTTACCAGGCAAGTCCAGTTTCTTGTTCATGTCCGTTGAGAATGTTTTCCAAAACTTCCCTCTTGTCTATAACATGCACAAAACCCTATTTTCTAAAAGATGAATCAACTGTTGTTTTGCTTTGGATCGCCAGTTCTTGGGCGATGGCATGGTGGGTGGTGAAATCCTGGTATGGGTGCCGGATGGCACATTGGGAAGGTGGATTTCATCACACGGGTTTGTTTCATATAAGGTTAATGCAACCAATGAACGATTGTGTTCAAGGGCCGTAGCGATCGCGCATACCACATACTCTGTATGGGTGGGGCTGAGCCGAAGTACCTTTGCCCTAGGTTCATACTCCCCTGGGAACGCAAAACCTCGGTAGTGGGATCGGCTACCGGGAAGGTGGTTTAGCCATAGGGCTACCCACAGTTGTTGATGTGGTTCGGCCATAGGGCTGCCCACAATTTATTCAAGTGGTATTAGTCGCCGGGCTAGCCACATCTTATCTGAACAAGTGGTATTGGTCGCCGGACTAGCCACATCTTATTTGAAAAGGTGGTATTGACCGTTGGGTTAGCCACAATTGAATTGGGGACCGGTAGTCCTATACGGACAACGACGCGGAGTATGACCGAGCGGGCGACGAAAAGGCTTTGTGATCGGGGGAATGTGAATGAGCCTTGCAAACTCAGACACATGTCCAAGTTCGTTTGTGGGTACAGTTGCGCACCTCTATAGAGTGTATAGAATTGTGGTTGAGTCACTCCGTGTTCCCGGTTAGAACTGCGAACCCGGCAAGAAAAGGATTCATCGGGAATCCTAGCAGCTTGTGAAACAGGAGATCATTAGTCTTCTAAACTAAAACTTGACTCTCTTATCTTACAAAACTTGCATTGCTTTGGAGAGCATTGCTGTTCTCAGTAGCTAGTGCATCAAATACCTCTTTGCTATTCCTGGACTTGTTGAGTACCTTCTGTACTCATCCCTCTATCTTAATCCCTTTGAATAGACTGTGAGCCGACGGCAGAGCAGGAGATCGTCTACGTCGAGGTCGGCGAAGAAGAAGCTGAAGAACCGACGTCAACAAAGGAAGAAGAAGGCGTGGACTACTACTACGACTACCGCGACGACAACGCAACCGAGTAGAAATAATGAGTCGGATAGATGAGAGTTGTAGAAAAGGCTTTTGCTGTAACCAAATGGAAATGGTTTTAAATTCCCCGTACTTTTGGGAATATGTTGTAAATTTTATGTTGTATTTCGAGTTTGTAAATTAAGTTTGTAATGTTTGGACCACTGCAATGCTTCTGTCGTGCTACTCTGTGTGATATGTACAGTCGAGAAGGCACTTCATAGGATTGTGATCCTATGGAATTTTTCCTATATAAGCTATTTGATTTGTAGGATTACAATCCTTAGGATTCTTTCCTACAGGATTCTTCCTAGTCTATTTCACAGGAAATTATGCATGAAGTCAGACCTCTCGGAAAAATTCCTGGCCCGAAGAAAAACTCGCGCGCGAGTTGCTCGCTCACCTGCGCGCTCCTTTTGCACGGCTAAATGCACTGCTTTGTGTACAACTACTAGAAGGAAATAAAAAGAAAGACAGCTACTAGAAGGAAACAAAAAGAAAAAGAGCTATTAGCAGCAACGCTTCTTCCCCTTGCCATTCACGACGACGGCGTTCTCGTGCTGCTCCACGGCTGCGCGGACTTCCTGTTCCACTTCCTTGCTTCTCCTCCCCCATTGCTTCATCTCCAACAGCTAGGTATGTTCTAGCTACTCCAAAAGCTAGATTCCTTCTTCAATTTTTCCTCTAATAGCTAGATTGATGATTCTTCAATTTTTCCTTTCTTTTGTTGCCATGCGCCTATGCCCTGGATCTTTACCATGTAACTCCTTGCACATGGTTTTGGTTGATTTGAGTTATTCGTGACCTGCAACTCCCTGCAGATTTTCTCAGATTTTGGGATTGGGGTTTAGGGCTTTGGGATTTGGGGATTCTCCTTCTAGTTATGGAAACATCAGATTTTCACAAATCTAATGCTTTAGTTAATGATTGTGTGTCATATAAGCAAGAAATTTTTATCTTTCTTCCTAAAACTAGTTCACACGATCAACTTGTTTAAGATATTATTGTTTTTCACAAAAGAGATTGCCCTGATGGTTGTGTGATGGTTATGGTTTGGTAGAGTCTAAGATTGATGAGAGATGGAAGATTCATATGGTTTAGTTATCTTCAAAAATATATCCACATTATACAATTAAATTTCTCCTTTTCCTGGCTTCTCTTATTGACATATAGCATCACTTGCCCTTATCATATATGCTAACAATCTACTACATCTATGTAGATGGCTGATCCACGCTGTTTTTTCAGAGCGAAGAGTCCATTATTCGCAATCAAAGGGGCCAATTGATACTGAAATTGATGGTGGGACTACAGGGCCTCATCAAGAAATAGGTATTGCTCTGAAGTTTCAGTTACATTGATAAAGTCAGTGCATTTGCACATATTTGTAGTGTGTTATTGGTTTAGACGTTATGAGACTATCAGATCAAACTAAAGTTGTCTAGCTATGGTTGAATATTTAGGGACCACAAAGAGTAATCCTCGAGCCAAATGGAGTCACCAAATGAAGCTGTTCCTTATTGGCCTCCTAAAAGATCATGATGTGCCAGGTTTTCGATTGCTTGGAGCAAGGAGGCATGGACAAATATTGTTTCACGACTAAATCAAAAGTTTAATGTATCATTTACCCTTAACCAAGTCAAACAAAAGGAGCAAGATATGAAGAAAGGCTATCGAAGTGTGAAAGATTTGTTGGACGAAAGTGGTTTTGGATGGGATAGCGAGAGAAATATGGTAGATGCACCAGATAGTGTTTGGGCTAGTTTTGCTGCTCGCAGGAACAGAAAGGACGCCCTCCAATGGCGATACAAGTCATTCCCATTTTATGATGAATTAAGTCCGCTCTATGAAGGTGATTTTGACATAATATTGTTGTCTTATCATATTTTTCTTGCAGCATAGATTTTTAGTATGATGCTCATTGGTTCTGAATATTTTATGAAGATTTTTTCTTGAAAATTATTTTGTAGGTCATTATGCTGATGGGAGAACTCGTCAAGGTATGGATCATTATGCTAGCAAGGCAAAGCATGTATCAGTTCCCCCATGACAGCCAACACAAGTGACTGATTTGTATCAATCATCATCACCTACTATCCCAGTTCTGGGTGAGTCAGATATGCCGTTTACTTTGGATGAAGAAGTTGAGGAAGCCAACTTGGATTCTCTCCCACATTTATCTACTCCTATGCAACATATGCAAGCCCTGCCAAGATCCACACAAATATCTTTAGAGAAATGTGATACTAGGCGTGGAAAAAAACATAAACGTAACCTTGATGCTGGATTCCATGAGAGATACCTGAAACTAAAGAAGGAAGAAATTGATCGATTTGCAGCTATTGAGGAAAAGAAGATGGAGGCAACTATTGAAGAAAAGAAGCTGGAGAATCCCTACCACATTAAGAAGTGCATCACAACGATTGAAGGTTTAAATGGTCTACAACTAGGTGAAATACTGATGGCATCAGATGTCTTCAGAAATAAAGAGAACAGGGAAGTTTTCTTGTCATTCTCTACTAATGCACTACAGTTGGCTTGGATTAAAAGGGAGATTGCGCGTACCCAAACAAATTATCAAAACTAGAACTTTTGTGGTCATTCATTAAGACCAGAGGTCATTTATTAGAGATGCTTTTGATCAGTAGGTAGCATATACTTTTGTTTAGTCCTATCTGTCATAGAACTGACCTAGATGGTATAGTATATTTTGGTAGGTACGTCAACAAACTTTGTTTAGGCATGCAACAGAACTTGCCTTAATATTACAAGTTTCAAGTACAAGAATGGTAGTAGAACTTGCATTAATATTTGAAGTACAAGAATAGTAACATAACTTGCATGTCATATTACATATTTTAAGATCTCCGTGATATATATTGCGCCCACATTTCTTGTGCTATATCATCTTGCTTTTGATTTCCAACTTCTCTAGAGTAATTAAATGCAACTATATCGCTCTGATAGTTGTGGTCTCCACTTGGCACAACAACAATCTGCTCTGGATCAATCTCCACAGTAGTATTCTCAGGCCATGATATATCTCCATTATGTAGACGTATGAAATTGTGCAGCACACAAGTAGCAATAGATATGCCAATTTGTTTGTTAACCGAGTAATGTGATGCAACTTTCAATATCGGAAATCTCATTTGCAATATACCAATAGTCCTCTCAATATGATTTCGAAGTTGCGCATGTCGAAGGTTGAATAATTCCTTGTAATTTCTTGGCTTTTGACGAGCTCTTCCTTGTTCTTGTAAATGATACCTAGTACCACGATATGGAGCAAGAAATTATAGTGTATTTGCATAACTAGCATCTACAAGATAAAATTTACTGGAAGGTACTTCAAAACCATGGTTAAGTGCATCTTGTAGAACTCTCGCATCTGAAGCCGATCCCTCCCAGCCAGGGTGCACATGCACAAACTTCAAATCAAAATCACAAGCGACCATGACATTTTGTGATAGTGTTTGCTTCCTATTCCGATATGGTTCTTGTTCATGTAATGGTAGTCTCAATGGAATGTGCGTACCATCTATAGCACTGATGCAATCCTACACAAATAGAAGTACATGCACAATATAATCTTTTCTGTAACTTGCTAAAATTATGTTATTTGAACTTGCTGAAACTAAAAAGAGTATATGCATGTATACATACCACAAAAAAGGGGTTAATTGTTGTCTGCTCAAGATTGGATGCGGGTGTAGGAAAGGTGGACGTATGTAGACACAAGTAAGCTTTGTAATTGCATCAAGCACTTCTCCAAAATAGTAACTTATTGTTTGTCCGCTATGCTGAAACCAATCTGCCAAAGTCTTGTTCGTTGCGTTCTTTGCTAATGCATACAAGAATATAGCGACTTCCTCTTATACTGAGACATCTCTTCCATCAACAAGGAGCTCTTTCTCGTGTAACTTATCAACCAAAGCTTGAAATATGCCAATCTCCATTCGGAAGTTCCTTTTGCACATGTCCTCATGTCCATTTAAAATTTCATTTACACGACATGCACCTGTAAGTATTAAAGTATGCATAGGTCTTCTACAAGAGGATGCTTGTGTTGAGTTTCCTTCCAAAGTAGGAAGAACAAAAAGAACAAACTTGTCGGTGTTTTGATCGGCAATAATGAACATGGGGCAGCGTACGCGTAGCAGATCTAGATAGGTGCACACGGGACACAGAGTTTAGGCAGGTTTAGGACCTCGGGAAGAGGTAATACCCTACGTCCCGTGTTTGGTGGATTGTATTGCTTGTGTACCGTATGCAGCAAGATGTCAAGAAGAACTCTCTACGTTGCTAGGGTGTGTTTGTGTAACGCCTTACTTACCGATTGGGGGATCCCTACCCTGCCTTATATAGACGGCAGGGGCAGAATTACATGAGCCCAGATTGGTTTACAAGTAGATCTCCATCGGTTAGCTTTGTCCTCCTTGATGATACTCGGGTGCTATGTCATCGTCAGTAACCCCCGAGTCCTTCACGATCTGGCTACAGTTTGGCTTGGTAACGCTTCTGCCCAAACCAATACTTTTTGCCTTCTCCCCTGGGCAAGTTTCCCGAGTGGCATCCGCCTGAGCGTGTCTCCTTGTTGCTTGCAGGGAGATTGTGAGGGACTGCTGTGGAATAAAAATAATAAGCCGAGTAATATTCACCCGTAGGGCAGGAATATCATGGCAGGTGAGCTAATAATGGGTAAGTCTAGATGATATCCAGTCATTTCCAACGGGCGGAGACCGGCTAGTGACCCAGCGGGGGGCATACCATAAATCCCAACCGAATTCCCAAGTGGTACCTGGTTTCTCGAGTGGCTTAGGTCCAGCTATTGTTCCATATGAGGAAATACCCTCAGAATTCATGTCAGAACCAGAACACAGACTGTAGCGCTTTGGTCCTGAGTTATTCGGTGTCCGACTAGTGGCCTGCTGGAGACACACTTCAGCTGCCCTTCACTCGGGTGTATTCAAGTGGTTGTGGACCCCTGAAGGTCAACCACCGAAACCCTTCGAACTATAACGCCTCGATCCCGAATTGTTCGGTAACCGACTAATGGCCTGTTGGAGGCGCGTAACAATTGCATTTTAATTCGGGGTGCATTCAAATGGCTATTAACCCCTAGGGACCGACCGTTGAAACCCCAGGTCAAAACAACCGTTGGAAGTGGAAACGCCACGCTGCCAGGCTGTCTTCCCTTATAAGACAGAGGGGCATGGAAAAAACCGCTTCACCCCAAGTCATTTGCCTCTTTGCCTTCTCAGCACACCAACAGTCTCTTCATCTTCTCAGCGCACTAGCAGTCTCAAAAGCGCTGCTTCGCACCAAATCCGCACCGCCGCCGTCCTTGTGCCCATCAAGCCGCCTCGTAGTACCCATCTCGCCACCACGTAGTGCTCCACGCATCCACTCCCCCATCCTAGCCAGCCGCGTCTAGATCGGGATTTCAAAAACTCTAGATCTGGACCGCCGTCGCCGAATGCCCACCATCATTGAAGAGGCAGATCTATTTGGAGAGGAGGAGAACGCGGCGCCGTGGTCCACACTAGGCGAGAAGAGCTTCCACATCGATCCGATGGCGCCCTGGGTGAGGTCCACAATGATGGAGGCGAGGCTGCAAGCCATGGTGGAGGTGGGGGGTGCTGCCTCTGAAGGAGCTGATCGAGTGGCGAGCTGCCGATGGAGAGGGCTTCCCCACCCCTAACACGGGTGAGATCGTCGTCCACGCTCCTTTTTTCTACTGCGGGTTCTCAATCCCAGCTCATCCTTTCCTGCATGGTCTATTGTATTTCTATGCACTGGAGCTGCAGAACATCAATCCCAATGGCATGCTGCACATTGCTAGTTTCATTACTTTGTGCGAATGTTTCCTAGGGATAGAATCGCACTTTGCCCTTTGGAAACATATGCTTGTAGTCAAGCCACAGCCCAGTAAGAACAAACCAACCGTAGTGGGGGGACGCCGGGTTCCAGTTGAGAGCCAGCGCTTCAAAAATTATCTTGAGATCCCATTCCAGTCGTCCAAAAAAGGGTGGCACAGAGTGGTTCTACTGCTCCAACCTCGAGCCCTCACTCCCGAGGTTCGACGGCCAGTCTCCCGAGAGCAAGATGAGTTGGTCTGAGCTTCTAAAGGATTGGGAGTGCTCCAGGGTTGAAGTCCTTCGCGGGCACCTTGCCCGAGTGCTCTAGGCGGGAGTTACCGGAGTCGGGGTCATTTCGACCGGAGTCGGGGTCATTTCGACGTTCATCAGCCGTCGAATCCAGCCCGCCAAGCTAAGGGTCCATCCGATGTACGAGTACATCAACCACCAGGATGTGACCCGGGAGTCAGCCAGCGTGCTTACGGAGCAAGACGTGCGGAGTCGAGTCAGGAGGCTGTTGACTCAGGATACGAGCCTGGACACCTCCAGGCATCCGGTGCCCTTCAGTTTAGCCCACCCTCCTAGCAAGGTAAGCAATCGATCTCCTGACATTGGTACTTTGCAGTTTGTGTTGTAGCCGAGTCATACTCTGACTTCGTTTATGTAATCTGTCTTTGCAGGATCTTTTCGGGTTCAGCTCCAAGGCCCCTCTCCCAGAGGACGAGCCTTGGAACCGACCACCGTACACTGGCGGTTCAGGTAGTAGGCAGCCGCCGCAGGAGAAGGCCGGGTCCTCCACCGCCGGCGCCGAGTCGTCGAAGGGGAAGGCAATCGCGGCCGAGGAGCCTAGCACCCCACCGCCGACTGCGGCAACGCCTGAAGAAAATCTTCAGGAAGATGAAGATGAGGTCCCCCTCGTTCGGAGGAGGGGGAAACAAGTGGCTGACGCTGCCTCAGGGGGACAGGGCAGTTTGTGGCGTACCTGGTTTTAAGGCCGGATAACCCCTTGTGTTTACTGTACCGGTCCCATGATCAGTAGCTGGTATACACAAGTTAACCTATATATCATTATCATACATGCATATTTTAGTATCAATGATACAAATAGACCCTCAGGTCGAGGTCCTTTACCTGTAGCCCAACCGCTAGAAATTTGCAACGGAAATCAAGTGGTGATGTGGCCCATCAATATGCCATACCCGACAGGCAACTGACTGGGTTACGCCCTAGCTTTCGCAAACATAATCATATCCTCGGGGTTGATGTCTCTTTCGTCTGGCCAAATCAACAAGTCAGGTGAGTACATAGAATGTACTTGCAAGCCTCCCGTAGGAAGAGAATATCAGACATAATTCATGCAAGGCTTGCTCAATAAAAAGGCTCTATCCTAAGTTGATGGTTGAGCGGAAAAGTAAGTTTCCATATGAAATATGATGATAATAGTTTCAAAAGCATTTCTAAAAGCAAGCCCGTCTCTAACGGGTTAGTATCCAACGCTGGAGGTTCCAGCCAGATAGTCGTCAACTAGAGAACAATGGCTCCTTCCATCGCTCAGGCCATCCTTAATACCCACCAGTGCTACCGCCCTGCAGCATGAGCTAGGGTTCACTTCTGCAGTTCCTCTCTACCAGCCTGTAGCTTAAACTGCACACTGTGGACACATCATGCCCACGTCCTTAATCTCATTCCCCAGATTTCAAAACCAAAAATTAATCTAACCAGTGTGTGGCCTTTCCAAGGTGTGTCCATAACTGAGGACGCGGCTATTCGAATAAATTTTAACACTCTGCAGAGGTTGTACGGCTTTACCCACGAGATGTAAGTCCCCCTTGTTGCTAGAGCTCAATAAACACACTTCGCGAGGTGTGACGGCAGGGTTATTACAACGAGACATTTCCCCTATTTTCATACCAGAGCTGGACCCGCTAGATAAGATCTACCCAGTCTTCGCTTGTGCTCGGTGATGCCCGACCCCACAACCCGAAGTGGACTTATCTTTGTGTCAAACGACTCTCTACGTAGACACGTGGAGGTCCTCTAGGGATGCCAATCTACCTAGCACTCTCTTCCTACTGCCCACGGGTCCAGACACTAGCAATCGACGGGGTAATTAGCCAAGCCCTTCCCACAAAGGGCATGTGGACGTACGAGGCGAACTTGGTCGAGCAGCACTTAGGCTCGATCCTTAAATGATTCGAGCAAGACTGCACATCATCACCTCTTAGCCATGCCACTACATGCTACAACCATTCCTCCGAGCTTCACTTACTGTTCTCACCCGAATCAAAATCATCCTCCATTTTATTTGGGGTTTTGACAAACAATGCTTTCAACCAGTCACCTCGGAAGGTACATGCCTTCCTGAGGGTTTTAATCCTATAACCAAAGGGGTTTCGCATGAATCGAACAAAATTATATTTTTCTCTATAGCAAGTCTAAGCATGGCTATTGCCTATATCCTTAATATTCTGCTGGTCGTGCGATGACCGGCTAATTATTACTAGGGTTACAAGGATCAGATTTATCGGACCTGAGTCATATGCAACTACAGGGTGTAGCTAGGTCTAGCATAAAATATCATTGATACTCATATAGCATGCAGAGTTGCAAACAAAATAATTAAGTTTTCACACATATGGGATTCAACATGATCGAGGTGGGAATGCTTGCCTGGCAACGTTGGTCTTTATCTTGGGCTTTGTACTTGATACGGCGGCTCTCCGGTTTCCTTTGCGCAATTGGTCATAACGTTGAAACTACAAGTGGGAGAGACAACAAATAAACCATTGTGCGAGAAAGATCCAACAAGGATCAAATATACACGCATGAATTCTCTTAATATGTATTTTGAACTTAAATGTTTATTATCGTTTCCGAAGAGGGTTAACTTCACATGAAATAAGGATCCTTCGTAGGACCGGAAACCCTAACTTATTCGATCAATATCATATTAGTGCCACCTACGATGATCTTGGTTTTTATGTTTAGGTTGGGCTCGGAGGGTACTATCATGTTTCAAACTTAGATGAAAAGCTTTGGGAAGCATGATTTTGAGTGGTATAGTGGAAGTACTTCATTCTAAAGGGATGTGGGGATTTTTAGCGTTTGATGTCTTTTGCTTTTTGAAACATAACACTTTGGAGTTTTAATGCTCTACTGAAGCTGAAAGGTTAGATTTGACCTCATGACATTTTAGGAGAGTGAATCGACTGACTAGAAAATATAATAAATGAGATATGCATATTGTGGCTAAATTTAAACTATATTCAAATTAAAATTTCAAAACATTTCAAAAATTATGAAACTGGTACTGTGTCATAGGTTTGGATTTTACAAGATCACGGGAAAATGAATTGGGTCAATCGGAGTCACATCTAAGGAGGTACGGGTCATTGAAGTTTTGTCAGAAGGGCAAAATAGGAGGGGAAAGGGGACTGCCAGAAACTGAGGTGACGTCGTTGGCGCGGATGAGGAATTATGCTTTCGGTGTAGGGACACGGGAGCAGAGAGCTATGGAGTGGAAGTTACGCTTCCCATGTAAGGACGCGCACCCGGCTTGTGTAGAGAATGAGAATACGTATTTATCCGAGGAAAGCGCACTTGGGGAATGCGCTTCTACTTAGACCCGTTGGGGCGACAGATTGCTTAAGTCTAGAGCTGGTACTGTGTACTCTAAATGAGGCTTTCGGCTCACATTTGGCCTAGCAGGAGAGTGGGGTGGGGAGAGGCAAGCCGACAGTGGTGCTTGCTTCCGCCGTGCTCGTAGCCGGTGACGGAGTGGATCTCGGTGGTGGCGAGTGGAGCAGAGAGGCGTTGGTGGTGACGCGGTCACTGGGGTGGCAGACGCGGCCACCGTCGGGGCCAGGACGGTTGCGAGGGGTGGCGCGGATGGCATCGGTGCTCGGAACGGGGAGCCTCACCGACGGCGGGGCACTAGAGCCAATGGCGGCTCTGGAAGCTCGAGGAGCAGTTCGGTTAGCTCAAGCTGGAAGGAAGAGGGGACCCGTCAGGTTCAAAAGAGGGCGGCCTTCCTCGTTCTGAACCAGAGCATGGAAAAGAAAAAGAGGAGGTCGCCATTAGAGGCTCTCGAGAGCTTAGCCGTGTTGTGCCAAGGTAGAGGACAAGCACGAGGAATCGGTGGAACGGGGAGCGGGCATCAGTGCGAGACTTTTGGTGCTCAAAGTCGAGATCAGTTCTCACCGGAGTACACCCGCCGACGGAATCCCGAAGGGAGGCGGAGGTGGTGCAGAGAGGCTGCTCGTTGGCTCAGCTGCTTGGCCCTGATTCTTGCAACCGAGTCCAGCACGTGGTGGGGAGCAGGGATGAAGGGCTCGGCTGCTTTGGTGTGTTTAGTTGAGGGGAGAAGGTTGGGGAAGAAGAGCTCGGGAGAGGAGAGAAGCTGCTCGGATTAGAGGTGGAGAAGGATATTGAGCACTTCGGCTTGAAGGGAGAAATGGAGAAGGGGGAGGATTGTGGCAGCTCGGATTGGAGAAGGAGTAGGGAAGCTCGGGTGTGTGCAGATAAGATGAGGGCAGGGGTCACCGAAGTCCAGAGTCGTGTGGGTGCGATGGTGCTACCGCGCCGGTCTTGGAGAAAATGGGAGCTCGGGTGGCTCGGGCTTGAGCTCAAGGTAGACTAGGGAGAGAAAAGTAGCTCGGGTGCTGGAGAAAATGAATAGCAGAGAAGAGGATTTCCAGGGAAGGGAGGAAAGGAATGGGAGCAATGGGAGAGCTTGGGCTGGTTTATAGCCAGGGAAATAAGATTGAAGAAGCAGAGAAAGAGATTCTGGTGGCTCGGGCAGCAGAGAAAAGAAAAGGGACTTAGGAAATGGAGACGAGCTTGAAGCAGCAGTGGGGACAACTCAGCTGATGGGAACAGTGGGATGAGCTTGACTAGCTTAGAAGGAGAGGGGATGTAGAGCAGCTCCGTTTGGGAAAATTAGAGAAGAACAGCTCGACGGCGACTTGCCTCAGCTTGGAGCATTGGAGGAGCACGATAGAGCTTGGTTTGCTGCGGTGGGGAAGAGGAAGGGTGTTAGGGGAAGACTTTGGAGTAGCTCGGGTAATGGCTGAGAAATAGGACAGGAGGTAAATAGATAGGGAAGGAGTTAAGGAGAGTAGATAGGTAGGTAGCTGATGCTGTTAGGTGCAGGAGGATTTAGGCACCAACCGTTGTAGCAAGGGGAAAGGGAGGTCACAGTGCATGTGCATGGCAGCAGGAGAGATAGGGAAGTAATAAAGAAGAAGATGTTGAAGAAGAGCTGAGCAGTGGGACCAGGGTCCACTGGCAGGGGTGAAAGTGAGTTCGGTTGGTAGAATAAGAGTGGCTTTGGCAGGTAACAGAGGACACAACTCAGCTCTGTTTTGTAGCCTTGTGCGACTCTTGTAAAAGCCTAGGAAGGGATGAGCAACACAGGAGAATAACAAGGTAAGGCCCCGATATTTTGATCAAAGTTTGGGAAAGATATTTAGAGGAGAGAGATAAAATTTTGTTGCCAAAAGGGATTGGGCTGGCGAGGATCAAAATGATGAGAAAGGAGCAAGATCAGATCGTTGTGCTAGGGTTGGGACCTGTTGTTCAAAAAGAGGGAGCTTAGGGTTTGCGTATATGCTTATATATAAAAACAGTATATATGTGCACACACTCATGGTAGGACATGGCGAAGTAGATGGCAAAAGATCACGTCATTCGGAAGAGGTTCATGACATATATATGTTTCAATTTCACAAAGGCACCGTGTGGGTACTTAGCTGCAGATGTTGGTCTAGGTTACACCGACTAGGAAAAAGGGAAAGGGATGCCGCAGGCGTGTTCGTGGCGGGAATGCAAGGGCGAGTAGCCACGTATGGAGACAAGGTTTAAAGCAAGGTTTATATACCTTGCCGGACAGAGCTTCGACAAAGCGGAGATTAAGGGAAATAGGAACAGGGGTGGAAGATTTTGACTTGCCTCGCTTTAGGATTTAGCAGAAGCATGATTTGAATAAAAGTTTTAATCCGGTGTATTTTAACTGGCATTATCAGTGAAAAAGTTTTTATTAGCCTTAATTTTCATGTTTTGAAAAATCAGGGTGTGACACGGTTCTTTTGCCCGTCTTGCCCCAGTGGTGCCAGCCGCCGCCGTCGAGGAAGATCCTCAGGTGGACGAAGACGAAGTCCCCCTTATTCGGAGGAGGGGAAACGGACAACCGATGCTGTCTTTGGGGGACAGGGCAGCTCCTCTACCTGTCCTGCCCGAACAGCATCTGCCGCCGCCGAGGAGCAAGGAGGTTCCTCGACGCCGGCGGCTCCAGCGACCACCACGATAGAACAGTGGGCCCCGGAGCCTAAGAAGCGCTTCGTCTTGCCGAAATCCACCAGGTACGTTGCCGAGTGAACACCCTCTGCCCTTCATCATAGTGGAGGGTAGCAATAATCCTGGTTGCCTTTGTAGGCCGAAGAGCACGGAGAATATTATGAGGGGCAAACCGAGTGCCCAGAGATCCGGCCAAGGCACGGCGGGGTCGGACCCCCGGCCGTCGTCTCCCCCGAGAGCTGCCGACGTCTCTTCACCGCAGCAGTCTGCCCGACAGGACAGTGCACCCCCGACCCCGCCGCCTGCTCCAGGTTTTCACGTGGACTTCCAGCCGCTTCGGGTCCGCTAGATGAACCCCTTGAAGCGGGATGAAGTCCTGTGGGAGATCGACAACGTCCGGGAGTCGGAAGAATGGGAGGAGGCAATAGGCACCGCCACCCAACTCGGAGACCAGCTCCCGGAATTGTTGAAGACCTTGAAGAAAGGTCTTGAGACCATGAAGGAGAGCACCAACCTGGTGAACGGCAAGCTTTAGCCGTTGATGGAGGTATGTTTTTTGTCCTTGTATTTTCTTCACTTTCTTTTTTGCCGTGAGTGCGCAGATGACGCATCCACTGGGGAGTAGCCCCCGAGCCTCCGGCCGACTAGAGCAGTCGGGCAGAGGTTCTTTGTTAGCCTGTAGATTTCGCACTGGGGTCACGATCAGTGCACCCAGTGGGTGTAGCCCCCGAGCCTTCACTCGGTTCATAGAACCGAGCGGAGGGTCTTGATGATTTTTCCCGAGTAGCTAACTTCCTTTCTCGTTTTTACAGAATTTAACCAAGAGGTCGAAGTATAAGACCGAGTTCCTTCAAGGCCAACTTCCTGCCTTTGACCGACTCAGCCAACGCAAGGCGGAGTGGGATAACCTGAAGGGCACCCTCCGCGCGACATAGGAGCAAATGGTCATGCGGGAGGCCGAGGTTGAATCCTTGAAGAGGGACATCTAGAGTTAGGCTGCCCGAGCTCAAGGTAATGAGTTTGAACTTCTTTGGTCACTTCTGCTTTTGCTGTACTGACTGTTGAAAGGGATCTCAGGAGTCGACTAGAGGGGGGGTGAATAGGTCGGCTCTAGAAATTAAAATGCCTAATGGGTTTCTCTTCTGGAGATAGGTCAATCCTAGAGAAAATATATGCAACTGATGTACGTAACTGAGACTCAGCAAGATATATCAGATAAACACCAGACACTCAGATAGAAAACTCAGCTGATGTAGAGCAAGTTATATTCAGAGCTAACTGAGTCTCAGGTGTGAGAGTCAGGTGAGTGCATCAGATGATGTGAACAGGAAAGGTACTAGCTTTAGCAGGAGCTAACTGAGTCTCAGGTGAGGAAACTCAGTTAGTGTGCAACAAATAAAGGTGCTCTAGAGATCTAAGTATACATAGATATCAGAATAAGTAAGAGCTGATCACAAGACAGAAAGTAAAGCGCACAATGATTTGTTTTACCGAAGTTCCTACTTCTTGCGAAGCAGTACGTCTCCGTTGAGGAAGCTGTTCTCACAGCCGGCACCAAAACGTGCTCTTTCCTCGAGTACCTTTCTTGTGTGGAATCCTTTTATCTTGCTGCTGCAAGACAGGCAGACCCGAATCGCCCTCACAGACTCTTGGTGGCAGCCACACAAGACTTGGCTTGCTCACCAACTCCAAGAGCACTCCCACTCTTGGAGGAACCAGTACCTCGAAGATTACACCTGAAGGACTAAGTAACTCACTCTCACGATGGATGCACGCAGGCAACACTCACTTGGAGACCTAGAGCTCTTTCTTTCTCAACAGGTTGCTTTCGGGTTAGAGGCAAAGGTTGGGTAAAGGTTCGAGGTTGAAAACCTCCCCAGGTTCCCTATTTATAGGGTCCCTGGCAGCTAGCCGTTACCCTCATGCCACGTCAGACAAAGAGCCACCAGACCTAACCTATCTGAGACTCAGCTAACGAGCACCTCTGGTAACCTACTAGCCACGGCTGAGCTACCCACCTGAGCCTCAGATGCCAAACTCAGGTGGACTCGGTTGCCTCAGGCAGCACCTGAGCACAACTCTGGCCGGCTCACTACAAGCCTACAACTGACCAGAGAGCAATGACCTCGCCAAAGTCCCTGACCAGCTCGCTTAGACCCTTGGCACTGGTTCCAAGCTTCTTCACCGAAGACGACTGCCCTTGTAGACGCACAGAGAACCCTTGGTCCTGATCCACCAGCTTCCTAGCTCCTCCAGGACTTATCAAGCTTGCATTCACGGCCCTTGAACTCCATCAAGCAACCATCACCTCGCTTGCCCTCGAGCACAGCCTCGCTTCCTCGCAACTGTGCCTCAGGAACCTAGCTCAGCTGGTCCTTCTGACCTTCCCAGTTCCTTGCTCTTTTTAGGGCTCATCATCAACAGTTGTCTTACTTCAGCTTTCACCTGTCCATCTAATCCCTGTTCACACTCATTGCAAAACATTAGACACAGGTGAGGATTGCCAATAACCATCAAAACCAAACTCTGGGGCAAGATAGCCATCCTTCCAAGCTCCATGGGAGGGATGCACTTTCACTATTCACACTCCCATGCAAACTAAT